>LPNX010112807.1:72526-128390 GCA_001517045.1 Pseudotsuga menziesii | reverse complement strand
GGGACCACGATTAGTTAGGGGATTTTCTATTCATACACTATATTTAAAGTAGAACATTGTGTAATGTGACTAATGATTTTTATCATATTTGGAGTTATACTGATAGTAGATTGGCCCTTAAAGATGCAAGTTAACATTCTCTCTCTTTTGGATATCACTAATAAAAGGATTATTTTATACGTTCTATATATTTATCTCTTGTATTTTTTTTGCCAAGCGTTGGTATTTTATCACATTCTATTATTGTTCTTTGTAATCCTGGAGTTAAGTACATTACATAAGGCCTCCACAACAATAATAAAATTTGGAACCTTATTATGAAAAATTGACAACAATGAATTGATTATAGATCCGTCGCTTAAGCGACACTTAGGAGAATAGACGTCGCTTAAGCGACACTTAGGATGATAAAAATTTTAGCGTCGTCGCTTAAGAGACACTTAGGAGAATTTCCGTCGCTTAAGCGACATGTATGCCCACCATTTCAAAAAAAAATTTAATCTTTCTGATTTTTGGCACGGTTAAAAGAAAAAATCCACGCGCCGTCGGAAAAAACCGTCGGATTTTGGATCGAAATGTACTAGTGGATTGTGTATCGCTCCCCATTGGTCGACAAATAACTGTAGAATTATCCTATTTGGAGGAGGTCCAGTTGAGTATTTCCCATGACTATGACCACATTTCATATCTTGTACAACCAGGTTTGACTATTATGTTAATAAATTTGAAATGTTTGACAACTAGTTGTGCTTAGTTAGCTTACTCCTAGGTCTACACTTTATTTTATGTAGGTCACATATATGTAGTGGTTTCCCCAAGAGGAAATTAATGGCACACTGACTACTAGCTGGCATGTTTCTTGGATGGGAAGCAGACCCTCATTATCTCATTAAGCAACTCCGAGGGAAATGATTTTCCAATTGGGTCGATGGTTATCAAAGGAGAATATTTGACACAGGTTTCCCACGCACAAAAGAAAAAAGGTTATGTACTTGAATATTATAGACCAGGTCAAAATGTATACCATTATACAAACTTAGTTATTGGCACAAACCTCCAGCTGCAAACAATGCTAGGCAAGAACTCATCAAAGTCACGATACGTGTTTCCTTACTCCGAGCACGAGAGGCTAAAGGATATCGTTTCTATTAGAGGTGATCCTTATGGTCTGGTCGAATGACCACCCTTAGGTATTCAATTATTTTGGTTTCATGGTCTCATTCGTTATTTACAGCTTGATAGATTACCCGCTTGATAGATTGATCAATTGAATAGACTTCTACAACTTGATAAATTGCACAAGATTCATCATGGATTTGTTGGATTATATTCATACTTACATGACTCATGCCATATATCCCAAGACAATTATCTAGCACTCTATCTAGGATATGTCTATTACATCTACCTTGAATCTCAAAGTTGGTCCTATATGGACATCTCCTTGAATCTGATAATTATCTCCTTGAATGTGATAATTTGTTTCTCCACGGGATCTGTGTAGTTAAGGAGTGGTAATCCTAGCCTAATAACCATGTCCAATCCCAGCTTACAAACCTTATATCCAATCCTAGTAACTCTAGTTTGCAACGTAAACCATATTTTTCATTCTAAACCATAGAAACCATGGTTTGGAGCCTAGAGGTAGGAATTATATGCCCAGGGTAGGGATTCAACAAGTGTCCCTAAAATCCTATAGGAGGTGGGCTTCAACGTGCCATATAATTATGGTCGTGGCTCAGATCGACAAACTGTCAAATCTATTGGATTTAGGACATCAGGATAGTGCTAGAAGTGGCCCTCTACATTGGGTCCATGGACAAGGGATTCTGTTTTAGGTCAATTTTGGAAACTAGGGCTTTGCTCAATAAGGAATGTGAAATTTTTGAACATAGGGGTCATCTTTGAAAATTCCTCGACCGTGAATGTGTGGCTAGTGTTCCCACATGGAACTTTCCTAAACACACTTGCATGACCCACCAGAACCCTTTTTTGATGCATGGTTTCCATTCTATGCCTCGAGTAGGGATTCAGCAGGTGTCCCTGAAAGCGTGTAGGAGGTGGTCTTCAACGTGCCATAGAACATTGGTCATGGCTTGGATCAATGAACCATCAACTCCATTGGATTCAATACATAAGGATATTTCTAGGGGTGTCCCTCTACTCTAGGTCCATGGACAAGGGATCCTATTTTAGGTGAATTTTGGAAACTAGGGTTTTGCTCAGTAAGCAAATGTGAAATTTTT
Organism: Pseudotsuga menziesii; assembly: GCA_001517045.1. Taxonomy (NCBI): domain Eukaryota; kingdom Viridiplantae; phylum Streptophyta; class Pinopsida; order Pinales; family Pinaceae; genus Pseudotsuga; species Pseudotsuga menziesii. The sequence goes on along the minus strand of LPNX010112807.1, from coordinate 126,144 downwards.
CCACATAGGGGTCAACTTTGAAATTCCTCGACCATGAAGGTGTGGCTAGAGTTCCCACATGGAACCTACCTAAACATGTTTGCATGACCCACTCAAACCTAGTTTTGATGCATAGTTCACATTCTATGCCCTGGGTAGGGATTCAACAAGTGTCCCTTAAAACTTGTAGGAGGTGCTCTTCAATGTTCCATAATGATCGTGGCTCGGATTGAGGAATCATCGAATCCGTTGGATTCAAGAAATCAGGATAGTGCTAGGGGTGTCCCCCTACTATGATTCCATGGACAAGGGATCCTTTTTTAAGTCAATTTTGGAAACTAGGGTTTTGCTCAATAAGGGAAAGTGAATTTTTTGCACATAGGGGTAAACTTTGCAAATTCCTCAAGTGTGAACATGTGGATAGCGTTCCCACATAGAACCTCCCTAAACACACTTTCATGACCCACTGGAACCCCATTTTGATGCATAGTTTCCATTCTATGCCCCGGGTAGGGATTCAACAGGTGTCCCTCAAAGCCTGTAGGAGGTGGGATTCAACATGCCATAGAATGATGGTCGCGGCTCGGATCGATGAACCATTGAATCTGTTGGATTCAAGACATTGGGATAGTTCTAGGGGTATCCCTCTACTCTAGGTCCATGGACAATGGATCATTTTTTAGGTCAATTTTGGAAACTAGGGTTTTGCTCACTATGGGAATGCGAAATTTTTGCACATAGGGGTCAGCTTTGAAAATTACTTGGTTGTGAATGTGTGGCTAGCATTCCCATATGAAACCTCCCTAAACATGCCTACATGACCCACTTAAACCCCATTTCTTATGCACGGTTTCCATTCTATGCCACGGGTAGGGATTCAATAGGTGTCCCTGAAAGCCTATAGGAGGTGGGATTCAACGTGCCATAGAATGATGGTCATGGATCGGATTGACCAATTGTCGAATCCTTTGGATTCAAGACATTGAGATAGTGCTAGGGGTGTCCCTCTACTCTAGGTCCATAGAAAAGGGATCACTTTTAGGTCAATTTTGGAAACTAGGGTTTTTCTGTGTAAGGCAATGCAAAATTTTTGCACATAGGGGTTGGATTTGAAAATTACTTGACCATGAACATGTGGATAGTGTTCCCACATGGAACCTCCCTAAACACACTTGCATGACCCTCCGTAACCCCGTTTTGGTGCACAGTTTCCATTCTATGCTCCGAGTAGGGATTCAACAAATGTCTTTGAAAGCCTGTAGGAGGTGGGCTTCAACATTCCATAGAATGATGGTTGTGTATCAGATCGACAAAGCGTCAAATCCGTTTGATTCAGGACATCAATATATTTTTATGGGTGTCCCTCTACTCCTCATCCATGGAAAAGGGATCATTTTTAGGTCAATTTTGGAAACTTGGGGTTTGCTCAGTAAGGGAATGTGAATTTTTTGCACATAGGGGCCATCTTTGCAAATTCATTGACCATGAATGTGTGGCTAGTGTTCCTAGATTTAACCTCCCTAGACACATTTGCATGACCCACCAGAACCCCATTTTTATGCACAGTTTCCATTCTATGCCCCAAGTAGGTATTCAATAGGTGTCTCTTAAAGCATGTAGGAGGTGGGATTCAATGTGCCATAGAATGATGGTCGTGGCTCCGATTGATGAACCATTGACTCTGTTGGATTCAAGACATCATGATAGTTTTATGGGTGTCCCTCAACTCTGTTCCGTGAACAAGAGACCATTTTTTAGGTCAATTTTGGAAACTAGGGTTTTGCTCAGTAAGGGAATGCGAAATTTTTGCACATAAGGTTTAACTTTGCAAATTACTCAACCATGGACATGTCGCTAGCATTCCCACATAGAACCTTCCTAAACACACTTTCATGACCCGTCAAAACCCCATTTTGATGCATGACTTCCATTCTATGCCCTAGGTAGGGATTCAACAAGTGTCCCTCAAAGCCAATAGGAGGTGGGCTTCAACATGCCATAGAATGATGGGCATGGCTCAGATCGATGAACCATCAAATTTATTGAATTCAAGACATGGGGGTAGTGTTAGGGGTGGCCCTCTACTCTGGTTCCATGGACAAGGGATTAGTTTTAGGTCAATTTTGGAAACTAGGGTTTTGCTCAGTAAGGGAATGCAAAATTTTCGCACATAAGGTTCAGCTTTGCAAATTCCTCGGTCGTGAACTACCTAAACACACTTACATGACCCACCAAAACCTCGTTTTGATGCATGGATTCCATTATATGCACCCATTAGGGATTCAATAGGTGTCCTTGAAAGCCTGTAGGAGATGGAATTCAATGTGCCATAGAATGATGATCGTGGCTCAAATTGACAAACTGTCAACTCCGTTGGATTCTGGACATCGAAATAGTGCTATGGGTGGCCCTCTGCTCTGGTTCCATGGATAAGGGATCATGTTTTAGGTTTATTTTGGAAACTAGGATTTTGATGAGTAAGGTAATGTGAAATTTTTGCACATAGGGGTCATATTTGCAAATTCGTCGACCATGAACGTGTGGCTAGAGTTCCCACATGGGATCTTCCTAAACATGCTTTCATGACCCACCAGAACCTCATTTTGATGCATGTTTTCCATTCTATGCCCCGAGTAGGGATTCAACAGGTGTCCCTAAAAGCTTGTAGGAGGTGGGCTTCAACGTGCCATAGAATGATGACCATGGCTCAGATCGACAAACCGTCGAATTCGTTTGATTCAGGACATCGGGATATTTCTAGGGGTGGCCCTATACTCTAGGTACATAGACAAGGGATATTGTTTAGGTCAATTTTGAAAACTAGGTTTTTTCTATGTTAACCCAAAAAATCCCTCAATGAGCTCTACATGACCTACACCACCCAAAGACATCTTTGTATGACCCTCATTTGACCACCACACCCTTGCTAAGGCTCAAAAATATGAAACGGGGATTAAAAACCCCTAAAAAGAGCCAAAATAGCTCTCATGGAGGCTAAAACCTCCAAAAAGGGGCTAAAACCCTCAAAGGAGCTTAAAACCCCTAAAGGAGCTAAGAATTGGGCAAAAGGGGCTAAAGCCCTAGCTACAGGCTTAAAACCCTAAATCACTAGAAAAAAGCTATAAATAGAGGAGTGGGGGTCACTCTCAAAACACTCCTTCTCTCCCTATCATTATGCTTCCCATGTGAGTGCCTTAAGACCCTTTTCCTCTCAAGCAATTCACCCTCCCTCTTCTCCATTACTACACAAGCCAAGCTTCCATCCCATAGAGAGAGGTGCTTCCCCAAGCTAGGGCATGGTGGCCCATTTCCACCCAAACAAAATGTATAACCATTATTTTTTCATTGTTGTTTTAGTTTACTAGCTTGTTTTATTTGTAGGTTTGTTCTCTAATGGTTTGCTGCAGGTTTTCCCTTTGATTTCTTGCAGCCATAGTTTGTTTCCTAACCACTTCATGCAGGGTTTCATAGCTTAGCTCTGACATTGTTTTGCAGGTTTTCTTCCAACCAACAGGAGCCCTACCCTTCTGTCCTATAGACGGAAGGTAGTTGTTCCTACCTATAGTAAGGGAGAAATCCCTACTACGGAACTGGCCACCATACTAGGTCGATCCCACAGGATTCCTGGATTGTTTTTTCAAGTTTCAATTTTTATTTATGCTTTCTTAACCTAGTTTCAGTTTCTATTAAATCTACTTTAGATCTCTATTTTTTTGTATTTACGTTTACAGTCGAGCCTCCTTAAGGCCAAACCAAGCCCATTTGACCACAGTACAAGTTATTGTCAGCTATTCCCAACTCATGTTTTAAAATTTTCCATTTTTCGGGCCAAGTCGCACTTATCGGGATCAAATAGGTGACCAGGTCGCTCATTGTTTCCCGAAAGGTGTGACTTCCCTCTCAGGAGCCAGATTGCTCCTATTTTCTTTTTCTGAGCAACCCCCTCGCCTGTATTTTAGAAAATTTGGTGACCCCCTTGCCACATTGGCCCCAAAGCATGCGACCTATCTCTCAGATTCATTTTGTTTAAGCTATCTGGACTATCAGTGCAGCTTAGCCGCCTCTGTCCAGCAATTTGTGTTCATTTCATACAATCTGTGTAAATCACGGATAAATTTAATTGGTTAATGGTATAATGAATCTGTTTTAAAGGTTAAATAAATTACTATAGGTTAAATTTCAGTTCTTAATTGGAAATTAACACCTTTCCTAACCCTTCCTCCTCTACCCAGTCATCACCCTTCGGGATAGTCTAGGATAAGATGAAGGGTGAAGCTCGTATAGTAATAGGCACTTCATTTGTAATTTTTCGAGACCACTAAAAATGGGTGACTTGAAAGTTAGAGGGGGTGGTAGGCACAGGGGGCCTCATGGCATTCGCGTCCTCCTTGTTGATCGATCTTGCACTCGGAGAGTGACCTGAGGATCTACAGATGGGCTTAGTCCCATTGTGTTGAGAGCCCAACACTCTTTCCCGGTTGAAGAGAAATACAGGTGTAAGGAAGTCACCTAGTAAGTCTACCATCATTCAAATTCATGTATGACATGTTTTAAATTTATGTTCACAATTTACTACTTCATAAACAACTTACCCATGTTATAAGTTCTGCAATAAACCAAACAATCTCTAGGAAATAGTCATAAACTATACAAGCATCCACCAGGTGTAACAGAAATACAATGGACATGCACATAAATCATACCAAATAAAACAACCAAACTCAGTTCATGATGTTGAGCTAGCCATTAAAATTTATTAATTTACACTAATTCAAACACTTGCAGTCTTTGAGGATGTAAGTCCTTGACTTCCTTAATTGTGTGAAGTAATTGGGCTCAGCCCAGAAACTCATTGTGAGGAGTACCACAGGAACCCTAAAGTAGTTGGCCACTGAGAGGAATTGCCAAGCAAAATGGGAAACGACCCTTAGTGATTGACTAGCACTCTCATGAGGAAAAAGACAAGCGATGTCTCCTGGTAGTCTTGGTGGCCGAGTGACCACCTGAAAGCCAATAGGAAGCCACTAAAACTGGGGTCCAGAATGTCACTACCTGATTTCACCACATGATCTACCAACCAGACATAATTGATTCCCCACACTCTTCCTCACACCTAAGAGGCAATCCACCACAATTCAAGTACTTGAACCAACACCGTCGAGACCATTCTTGACAACCCTCTACACCATAAGAAGGCCACATGGCCTCTGATTCAGACTCAGAATCATACCAATGTGAGCCAAATCTACACACTGCACCATCTAGCCCCATGGCTAGTGCAAACTCGGATCCACTTTCCAGCTTGGTGATTTGCAATGGACCCATATCCATACCTCACACCACCACCAACACCCCTACGGGTGGTCCTAGAACTATCATGCAGACTTTTATAAGTCAACTACCTCCACCCATACTTACAATTCAAGTTGTCCCACTTGGCATGCCTAGGGGCAGTGGCCCGTCCACTCACATGGTCCCAATTGGCATGCATAGGGGCAGTGGCTCTTCCACCTACACTGTCCCTCCTGTCATGCATGGAGGCAGTGTCCCTTCCACTCGCACTGTGCCTGTTAAGAACCTGTGTCAACACCCCTCTTTATTTTGTCGATATATTTTGTCGAACGCATATGCTTTGTAAGTCGTCCCATTAGTATGATGTATTATCCAACATTCATGGGGAGTAAGTAATACTTGTTAAGTCATCTAGTTAATAAGTTGCATTATCCCATATTCATGTGGAGTAATAGTTGTTTAGATTAGACTTAGTATATAAGTATGTGTTGAGGCTAATGAAAGCATCGAAAATTAATTTTGTATTGAGCTTGCTCAAAGGAGGTTGCCCCCTCGAAGTGGCCCGCAATCAATAAAATCTCTTTTGTGCTCCAATATTTCTATTATATCGTGCATTTTGATTGTTCATTGCAGCAGGTTCTCCACATCTGGTATCAGAGAACTTTCTTGGGCCCATTGGGTAGAATTTCAGGGAAAAAAAATTTGTCGTGCTTCCTGACGCTATGAGCCTTACAGTTGTTCTTCTTCTTGCAGCAATATTATTCATTCGGATCAGGGATTAAACCCTATCCATTTAACTGTGGAAAGTACTTGGGAATATCCCTAAAACTCATTGTGAGGAGTACCACAGGAACCTCGAAGTAGCTGGCCATTGAGAGGACCTGCCAAGCGAAAATGGCAACGACCCCCACCATATTGACTAGATTCCCATCCATGAGGAAAACCAAAGAGCTGTTGTTTTGGCCAAGCGGTTAGTAGTTTTACCTATGCCGTGAAGTGAGGGGTACTGCTCCAATACTCAAGCCTGAGACAGCCTTGGTGGTCGAGTGACTACCTTTGAACCAATAGGAAGCCAAATATACTTGGGGTCCATCTCTATTGATAGTTGATAACATGCAGAATTTCAGAATTGTCACGGATCATTTAATCCATTTCCTGTTCATAAAACGCAGCTTCTAGCATCGCCATAGATCAGTTCTTCAGAGAGAAATTTAAAGAGTATAAATTTCTGTTTTTCAGCCATATCTTCCTTGATTTAGCTCTGTTTTCCTTGTAATTTCACTATCACCCCCGTAATACCATTCTACATATTCCTTCATTGAGGACATTATCCCCAATTTCACTTCCTCAAGGCTGAAATTCCACATTTGTCAATTTTTATATTTTGTCATAACTTCTCTGATTCTCACCCAATAGCCTTCAAATTTTTCCACGGTGTTCGTTTTCCATTTCTGCTTCATTGTCCCTCTCTAACAAATTTTCCAATTCCTTTATCCCACCTCTGAAATTCACATTTTCTGCTTCTTGTCCCTAAAAAAGTGTCCAAAACCCCGTAAAACCCCAATTACCCCCCCAAATTTTTCCCAAATCAAAAATCTCCTTTTTAAAAACCCTCTCCATTTTTGTTTTTCTACCCATCACCTAAATAATTAAAAAAAGAAAAAAAAAACCTTCTTATGCTTGTCGCCTGCACTGGAGCAAATAAACAAATGGAAGAATAACTTGCCGCCATCAAGTCCAAACTTGAGGATCTAGATAAAAAACTTCTTGGCCTTCATCTTTAGCATTCACCCATGAACAACCACCGCCAGCCTGAGTCTTCTACAGACAGTGGGTTCTCATCGTTTAGCAACTTCCCTTGGGTTGGCTGAGCTAGCAGAGGACAAGATCTAGGCTCAACAACACTCCAAATCCACTCTTGTTCTATTCATACCTATGGTTCCTTAAACAACCCAAAATCCGCCAGCTCTTAGAACCAGTCCTATCAATCATTTGTCTAAAGCAGAGATGTGGGAACATCGGGAAAAAGGGGCTTTTTATAATTGTGATGAGAAATTCACCCCAGGACATAGATGTGTTGAACAAAAGCTCTATCTCTTGGATGTGGATTCTCCACCCGCACCTAAAATTGTTTATGATGCTCAGGATCCCACAGATGATGATGGTGACATTCAACAACTTCCTTCTCCAAAGGACCAACCAGAGATATCTCTCCATGCCTTAGCCAGAGTCACCACCCCACAAACCATGCGGGTCAGAAGGTTCTTCAAAAAACTCCCTCTTACAATACTCATTGATTCTAGTAGCACTCACAATTTCATTGACCGAGGATCGCCAAACAGGATGATTGTTTCATCCATCCTTGCTCTAGCTTTGAAGTCGCGAATGCCAATGGGGGCACCTTACCTTGCAAAGGGAAGTGTCATAATGTGCGCATATCTATGGGGGATTATAACTTGCGCTCTGACATGTTTTCCTTTCCCTTAGGCGAATGTGATGTGGTTTTGGGCGCTCAATGGTTACGCACACTTGGACCCATTTTATGGGATTTTGCTGAACTTTGGATGCAGTTTTCAATCAATGGTACCAAACACACATTACAGGGCTTACAACTAGGGTCTCTCATCCTCATCAATTCGCATCGCATGGAAAATATTCTTAAGAAGAGTTCACATTGTTGAAATATTGTAACTTCGAAGTATATTCTATATGTATCTTTTTGTGGTCCCCGATGGTCCTATCGGGAGAACCACTTGTATTAATTTGTACCCCGATGCTCCTAATCGGAAGAACTAATAAGAGTCATGAGGTAGTCCCCTCTAATTGTAAAGGTGGGTCATTAGCACCCCAGTGTGGTTACTTGAGCCTACAAGTGTAACTCGAGCCTACATGACTTAACTCCAGCCTACATGTCGAATGAGTTATCTTAAGTGAACAGATGAATATAAATAGAGGTGTAGCGCTCCTCATTTGTAACACACACTCTCACTTGTGTAGGGCATTAGTGGAGAATAGAAGAGAAGTAGGAGAAGGAGGAGGATCAGGATTTGATCTCCTTGTTGGTTTTATCCTTTACCTTTTTGGGCATCTATATTGAGGAAGCTTTTGCTGGGTTTTTCCCTTTAGGGTTTTCCCAGGATAAATCTGTGTTGTTCTTGTGATGTTGTTTCTTTCAGTGATCCTGTTTATATGCTTTTGTTATGAAAATGAAATGATATACTAATGTCTTAGCTAAGCATATGAAAATTTAACATGGTATCAGAGCTAACCTGAACAGGACAGCTTTCACAAGGTGAAATAGCTCTCTCTCTCTCCCGCGAAGAAATTAGGGTTTTCGGGAAAAATTTTGAGTCTTGGAAAACTGATTGCATGGAAAGCTGCGCCCTCCCAGAGTGCATCTTTTGAGCCTAGAATCACAGGTTTTGGATGTGTGAGTCTTCGGAAAAGTCAAACCCTAGTTTGACAGCTATCCCAAAAAACTGCTGAACCAGAAAACTGCAGAAGCTGAATCTTGCAAGTCTAATTTGAAAGGTGAAGAATTGAAATCTCCAGAATCAAAGCACACCAGTCAACTCACCTCATTCAAGCACATCTCTTGGTAAGGTCAGTTTCTCATTCTACAAAATTTCAATTTTTTGTGATTTTCTGACAAGATGGCCCCAAGCACTAAGCTTGAGGACAAGCTAGAAGGCATAGAAAATTTATGAGCATGGAAATACAGGATTGGTCTCATTCTCCAAGAGAATGATCTTGATAAGTATGTCAAAGAATAAGTTTCAGAACCTGAAGAAGCTAAAGCCAACGAGAAGCACAGAAAGGATATGATTAGAGCACAAAGGATTATTGCTAACTCCATCAAAGATCACTTGATCGCTCAAGTGTCTTCCAAGAAGAATCCAAAAGAAATGTTTGATGCCCTATCCATAATGTATGAAGGAAGGAACATTAACAGGAAGATGAATCTAAGAGCTCAACTGAAGAGCACCAAGATGAGTCATGGAGAATCCATCCAAGATTACTTCACAAGGGTCTCTCAGATCAAAGAGAAACTAGAAGCTATTTGAGACAAGCTTGATGAAGATGAACTGGTTATGACTGCTCTCAATGGTCTCACTAGACCCTGGGAGTCCTTCATCCAAATGATGTGTGCCAGAAAACAAAGCATGAAGTTTGATGTGGTATGGGAAGAGTGTATTCAAGAAGAGACAAGAGTGGCAAATAGAGAATCCTTATTAAAACAAGATGATCAAGCCCTAGCCACTCACACCAAGAAAAGAAGAGGTCAATCAAAATTCAAAAGAATAAATTTCAAGGAGTCTCAACCTCCTAGAATAATCCAAAGGGTAAGAGAAACTCCTCCAAGTAGAGACTACTCTGATTTTCATTGTTTTCATTGTAACAAGATAGGACACATTGCCCAAAATTGTCCTATAAGGAAGCAAGAGTATCAAAGGAGGATCAACAACAACAAAAGATATCATGATCATCTGGCAGAAGATGAAGATGAATAAGAAGAATAAGAAGAAGGACCTCCAAGAAAGAAAACAAGAGAAGAAGATGCAAAAGAGTATGTACTATTCTCTGCACTCTCTGGGGCTATCACACCTGGAGAAGATACTTGGCTTATTGATAGTGGTGCTTCAAAGCACATGATGGGACAAAAGAGAAATCTATCCAAACTTGAGTAAAGAAGCTCTCCTCAGAAAGTATCCCTAGGAGATGACTATCAATATCCGATCAAAGGAGTTGGTGAAGCAAGCTACAAACTTGATTTAGGTAATCCTCTAAAGATGAAAGATGTATTGTATGTACCCAATTTAAAAAAGAACTTACTTTCCATCTCAGCTTTAGATAAGAAAGGATTCAGAGTGGCTTTCATAGATGGCCAAGTACTAATGTGGCCCAAAGGAAAGAATATTGAAGATGCAATCATCATTGGTGAAGAAGAAGGAGGCTTGTATAAACTCAAGGGGCACTCAGAAATAGCCCTTGTTCATGAGTCCACTGACTCTAGTGAACTATGACATAGAAGGCTTGCCCACATTAATTACAAATCTCTACCTCATGTAAATAAGGTACTGACGGGATTACCAGATATGAAGATCAAGCATGAAGGCATTTGCAAAGGGTGTGCGAAGGGAAAGAACATCAAGAATCCATTTCCGAAAAGTGAAACTAAAACAAAAGGTACGTTGGAATTGATTCATTTAGATGTTTGTGGTCCAATGTATTCCACATCCTTAAGTGGCTTTGAATATTATATCACATTTATTGATGATTTTTCAAGAAAGACTTGGATATACTTCTTGAAAGAAAAGAGTGAAGTGTTTGAAAAATTTAAGGAGTTCAAAGCCTTGATAGAGAATCTTTCAGACAAGAAAATAAAGACACTCCCATCAGACAATGGAAGATAATATACCTCAAAAGAATTTGAGGCTTTTTGCAAAGATGCTGGAATCAAGAGGGAACTAACTACTCCCTACAATCCTCAACAGAATGGGGTTGCAAAAAGAAAGAACATAACCATCATGGAGGCAGTGAAGACAATGATATATGATCAAGATCTTCCAATGCATCTATGGGAAAAAGCAGCAAGAACTGCTGTATATGTAAAGAATAGAATATCTCATAGTGCTCTTGGGTTCAAGACTCCAAAAGAGATGTTCACAGGAAAGAAGCCTGAGGTAAGTCACATCAAGATATTTGGTTGTCCAGTATATATTCATATACCAAAAGAAAAAAGAACCAAGTTAGACCCTTCTGGAAAGAAGGGGATATTTGTTGGATATTGTGAAGTATCCAAAGCATTCAGAATTTACATTCCTGGATTCCATCACATGGAAATCAGTCGAGATGTGACATTCGATGAAGAGGAAGCCCTCAAGAGATCCAGGAAGTGCCAACATGAAGAAGTGAATGAAGAAGAGACACCTCCCAGAAATAAAGAAACTACATGTCTCCCTAAGGATGAAGCTCCTAAAGAACATGACATGAAAGAACCTCCTGTTATGGAGATATCAAGAAAGGGAAAGCCTGCTTGGACAAGAGAAATTATACGAGAGGCAGAAAGATATGGAGCTCCTGAAGGCTCCATAAGGGAAAGGAATAAACCTAATACTTTTACCAACTACGTAGCCTTGATGTGTGATCTCGTAGATCAAGAACTTGCAAACTATGAAGAAGCCATACAAAAGAAGGAATGGGTAGAAGCAATGACTGAAGAATACCAGTCAATAATGAAGAACGATGTATAGGATATAGTTCCCAAACTAGAAGGAAAGATTATAGTATCCTCCAAATGGATATACAAAATAAAGCATGCGGCTGACAGAAGTATTAAGAAATATAAAGCAAGATTTGTGGCCGGAGGATTCTCTCAGAAAGAGGGAATTGATTATGAAGAGACATTTTCCCTAGTAGCATGGTATACTTCGATTAGATCTATCATGGCACTTGCATCCATGATGAAGTGGGACTTATACCAGATGGATTTGAAGACACCATTCCTAAATGGTGTGATTGAAGAAGTATACATAGAGCAGCCACAAGGTTTTGAAGTTGAAAATAGACATACTCACGTATGCAAGTTGAAGAAGGCCATGTATGGCCTAAAACAAGCTCATCGAGCTTGGTATGGAAGGATAGATAGTTTCCTGTCAAACATGGGATTTACCAAGAGTAAAGCTGATCCCAACCTTTACCTCAATATTGTAGAAGATGAACCTGTCATCCTGCTACTATATGTGGATGACTTATTCTTGACAGGAAATGAGAAACAGATTATGGAAAGCAAGAAGAAACTAGCAGAAGAATTTGAGATGAAATATATTGGGTTAATGCATTATTTCCTAGGTCTGGAAGTATGGCAAAGTTCAGAAGGAATATTTCTCAACCAGGGAAAGTATGCAGTAGAGATATTGAAAAGATTCAATATGTTGGAATGCAAATCCATGGCTACTCCCATGGATTCCAACCTGAAGTTGTTAGCCAATGACTCATCAGAGTTAGTGGATGTAACTCATTACAGATAGATCATTGGGTCATTGATGTACTTAACAAATACCAGACCAGACATTTGTTTTGTTGTGAACACCTTAAGTCAATATCTAGTTCAACCTAGAAGGGTTCACTTGGTAGCTGCAAAACATGTGATGAGATATCTGAAAGGGACTATAGATTTTGGTCTATACTATGATGGTAGCCATGAGTATAGATTGTATGGATATACAGATGCAAATTGGGATAGAAGTATCTCAGATAGAAAAAAGCACATAGGGTGGATGTTATAGTTTGGGATCTGCTATGATTTAATGGTTTAGCAGAAAACAGTCCTATGTTGCTCTAAGCACAGCCAAAGCAGAATACATAGCAGCTTTCTCTGCTAGTTGTGAAGCCATATGGCTTTGGAAGCGGATGTCACGGTTATTCAACCTAGAATTGGATACTACCATGATTCTATGTGACAATCAAAGTTGTATAAAGATGACAGAGAACCTAGTATTCCATGACATATCGAAGCACATAGAAATCAGGTATTTATACATTCAAGATATGATGCAGAAGGAAGCCATAAAGCTCTAGTCTGTGAGTACTGATGAACAAGTTGCTGATGTGCTGACAAAGCCTCTGTCTTGAGTAAATTTTGAATACTTTCGAGATAAGCTTGGTGTGGTTCGGAAAGACCTTCCCCAAAAGGGGGAGTAGTGATGTTGTAGTGGGATTGTATCATCTCTGGGTACTTTCCCTAAAGTGATCCAGTGACTTCAGTCATCAAGAAGGTGGTAGGATTGTATCATCCTTGAACTTTGGTTTAGAATGGATCCGGTGAATTCAGTACTCGAGAACGTGTGTTGATCCCATAATTCTGAAAGGAAGGATCACTAGTAACTCTGTAAAGACCTAAATCCCGTAATTCCGAAAGGAAGGATCATTGACTTGATCCTGTAATTCCAACAGGAAGGATTATCTGAGTTCTATAGATGTGTTGATCCCATAATTCTGAAAGGAAGGATCGTTAGTAGCTCCGTAAAGACTTGATCCCATAATTCTAAAAGGAAGGATCGTCTGAGCTCCACATATGTGTTGATCTCGTAATTCCAAAAGGAAGGATCATTGGTAACTCCATAAAGACTTGATCCCGTAATTCCGAAAGGAAGGATCGTCTAAGCTCCACATATGTGTTGATCCCGTAATTCCGAAAGGAATAATCATAGGTAACTCCGTAAAGACCAAAAATCCCGTAATTCCGAAAGGAAGGATCGTCTGAGTACCACAGACATGTTGATCCCGTAATTACAAAAGGAAGGATCATGTTGATGTTTTGATGATAATGATGTTCCTGATCGAAAGATCAGAATTTGATGATGATGATGTTGTGATGATGATGATGTTCCTGATCGAAAGATCAGAGTGTGATGATGATGATGTTCCTAATCGAAAGATCAGAATTTGATGATGATGATGTTTTTTATGATGATGTTTCTGATCGAAAGATCAGAATGTGATGATGATGATGATGCTTTTGATATTTTGATGATGATGGATCTGATTTAAAGATCAAAATATGATGATGAAGATGTTGCTGATCGAAAGGTCAAAGTGTTGAAGATGATGTTGCTTATCGAAAGGTCAAAGTGCTGAAGATGTTGCTGATCGAAAGGTCAAAGTGCTGAAGACGTTGCTAATCGAAAGGTCAAAGTGCTGAAGATGTTGCTGATCGAAAGGTCAAAGTGTTGAAGATGTTGCTGAAGATGTTACTGATCGAAAGGTTAAAGTGCTGAAGATGTTGTTGATCGAAAGGTCAAAAGATGTTGATGTTGATTAAAGAGTTGTTGTCATTGAAGATTGAAGACGAAGACTATATGATGTTGAAAAGCTTCCAATGATTTATAGATGTGTTACCCTGATGATGTTGATGATGTCATATCTCTCTCTCTCCTATTATTGTTGTTGTTGATGTTGTTATAGAATACCCTTCTTGTTAAGGCGGAGTGTTGAAATATTGTAACTTCGAAGTATATTCTATATGTATCTTTTTGTGGTCCCCAATGGTCCTATTAGGAGAACCACTTGTATTACTTTGTACCCCGGTGCTCCTAATCGGAAGAACTAATAAGAGTCATGAGGTAGTCCCCTCTAATTGTAAAGGTGGGTCATTAGCACCCTAGTGTGGTTACTTGGGCCTACAAGTGTAAATCGAGCCTACATGACTTAACTTGAGCCTACATGTCGAATGAGTTATCTTAAGTGAACATATGAATATAAATAGAGGTGTAGTGCTCCTCATTGTAACACACACTCTCACTTGTGTAGTGCATTAGTGGAGAAGAGAAGAGTAGCAGGAGAAGGAGGAGGATCAGGCTTTGATCTCCTTGCTAGTTTTATCCTTTACCTTTTTGGGCATCTATATTGAGGAAGCTTTTGTTGGGTTTTTCCCTTTAGGGTTTTCCCAAGATAAATCGTTGTTGTTCTTATGATTCTGTTTCTTTCAGTGATCTTGTTTATATGCTTTTGTTATGAAAATGAAATGATATACTAATGTCTTAGCTAAGCATATGAAAATTTAACACACATGGTGTCATCACTCAGCTCCATTTCATTCAGATGCAACCTTCAGCAGTTTCAACTACTCCATTGGATCTAAAACAAATTTTGGATCGATATGCATGTGTGTTTGCTGAGCCGGTGGGATTTCCACCTTCCCGACCCGAGGACCATCGTATTATGCTCCTTCCTGGAAGTGTCCCTCCCAACAGTAGGCCCTATCACTACCCATTTCACCACAAGATAGAAATTAAGATTCTTGTTCGTGACTTACTAAAGCAAGGTGTTATTCACCCTAGCACTAGTTCCTTCTCTTCACTGATCCTTCTAGTCCAAAAAAAATATGGGTCATGGCGCCTTTGCATCGAATTTAGAGCACTTAATCACATCACAATCAAGGATAAGTTTCCAATTCCTATTGTTAATGAGATTCTAGATGAGCTCCATGGTGCTCATTTTTTCTCCAAGTTGGATCTTCGTTCTGGGTATCACCAAATTTGGGTCCATGCGGATGATATCCCTAAAACAACTTTCTGCACACATGATGGCCATTATGAATTTTTGGTCATGCCATTTGGCCTCACAAATTCCCCTTCCACGTTCCAGGCATTGATGAATAAAATATTTCGGCCCTACTTGCGAAACTTCATTCTAGTCTTCTTTGATGATATCCTCATCTATAGTAAAACCTGGGATGAACATCTCCAACATCTGGATCTTGTACTGCAACTTTTATGTGATCATCATCTCTATGCCAAACAATATAAATGTGTTTTTGGGTAGAAGGAAGTAGAGTATCTCGAGCATATTGTTTCAGCACAAGGGCTTAGTGGCGATCCTGCCAAAATCGATGCCATGAAAAATTGGCCACCTCCTCAAACCTTGAAGAGCCTTCATGGGTTTTTGGGACTTACTGGCTACTACCACAAGTTTGTTAAGGATATGGGAAGATTGCATCTCCATTAACAACTCTACTAAGAAAGGATGTTTTTGCATGGACACCTGCTGTTGAGTGTGCATTTGAGAAACTGAAACAAGCTATGTGTACCACACCTATTCTAGCTATGTCTATTTTTTTCAAGCCCTTCACTATTGAGAGTGATGCTTGCGACAATGGACTTGGTGCTATCCTCCTCCAAGATGAACATCCCATTGCATGCACCAGCAAATCCCTGTCTGGTAAGAATTTAGCCACCTCTACATATGAGAAGGAAATGATGGCTATTTTGCATGCTATACAGAAGTGCTGTACATACCTCTTAGGGAATCATTTTTGCATCAAGACTGATCACCAGAGTCTGAAATATTTCCTAGAATAATGAGTCCCATCCCCAACACAACAAAAATGGGTTAGCAAACTCATGGGTTATGACTACGAGATCACTTACAAGAAGGGTAAGGACAATCTTGTGGCGGATGCTCTTTCTCGCATATTTGATGACCATGCTTCTCTTTCAGATATTTCTATGCCTATTCCAAATTGGTTACAATCTGTTCAGCAAGGCTATGTAAATGACTCCTCCTTATCTCAAATCATCCAAAAGTTGGCCAGTAATCCTTCTCTTGTGCCGCATTACTCTTGTGATGGTTCTTCTCTGAGATACAAGGGTCTCTTGGTGCTTCCCCGGAGCACAAATCTTCACCAGGCTGTCTTCTATGAACTCCATGCTTCTCCAGTGGTAGGGCACTCTGGGTTCCTCAAAACATATGAGCGAGCACGACGTAATGAAATGGGAAATTCAACATATGGTTGCTGAATGTGATATCTTCCAGTGCCACAAGGGTGAAACTACACTCCTCCCTGGATTGCTTGAACCCTTTCCCATCCCTACAAGTATTTGGACAGATATTTCAATGGATTTCATCAACGGGCTCCCTAAATATGGAGGGAAGACCGTAATATTGGTTGTGGTTGATCGAATCTCCAAATATAGTCATTTTTGTGATCTTATCCATCCATATACTGCCTCCTTAGTCACACAAATTTTCATGGACCAGATATTCCGTCTTCATGGAATCCTTTCTTCCATTATCTCAGACTGCGATGCAACTTTCACAAGTGATTTTTGGACCGAACTCTTTCGCCTCACCGGAACCAAACTAAAAATGAGTTCAGGATATCACCCACAAACATATGATCAAACTGAAGTCACCAACAAATGCTTGGAAACTTACCTTCGTTGCTTCACCTCTGAACAACAACATCAATGGGCAAAGTGGCTCCCTCTCACTGAATGGTGGTACAATACTTCCTACCATACTGCATCTAAAATGACTCCATATGAAGTTGTTTATGGGCAGCCACCCCCAGTGCTCCTTCCATACAACCCCAATAGTTCACCCATTCAGGTAGTTGACATGGTTCTGTGCAATCATGATCAGATTCTTCACATTCTGCAAGAGAATCTTCACATGGCAAGAAATTGCATGAAGCAGTAAGCCGATCAACACCATTCTGAGCGCACCTTTCAAGTCAGTGATATGGTTTTTCTTCATTTGCATCCTTACAAGCAATCCTCCCTAAAACTCAAAGGGCATCAGAAGCTAGCTCCAAAGTTCTATGGGCCATATAAATTTCTTCAAAAGATTGGGTCTGTTTCTTATAAATTGGAAATTCCTCCTTCTTCTCACAGTCAACTAGTCTTTCATGTCTCTTGTCTCAAGAAAGTTATTGGCACCAACATCAGAGCACAAACTATTTTACCAGAGCTGGATACGGAAGGCTCCATCATTTTGGAATCAGAGGCCATCCTCCATAAGCACACTCGTCGGCTTCGTTCTCGGGCCATCACAGAGTTCTTAATTCAGTGGCATGGCATGCAACCAGAGGATGCTACATGGGAACCACTCATTTAGATTCAGCAGCATTTTCCACATCTAAAGCTTTAAGGACAAAGATTTTTCTAAGAGGGAGGGGATGTTAAGAACCCATGTCAACCCCCTCTTTATTTTGTCGGTATATTTTGTCAGACGCATATGCTTTGTAAGTCGTCCCATTTGTATGATGTATTATACCACATTCATGGGGAGTAAGTAATAGTTGTTAAGTCGTCTAGCTAATAGGTTGCATTATCCCACATTCATATGGAGTAATAGTTGTTTAGATTAGACTTAGTTTATAAGTATGTGTTGAGGCTAATGAAAGCATCAAAGAATTATTTTGTATTGAGCTTGGTCAAAGGAGGTTTCCCCCTCGAAGTGGCCCGCGATCAATAAAATCTCTTTTGTTCTCCAATATTTATGTTATATCATGCATTTTGATTGTTCATTGCCATAGGTTCTCAATAGTGCTTCTTACCATACCCGGGCGAAGTGGCATGTCCACAACTGTACCAAAAGTACCCCTAGTCACGAAGGTACATCATGTTCCTGCAAACCCCACCACCATTGCTGGGCCATCACACATCAACCTTGGGTCAAACCTCCCCTTCATGGCACACCTCAACCTACCTGACTTGGCTAGGTTAACCAATGACCCCATCTGTCATCAAACCTTTTGGCCTCTCATGCCAACCAAACTCCCCTTAGACATCCCCAAGTTTGAAGGGAACGCAAGGGAGTGCCCCCAAAACCATATCATGACATTTCACCTATGGTGCTCATCAAACAACATTGTAGATGATTCAATCAGAATCAGACTATTCCAACGCACCCTCACAGGCTCTGCAACCAAGTGATACATTGAGCTACCACAATCCAGGTATCCAGATTTCAACTCCTTGGCCTTTATGCTCCTGCAATGTTTACAAATCCCCATCAAATATGATGAAGGAGTGAAAATATTTCTATCTTGTCATCAAAGCACTGCAACCCACATCATCGACCACATCCATGAGTGGAGGCGACGTTGCAGCCTATGCATGATCAAGCTTGATGACAGGATCTTCCCGTACTAGTTCTTGAAAACCTTGCTGCCACCTATAGCCAAGGGTGTCACCTCCGAACATCCCCAAATAGAGGAAGAGGCCATCTTGAAGGCCCAACAGTTTGATCTCATTTATGCATAGTCTAGATACCTTTACACCATCATTCCATATGCTCCCCGTGCAGGAACCTCCTACCGGGATGCACCAGGGGCATACCATGTTGTAGATGGCATCATAAGTTCTGTCTCCCACCGATCACAGCACCACCTGGTGCCACCACAACCAAGCAGCACCCCTAATGTTTCCTACCCAAGCCAAGCTCTTGAGTATGCAAGAATAATGTCCCAGTCCGGAGCTACAACCTCTTATGCACAACCTACGACACAACAGCAAACCCATGCACCTACTTGGCCGGTAGAACATTATGTGGGACAGATGCCCACATTTGTAGAATCCCAAGTCCCCCAAGTCTACATAAAGTCTACTATGCACCACCCATGCAAACCACCCAAACCCCTGCCCTAGATCCGCCTGCTCCTTTAGGACAGGTGTTTGCACAATAAAATCGTCCCAACCAGCCAGCCCCCAATAACCAACAAGGGAAAGCCAGAAATAACCAAGCCTGGAACCAAGGAAAAAATAAACCATAGGGTGGCGGTCAACAACCAAATCCTCCCAACAATGCTTGGGACAACTGGACAGCCCAAAATCCTCAGCAACCAAATGCACCAAGACACAACATTCTGTTGCACACAAACCAACCATGCAAGCTATGCAAGGTCTACGAGAATTATACACATGAATTCCCCTTCATGGGCCGTGCTAAGCAGGACATTCACAATGAGGTTCATCATGCTACCAATACAGCATCCCAAACTCAACCCAACCCGACACCACCAGGACCTCCACCCATGGTGCTCCAAAACCCATTACTAGTCCAAGGAATGGTAGCAACTGCACCCGCTCCCCAACCTAATCCCAATGCCCCAGGGGAACCTTCGACAGCAGAAACAGGTGTTCACCACCCTCTATCCATGACAACTGAAGAGGTCAATTTACAGACCAGATGAAATCAGTACGGAACTAACACCGAACCCGCTGACCCATCAGTGGCATCCACGTCCAAAACAACCAATACACCTCTTCATCTCCCCCCTTTTCCTCCATGCCCCCCCATACAGTGGGTTTCCAACAACGTCACGGATAGAGAAATTGTAAGCTACAGCATTATGGATGACTTGGACCAAACACCTACGACTATGTCCGCTCTTGAGGTACTTAAAACTTTCCCAACATAGCGAAAATCCTTACTAGCCATCCTCAGTGCTGTAGACCCCTCTGACTCCAAGTTGGTCACATTCGACACGGAGAATGGATAACCGTGGATGCCATCAACCATTTCCTTCCAAATACCACTATCCATTCAAAATTTGGTCATGCACTGGTGCATCGTGGACAAGGGGGCATCCACGTGCGTTATGTCAACCTTAGTCTGGAAGAAGCTTGGATCCCTAATTCTGCAACCGTCCTCTACTACTCTGCGGGCTTATGATGGCCATCCCACTAAATCCCAAGGAATCCTCCCACATGTTCCCATCTCATTAGCTGGGAAAATAGTATTGATTGACATAGAGGTTGTCAATGCTCAGTTGGACTATAACCTTCTCCTCAAAAGAAGTTATATGTACGCCATAAGAGCCATAGCATCAACTATTTTCCATCTCATGATGTTCCCTCACAAAGGGAAAATCATGACGGTTGAGCAACTAACTTATCACAATCTACAAGGGCTAGTTGCACCAGCCAATGTTATCCCTATGATCAACACCATTGATCCGCAAGGGCTAACCGCACTCGCCAATGTCATCCCTACACCCAACACCATGGTTCACAACATACCATCCTCCCTATTGTTGAATGTGGGCCTTGGTTTGTTTTTTGATACCACCATGATGGCTTCTTTCCCCTTAGTGTCACCACCACCGACACCAAATGACACTACGGATTTGTGCATGCTCTCATCTAGCACTGTCGCACCTAAACTTCAACCGCAGCTGCAGCCTCAACAGTAGCCATAACATCATCTGCAGCTGTAGCCTTATGCGCAGCCGCAACCACAACCCCATCCTCATATGCAACCATCAGGGAGTTATTTGGGCTCCTCCCTAGTCCACACAATTCCCTTCCTCTTTCCCCCACCTGGTGTCATGAGTAAGCCAGTAATGGCTACCTTAAACTTACCCAATTTCACATTAGGGATTCACATGTGGTACCTTGATCCACCAACCCAACCCCCAATGCCCCATATAGTCTTAACCCTTGTGCAACCCATTGTAGTCGAATCTCATCCTCCACTTTGCCCCTAAAAACCAACTACCGTACCCGCACCCACACTGCCCCACCCAAAAAGGGCCAGGGGAAAAAATGCAAAAGCTACTGTTGAACCTCGATAGATCCTACCTTGAGACATCTGTGAAGAATAGGGCCATCCAACTCAAAATTACCCTGAGATTCCCATAATCCGTGCGCATTTGGATGCCATGGATACAACGAAAAACCTCCCTGTGGTTGAACTCCCAAGCGGGCCAATAGCGAGAAACAATTCATTGAGAACAAACCATGATTGCGCCCTTTGTGGATTGTATGGACACTATTCTCACCACTGCCATGAATTTCTGAGTTTCAAATGGCTCTAGCCAACCTTTGACAACATGCCCTTGAATCTGAGATCACTCTGATTGAAGAAGTCCATCCCCCACCTCCTTCTTCACACACCATGTCCATTTACATGATGTCAAGTTCTACAGACCCTCTTGTCTCCACCATCATCGACGCTCCATCAGACATGTCTCTTCCTTGCTTTTGCAATGATGAGGAGATGCTTGAAGCCTTAACCGCCCCAGAATACCCATGGGATGACATGCACCATCACTCATTCTTCCTCCCCGAAGAGCTTGTGTCCTAGTCTCACCAGTTTTCCGTGGAAACCAAAGATTTAATTCAAGGGGAAGTCTACTAGTTAAAGAATCCCATCCCAGAACTAGATTCCATCGAAGAAGGGAACATGGCCAACATCTTGCCAACCATCAAAATCAACATCTCAACCAATCCTGAGGTTATTGAGGAAATCATGCTAGGGGCATCTTGCTCCTCGGAAGAAGTTGCTTCCTACAAAACGCTCTTCCAATAATTCTGCGACATCTTTGCCTAGTCCTACACTAAAATTCCTGGGTTGGATTTATCCATTGTGGAGCACCACATCGACACATGGCCCGATATGGCCCTCGTACACCAAAAGCAACGGCCCATCCATCCCTCCAAAGCTGCCGTAGTCAAAGCTGAAATTGAGAAGTTGCGCACAGTCGGCTTCATTTACCCCATTGCATACACCACTTGGGTTTCAAATCCTATTCTCGTGAATAAAAAAAGGGTACCATCCATGTTTGCATAGACTTCCATGATCTAAATTGGGCATTTCCCAAAGACAACTTCCCAACACCCTTCCTCGATCAGATTATCGATGCATGCGCTGGATGTGAGGTATTTTCCTCATGGATGGCTTTTTCGGATATAACCAAATTCAGATCCGGAAAAGAAGATCATTACAAGACTGCATTCACAACCTCATGGGGGACATTCACATATCGAGTAATGCCCTTTGGTCTAAAGAATGTTGGATCCACCTTCCAGCGTGCCATGACATATTTTTTCCATGACCTAATCCACATCATATTGGTCTACCTAGACAACCTTGCCGCTCAATCACCAAAACGAGCACAACATATAGATGACTTGCGGCAAGTATTTTTGCGATGTCGCAAGTACAAAATTCACTTGAACCCCCTAAAGTGTGTTTTTTGTGTCCTAACAGGCCATCTACTTGGGTTCATCATATCCCACAAAGGGATAACAGTTGACCCCCTCAAAGTTCAGGCTATCCTTGATCTCCCTTCACCAAAAACTCGGCACCAACTACAGAGCCTCCAAGGCAAGGCCAACTTCCTTCACCACTTTGTACCAAAGTATGCAACAAAATCCCATGGATTCATTCACCTGCTCCGCACAAAAATCCAATTTGTTTGAGATCAGCAAGCACAAGAATCGTTTGATGCACTCAAACAAGCCTTGGCTTCTGCACCATTACTCTCAGTACCAGACTACACCCGAGACTTCATTCTCTATGTATCGACCTCAGAGAACGTCATTGCTGGAGTCTTGGTCCAGGAAGACGATGCTCACCATGAGCATGTGATCTATTACATTATCCAGAGGCTGAAGGTCCCCCACTATGATATTCACCCGAGGAGAAACTCGCCCTCATCGTCATCTTCTCAGCTTAGAAGTTGCACCACTACATCATTGAAAACCATACCCGTGTAGTGGCTGATTCCAACCCAATGCGGTACCTCTTAAGCTGTCTCCTTCTATAAGGTTGCGCAGCCAACTGGATAGTCGTCCTCCAAGAATTCAACTTGGAATTTGTTTCCCCGAAAAGCACAAAGGCACTCACGTCGGCCATGCTAATGACAGATCTGCACCCATTGACCATGTCACCACCACCCAAGGATGACCGTGGGATGACCTCCCTGATGATTTCCTATTCGTCATATCCACAAAAGACCCATGGTATGGGGACATCCTCCTATATTTACGC
Organism: Pseudotsuga menziesii; assembly: GCA_001517045.1. NCBI lineage: Eukaryota > Viridiplantae > Streptophyta > Pinopsida > Pinales > Pinaceae > Pseudotsuga > Pseudotsuga menziesii. The sequence continues at coordinate 102,810 of LPNX010112807.1, read as the reverse complement.
ACACAGAAAATCGCAACCCATATAAATCGCGAAGACAGGCGATTTATCCGACATCAAGTCATTCGCCATCTTCTGATTGGAGATGTTCTATATCATCGAGGCATTGATATAATCCTATGTCGTTTCCTCACCCATGATGAGGCCGAGACCATCCTCAACGACTGTCATAGTGGAGCCTGCAGTGGCCACCTTTCAAATCTGGAAACTGCCCAGAAGATTCTACATGTCGGCTACTTCTTGCCTTCCATCTTCACTGATTGCATAGAGGCAGTCAAACACTGTCATAGCTGCCAGCTCTTCTCCCCAAAGGCAAGAACCCCCCCTGTACCGTTACACCCTATAGTCATAGTCGGTCCCTTCTACAAATGGGCAATCAAATTCATGACAATCAACCCTACCTCGGCCAATGGACATAAATACATCATTATGGCAGTTGATTACTTCACCAAGTGGGCCGAGGCCATTCCCACATTTGATTGAAAAAGTGAAACGACGGCACGTTTCTTCTTTAACCACGTTATTTCGTGATTTGGTGTTCCCAAACAGTTGGTATCAAATCATGGTAAACATTTTGAAGACACTGTTTGGATTGAACTTTCAACCATGTTGAAATTTGAACACCAGTACTCATATTCCTACTACCCCCAGGGAAACGGCCAAGTTGAAGCAGTCAACGAGATCATCAAAACAATGCTCCAAAGGATGGTAGGAAACCATAAAACCAACTGGCATCACATGTTGTTTTTCGCCCTATGGGCTTATCGCACATCCACAAAAACCACAACCGGTTTCACCCCTTTCCGTCTAGTACATGGCATTGAATCAGTACTCCCTATAGAGTGCCGGATCCCATCACTCTGCCTCGCAGTTGAAATCCTTCCTGATGCTTCGCCTTTGGAAGAATGACTCCTCCAACTCAATCAAACCATAGAAGACCGCCAAGCTTCCCTCCAAGCCATTGAAGCAGAGAAAACACAGTCAAAGGCTCATTATGACTCCCATGTCCACCCTCACACCTTCAGCGAAGGTGATATGGTTCTGGTCTATGACCAACCCAATGATAAGTTAGGCAAAGGCAAGTTTGATTCAATGTGGTATGCCCCATACATCGTCCATCATTGCCTCAGAAAATGGGCATACACCCTTATTGACTCTGATGGACAACTCTTGGAGAATCCACACAACGGGCTCTACCTCAAGATATTTTACGCTTAACATCACCAATGAGTTTCTTTGTTTTCCTTTTTTGTTTTACAATGTTTTTACCACAAATTAGAAACCCCCCATTTAGGGGAAGCACCGTTAGCTACTAGTTCAGCGTCACCCGAACCTTGTTTGAGACACCCTTCACACCTCTGGGCTCAAATTTTCATCCTCTATCTTTTAATGAGACCATCGTCTCATGTTTAATAAGTAATTTTTAGGCCCACCTCTTGATATTTACCTCGATTTATGAACCACATTGTGATGTAAGTGTCTCCAGACCTGTACTTGCATCACATTGGCCTACCAAAACTCATGTGGGACTCCGGACCATCTCCCCGAAAGGAACATCACTTTATTTCAGCATATAACTGTCAAATCCATCCACCGCACCTTACACAGGCCACCAAACCATCACCCGAAGGGTGGATCATTTCTTTTGTGTTGGCTATCTGGGCAGACCTGGGTTTACTAATATACATATACCAACAATACCCCTAGCTCACTGGACCTTTCGGCAACAGACCGCCAAAACGGCCTGAAGTCTCACCCGAAGTGATCTTATGGGTTGGCCGAAGACTCAAGTGTCCTCAACCAGGTTCTGTAGCATCCTGGGGTCTCGCGGTTTCTCTTAGCCAGCGAGATCTCTCTGCGACGCGCGGTTCTCTCTTACTCACGGGTTCTGACAGGGGAAGGACTCCTATCGCATCGCAGCGACTCGGGCAGTGTGCAAATATCCCTTCTGCTTAACCCACGCTCTGTGATATCTCACACCGCAGCTCCTCTGATGGTGCGATATTGCCTACTGTCAATGCGATATCTTCTACAGTATGTCCCACTGCAACCCTCACGGTCCAAAGGCTATCTCATTGGGTGAAATGACTTGGCTAAATTTCAACAAGATAGTAAACTCTCTGACTTGAACTTCCACAGTTCAACACACTCTACCTCAACTATACTTTAACTGGCCGAATAAGTATACTGGAAACACTTTAACATAATGACTTATTACTGTGTGAAACAAGCACTGATAAACTCATATGTAGACACTTGATACATGTAAATCCACCTTTAACCTTCAATAATGCTGTAACTGAATGAGGACATACAGACATTTACTAACTGAGATACAACATTCATGTAACAGATAACAGATATCAACTAAGTAAAGCAAAATCGCATGAAATAATCACATAACACACTACATGGTTCACTTCCAAGGTAGAAGCTACATCCACAGAACTGTGTTTATTATATCTTGAGAGAGTACACAGTTCTACTGCAACCTATTGTGCAGCTAGATATCTTCTGGGTAAATTTACACTCACTGTCGAGAGCCCTTCTCTCCTAGATCTCTTCTCTTTCTCTATATTGCCTTCTTACAATATTCTCTCTCTCTCTCTCTCTCTCTGTCAATCCCTGTGGATTGTTACACACATACTCCTGGAATCGGCTACTGGTTAGAGTAAGGTAACTATGGACTGAATAGCAGAACCAGAGATTGACTCTATTACAATACAAAATAACTGTGAGCTAATAGACTACTGGACTCTCAGACTGGCTAACTGTCTGAATAGCTACAGGTTATCCAACTAGCTAACCTTTTACAATACAGTTTTCATCCCTTTATAGGCGGCCCGAAGGTCTCGCCATTACAACACTGTGGGCCTGTCCCAACATTAACCCTTAAAACCCTAACTGTGACAGTCGGTCTATCTGTACTCAAACTGCCACTTTTCGTCACACCACAGCTCTCTGCAGTCTTCCACGCTTCCTGGTGCTGATCGTGGGTACTGGGCGCCGCTTCCTTATCTGTCCTTCTTCTTCAATACCTCGGCCTCGTTGCCCCTTTCTCCTTTATGAGGGTAGTTGAGCCCTCCTGTCTTCGTCGCTACCTTGAATGCAGTGGGTGAGCTCTCTCTTCTTGGCTGCTGCCTTGAATGCAGTGGGTGAGCTCTCTCTTCTCGGTCGCTTAGGTACTGTCATCTTCTTTGACTTCCCTGCCCCGATAGTCACAGTTTCCGGCTCTGATCTGCAGCTAGAAACATGCTACGGCGTCGTATCTTTACCTTCTCTCTTATATCTTCGCCAAAACTATCTATCCACCAAAATGGTAGCTTCTCCTGTAGCTGCGGAACCCTACTCCAACAGTCCCCTAACACTTACTTGTGGCTCGTCCTCGAGCCACTAACAGCAGGCTTCTCCTACTATACTTTCTTCTTGGCTTCCTGCGAAGTCTTTGTAAGTTTCAGCTGAAGTCCTGCAACTTCTTTATCCATAGTTTCTATAACTTAGTTCGTTGGTCTCTCTTATCTTGCCTTCCCTTATTGTCATGCTCTTGCTCTCGTCGATTGCGAGACCTGATATACTTTTTAGGCTGCATATAGGTCATTTCATGGATAAGCGACTCTTTGAAGGATCTTAAGCTTTTGAGAAGGCTTCCACAGATATCCTTTCCTCTTTATCTAGGTTAGAACTTTTATCACAAGGAAAATATGTATCTTCCAGCCTTCTCAAACAGTTCATTCAGTCTGGATCCTTTCGTACAAACTATACAGGCCTTGAATTCCATTCCGAGAACCTTCGTTCCTTTCCTTTTTCCTTTTGTTTTTCTCTGTCTCGGATGCCTGTTTCTTGATCCTTTTTTTTTCCTTCCGTGAGATCTTCTAGGAAACTCCACACGCACAGCCATCAGAGTTGGCATTCTCTTTCTGTTTCTCACTTTTACTTTCCTCCTTTTCCTTTTTCGTTGTTCTAGGCTGGATTCGTCTACTGTCTGAGCTTGACTCCTCATCCTTGGTAGCTGTCTGACCTGTGATGAACTTGGTTTCATACCGTTGGGTGGTGTCGTCATAGCGGACACAAGGCCTCCACGCTCGAATCATCTCAAAATGTCTTCTAAAGGTTCCTCCTCGGACAGAACCCACTTGGCGCAATACTTTGGATTGGCAATGGCTGCGAAATAGGAAAATCACAGCACTCTGTAACAAAATTAGCTCTGCACAGGGAAAACTTAACAACTTACTCTATAGCTCTCGGATCTTGCAAAAGTAACCGTCCTGAATGAATGATCTCTGCTTTTATACTGAAGGCTATAATCCCGGACGCAACGGTCATCAAGGATGAACCCGTCGGTGGTATTAATTGCATGGACGAGACCACACCCATCATCCCGATCCTTATTAAATGCTGAAATCTGATCAAATTTCCCTCTAAACCTGTGTGCAGGCGCCGGTCTCGTCGAAGATTTACTAGATCTGGAAAATTTATGATGCTATTGCCAAATCTACGGTAAGGTATACCGATCATTTCTTCATTAACTGCCTGTCAGAAGGTGAATTGACTAGCCCTCTGTGTTTTTTCAAAAGTGTCTACATGGCACGGGGAATCATCGTCTTACCGTGATGTCACACCACATCACCTGTGCAAAACAAACTTAACAATTTTTTTATTTTTATTTTTTTAACAAAAAAACTCTCCTCATGCGAATGCTTTTTACCTGTCGGTGTAGACTAACTACTGGTGCGATGCCTCCTTTCAACTACACTGGACATCTGCACTCTCATAGCTGTCTGAGTTAAGGCTGGGATATGGAGTGGCTAGCACTGTAAAGCTTAAGCCTACTGCCATTAATGAAAGTGGGAAGAAGCTCCCCGTTTAGTTTTTTGAGCTAAACGGCACCTCCATCTGTAACTTGCTGAATCTGGTATGGCCCCAACCAATGCGTCTTGAAGTTTCCTGGAAACTTCACAAACTTACTGTCGTAGAGGAGGACTAGGTCTCCTATCTGAAAAATCTTGTTCTTTACATGCCTGTCATGCCAAGCTTTCTCTCGTGCCTTCTGCACTTTCTGATGGAATCCTGCGATGAACCTGTCTTCCTCTAAGGCAAGCAGCTGCGCTATCCTTTCATTCTTCGTATCTGTGTCTGTCATCCCGGTGATCTGAGAAATTCTTAGACTGGGCATAATATATTCCATAGGCATAACAACCTCTTGTCCATACACCAAGCTGAAAGGTGTATGTCCTGTAAGTTTCTTGCATGTAGTCCTATAAGCCCATAACACAGCATTAACCCTGAGGTCCCAATCGTTTCTTTGGCTGTTGCAGATATTAGTACGAGCGTTTTCTAAAATCTTGTTAAAGGCCTCCACCGTACCATTAGCTTGTGGGTGGTAGGGAGTGCTCTTATGGTGTTGTATCTGGAATTCCTCTGTTAAGGCCTCAATAGTGTGGTTCAAGAAATGGGTGCCTTGATCGCTCATCAAAATTACTGGACATCCAAATCTACTAATGATGTTCTCGAAGAGGAACTGTGCAGCTGTAGCAGCATCACAATTCCTTACTGCTTTAGCCTCTGCCCATCTGGTGAGGTATTATGTTCTAGTGATGATGCATCTCGCGCCAATTCATTTTCCTAGTGGGTTGATAGGACCCACAAAATCTATAGCCCACTTTTCCAATGCGTGCAACGTAATCTATGGTCGCAGTGGCATTTCATCTTTCCATGAAGGTTTTCCTACCCTCTGGCAGATATTTCAGCATCTGGAAAATTCCTTAGTATCCTTATGCAAAGTAGGCCACCATAATCCTGCGGTCAGGATTTTCTGCGCAGTCGGCTTTCCTGTGAAATGACCTCCTGCGGTACCGGAATGTGCTTCTCTGATAATGGCCTCTTTCTCGTGCGGAATGACGCATCTGCGCAGGACTTCGTCTGGCCCTAACTTATATAATTGTCCTGCAATCAAAGTGAAGTCTGCTGCTTTGATAGCTAGTTGTTTCTTTTGTTGCTTGGTAAACTCAACAGGTGCCCATCCTGTAGTGAGAAAGTGAATAATATCAGCATAGTACTCATATGCGATATGAATAGAAAACAACTACGCATCAGGCAAGTTGTCCTTTAGGTTACTTGCCTCTTCTCCTGAGTCTATCCGCGACAGATGATCTGTTCCAGCATTTAATCTCCCTGGTTTGACAATAATTTCAAAATCATACTCCTGAAATAGGAGTAACCATCTACAGATTCGTCCCCCTAATACTGGCTTATTGACCAAGTACTTCAAAAAAGAGTGTTCAATGAACATCTTGAATGAGGCACCTAGCAGGTAGTGCCTGAATTTCTGTAGAGCATACACCATGGCTAATCCTTCTCTTTCTGTAGTGGTGTAGTTCTTTTCTGCGGTGGATAGTTTTCTGCTTGAGTATGCGATAGGGTGATCAATACCTCCTTCTCCTGGCTGGGTTAAGACGATCCCCAGTGAGATGCCAGATGCATCCACATGTACATGAAATGGCTTGGTCCAGTCTGGGAATACTAAGATGGGTGCTGTAACCATCTTCTCTTTAAGGGTGTCTAGACTTTTCTGACATTCCTCATTCCATAGGAATTTTACATCTTTCTTTAACAGCTTTTCCATAGGTGCTGTGATCTTTGCATAACCTTTGATAAATTTTCTATAGTACCCGGTATGACCGAGCACTGTCATCAACTGCTTGACTGAGTTGGGTGCTGAAAGATTTACGATGATGGAAATCTTTGCAGGATCTACCATCAAGCCTTGTCTACAGACAATGTGACCCAACAAAGTAGCAAATGGCGCACAGAATATGCATTTCTTTAAGTTTAGAGAAATCTGGTATTGCCTACATTTCTCTAACATCAGTCTTAAATCACCTATATGTTTGTCGATTAATCCAAATACAGTCCAATCGTCAAAATAGACTTCTAAGAATTTATGGATGTACTCTTTAAATACAACAACTACTACTCTTGGAAAGATAGCTGGTGCATTCTTAACACCAAAGGGCATTACCGTATACTGGAATGAGCCCCATTCTGTCACAAAAGTGGTCTTAGATTGATCTTCTGGATGGATTCTGATCTGGTGATAGCCTAAAAAGCCATCGGTGAAGGAGTAGACCTCCTGTCCTCCCACATTGTCTAGAACTTCATCAGTAAAAGGTGTCGAAAATGGGTCATGAAGTGATGCATCGTTGAGTTTGCACAAATTGACACAGATTCTGATTTATCCTTTGGTTTTCTTCTCTTGCACGACCATGGGACTAAACCATTCTCTTTTTTCCACTATCTCAATGATGCCTGCTGCTAGCATCTTATCGATCTCATCCTTAACTTTTTCTTTATGCCGAGGATTTAATCTGTATGGACACTGCTTAACTGGTCTAGCGTCCTCTTTCAATGGTATCCTCATTACTCCCAAGTCTCCAACTATTCCCTTCATCTCTATGAACTTAGTGGGGAATAAGTCCTGGTAGTCATGTAACAGATCTGCAATGTGTCCTACCATTTCATCGTTCCAATATTCTCCAATGGATGCAAACTTTGGTTCTATGTCTGTGCCAATGTTGATGTTCTTAATCTTGATGGGCTTCATGATGGCTGGAGTCTCTAGCTTCGGTCCATCAACATCGCGAGTGCCTTCTGACTCTGGGATGTTGATGTTGCGAGGATCCTCATCCTCCTCCTCTGGTTCTGATGCAAAGTTATAGCACTCTAGCGCCTGGTCCAATTGAACTGCCCAATCAGGTTGAGCTAACACTGATGGGGTATAGTCCTCAAAGATCTTAATCTTTATAACGTCTAAAGCATGATTAATGCTTGGGTACTCAGATTCAAAATCAAAAGTGAGTTCAAAGCTGTCTATCATAAGTGTCCATGTAGTTGTTCCTCTATGCATTTCTGTCTCAGTGTACCAATTCTTTGGAATTTGATCTAAAGTGTGAATGAATCGGTGAACCCATTCATCCTCGAGAATGTCTGACCAATTCTGTTCACAACTTTGAATGTGTGACCTGGGGTCACTTTCTCCTGTATATTTCTTCTGTAGACACTCTTTGTCATTGGAAAACCTAATCGTCGTCAATCTCTTGAAGTCATCCCATGATGCGATATGTTTCTTGTGTGCATGCCACCATCTTGCAAGTGTGTCTCTTACTGCAAGGTCAATCACTGACATCCTCTGCTCTTGAGGAATTTCTTGTTCAAACTGGTATAAAAATTCATTGACATCCGCTAAGCCATCAAACGACAGAATATCCTTAAGCTCTGCTCCGATCCATCGCAGTGACTTAGTCAGATATGCATATCTGCGAGCTGAGACTTCATAAAGTCTGTTCTGCCAATTCTCTAGACCAACATCCGAATCCGATGCGCATGAGTTGTCGCATCGCCAACTGATATTTCCTTCTACAGTTGGGTTGATGTAGTCACTCTAATTGGTGGTCATCTGATAGAGGCTCTCCATATTACGCGCCTCGTCTTCTGCTTGGATAGATTCAATATATCTAGGACCCTGAAAAGGATCCAACGGTGTGATGACCCGGATCTATCTATCCTCAAAGGTCATTTGTATTTTCTTTAAATCGATAACAGACATGTTATCAATTGCCCAATCAATACCTAGTAGAGCTGGATACGGTCTACTATCGCCAATGATTTCTATAACTTCAAATTCTGCAAAACTGCGAACTTTGTCAATGTCAACTGGCACTTGTGGTAATCGACCCAGTGGTGATACCCTCTGTTGATTGGCTAGTTGCAGATGGATAGGTGATCTGGTTAACTTGGGGCTACCCATCTATTCCCATGTCTACTTAGTTAGAACATTTACCTCTGATCCTAAGTCTAGGATGACCTCATCCATTTCAAATTCTCCAACTTGTGATGTGAGTCGCATCTCTCTTCCTGTTCTTGTATGGCCCATAATATTATGAACAACACGTTACGCACTACTCATGGAAGAAGATGGCGGATACTGATCTATGATGCACTGAATCTCTATGATAGCTTTCTCATTTCTTACGAGTTTCAAGCAACTCAGCAGGAAGGATTGTATGCTTCTTTCCGACTCATCCTCATCGCATCTTCCTGATGTGGTAGCCTGCGATGTCTCCACAGGACTAAGGCCACAAGGTGTTTGCTGTGGTACACCCCTAGATGGCTGTACCTGGGGTTCTGATTGTATAGGTTCATTAAATAAAGTTTTAGCTTCCTGAAATGTTTCTTTATTCTTCTGTAGGTCGAGTGGTGTTGATTTATTAGTAGCTTTGCGCACCCACTCCAGTCATGTGTTCTTTTCACTATCCTACGGTGTCCCACTAGTGGAAGCACCGCTGCGAGTCACAATGTTGACTCTTGGTTCTGGCTCTTTCTGCTCAGCAGTGATAAGCTGAATGTTCTGGTGTACCGCTGGCTTAGGTTCCCTGATCTTGGCTATCAAGGTAGGACATTCTTCTATAGCGTGATCATAATATTTGCAATAATTACATGTCGTAGTAGGGCTCTGACAGTCCCTAGCTTAATGTCCTACAACTCCACAGTTGTAACAAGTAATCGATCCACGGCCATGGCCAAAGCCTTCACCACGACCAAAGCCTCCTCCATGACCTCGTCCTCTGAATCCTCCTTCACGGCCTATGGGAGTCAATTCATGTTGTGGTCCTGCTGCTAGACCCGGTGTCTCTGATTGGACTCTGTACAAGTCATGTTTTCTATCGACCATGAGATTGTAGGCTCTGCAGGTATGGTATTCATGTCCTAATGACTTACAGAAGGTACAGTATAAGTTCTTAGGTGTCTCTATATACTTCTGAAGTAAAGGGCATTGCTGAGGTGGATGTCCTCTTGTTCTGCATAGTTCACATCATGGCCCTTGAGTTTGTGCTAAGGGGTTAGGAGCCCCACTTGCTAAGTATTCAACAAATACTGGACAGTTATCTTTAGTATGTCCTTGTGCTTTACACTTGATACACCATATGTCTTGTGCAATCTCTTTTCCTTTTCTAATCTCATGCATCTGTAACGTGAGATTTGCTAACTGGTTTTGTAGGTTTGTCATACCTGTACTGGTCTCAGTTAGAGGTGATGCCTCCAGTTTCATTGCCATCTCCAACGCTTCATCCTGCATATGGAGTCTCTGCTGCATCAGTGGATGTCTAATATGCAGGAGAAGTGCTGCGATGAACCATTCCTTATGTTGCTCCGGCACAAACTCAAAGCTAACTTGGTCTATGAGAGCTTTGAATTTCTGATCAAAGTCCCATACTGAATCTGTAGGTAACTGTTTAATGTCTTTGAGCTTTGTGATACACTGCGATTCGGACTTGGGATTCTTAAATTCTTTAATCATGGCAATCTGGACCTGTATAAGTGTTCTGGGTATCGCTGAGGTATACTTCATATACCATGTTAAGGCTCATTCCCTAAGTGTGTTGACCAACTGTACAAGTTTAATATTCTCATCGTGGATTCCTTTAATGGTCCACACGGCTTCACATAGAAACCAGTGCTACTCTGGGTCTTCCGCCCCTGTACCCTTAAAGGTAGGTAACTTCATGTCATCCCCCATTCTATTTCTACGTGGTGGATGTCGATTTGTTGTGTTACTACCACTTGGTGGTGTAGATGTAGGTGATGTAGCGGTAGTATGTGCTGTGGGTGAACTACTAGATGGAGTTCCTACGGGATTGTTCTGAGTCCCGTTTGTTTTCTGTGGGGTATAAGGGTGGTAAGGGATACCCCCTTCTGTTCTTTTTGTATTACTTTGACTCTGCTGTCTAGTATTATCTGAACTGTTTTCAAATATGGAAGAGCTGAAATCTACTTTATATTTCTTGCCACTATGTGTACATCCAATATCATCAAAATCACTCTCAAACTCTTGTGACATCACACTTTCTTAGCTTACTGGTCTGAAACTATATCCATTACTCCTTTTTCATATAATAACATCTTAATGGACAAGTTTAAAGACTTTAGGTACTTACCGCGATATCCTTTGAAGAAGTACCACTCAGCCTCGCTGAAGCTTTTTGTCTGTTCAACTGCAAACTCTGTAACAAAGCCTTCTAGCACACTTGCAAGCCAGAAGTTGACTGCTTGTGTAATGAGATTGTCTATGATCTTCACGGTGTGAATCAACTCCGGTGTCCACACGATGTTTCTTTTCTTTCTGAATATATTCTGATCAGTCAGCTTTGATAACCAGTCATACAGCTCATTTCCATAGGTCGCAAAAAATATCGTATGCAGGTCTGTGTAGATATGTTTTTGCAACCAGTCCTCTGTACTCAGTCTAGGACTCTTGTTCTCTGTCACAGCAAATTCTCTTTCTGTAGACTCAACCCACTGGTTGAGTTCTTCTTTAGTAGGATTCCAACAGAAGATTAGCTCTGTAATGTGTTCAAAGCCGGCAACGGAACCATTTGTTGGATATCTGGGAAGACCCGGGTTTACTAATATACATATACCAACAATACCCCTAGCTCACTGGCCCTTTTAGCAACAGATCGCCAAAACAGCCTGAAGTCTCACCCGAAGTGATCTTATGGGTTGGCCAAAGACTCAAGTGTCCTCAACCAGGTTCTGTAGCATCCTGAGGTCTCGCAGTTTCTCTTAGCCAGCGCGATCTCTTTGTGACGCGTGGTTCTCTCTTACTCGCGGGTTCTAATAGGGGAAGGACTCCTATCGCATCACAGTGACTCAGGCAGTGCGCAACTCTCCCTTTCGCTTAACCCACGCTCTGCGATATCTCACACCACAGCTCCTCTGATGGTGCGATATCACCTACTGTCAACGCGATATCTTCTATAGTACGGCCCACTGTGACCCTCACGGTCCAAAGGCTATCTCACTGCGTGAAATGACTTGGCTAACTTTCAACAAGATAGTAAACTCTCTGACTTGAAATTCCACAGTTCAACACACTCTACCTCAACTATACTTTAACTGGCCGAATAAGTATACTGGAAACACTTTAACATAATGACTTATTACTGTGTGAAACAAGCACTGATAAACTCATATGCAGATGCTTGATACATGTAAATCCATCTTTAACCTTCAATAATGCTGTAACTGAATGAGGACATACAGACATTTACTAACTGAGATACAACATTCATGTAACAGATAACATATATCAACTAAGTAAAGCACAATCACATGAAATAATCACATAACACACTGGTTTTACGTGGTTCACTTCCAGGGTAGAAGCTATGTCCACATAACTGTGTTTATTATATCTTGAGAGAGTACACAGTTCTGCTGCAACCTATTGTGCACCTAGATATCTTCTGGGTAACTCTGCACTCACTCCCAGGAGCCCTTCTCTCCTAGATCTCTTCTCTTTCTCTATATTACCTTCTTACAATATTCTCTCTCTCTCTCTCTCTCTCTCTCTCTGTCAGTCCCTGCAGATTGTTACATACATACTCCTAGAATCGGCTACTGGTTACAGTAAGGTAACTATGGACTGAATAGTAGAACCAGAGCTCGACTCTATTACAATACAAAATAACTGTGAGCTAACAGACTACTGGACTCTCAGACTAGCTAACTGTCTGAATAGCTACAGGTTATCCGACTAGCTAACCTTTTACAAGACAGTCGGTCTATCTGTACTCAAACTGCCGCTTTCCGTCACACCAGAGCTCTCTGCAGTCTTCCATGCTTCCCGGCGCTAATTGTGGGTACTGGGCACCGCTTCCTTCTCTGTCCTTCATCTTCAATACCTCGGCCTCATTGCCCCTTTTTCCTTTATGAGGGTAGTTGAGCCCTCCTGTCTTCGCCACTACCTTGAATGCAGTGGGTGAGCTCTCTCTTCTCGGTCACTGCCTTGAATGCAGTGGGTGAGCTCTCTCTTCTCAGCCGCTCAGGTACTGTCATCTTCTTTGACTTCCCTGCCCCGATAGTCATAGTTTTCGGCTCTGATATACAGCTAGAAACATGCTACGGCGTCGTATCTTTACCTTCTCTCTTATATCTTCACCAAAACTGTCTATCCGCCAAAATGGAAACTTCTCCTGTAGCTGCGGGACCCTACTCCAACATTTTTCATGCATTTGGCATATGACTACCTCTGGACTTGCACTCACACCATATGTAGTCAAGTCTGTCCAACACAACTCACACAAGATTCTCCTGACCTCTGTCTAAGAGCCACCTCGATTTGATGCTTTTGTCGCACTAACTCTTGTGCCTCTACCACGATCCATCCCATGCATGTATTGGTATGTTCAAGAGCCACCTACTCCATCCATACTACATGGATGACCTTTGGACCACTATCCATTGTACCGACATGGGGGCACTATCAGTGCCTCCTTGACCGGTTGACCATACCAGAGTTTCTGTTAAGCTCTTTTCTGACTCCTAAAAGAATGAAAATATTTTTGAGCGTAGCTGCTTCCTTTCTCGCTCGTTAAAGTATAAGAAAGGGCATCTACATCGTCTCGTTTATCTCCTTTTGCGAGCCATGTAGACTACCATATGAAAAGGGCCACCTTGATACATTCAATCCAAGACCATTCCCCTCTACATCCTTTTATGCTTTCTCGGGCAGAGGGGCCAAACTCTATGAAAAATCTCACCATGGGTTGTCGTTAAGCTTTTTTCCAGCCTTCTCATCAAGAAAAGATCGTCGAGCAAACTTGGTTTCGTTCATGCTCGTAAAAGTATTTGAATGACCGTCCAGTCAGTATAGGTTTAACCTTTTCTGGCTTGATTGGACTACCAACGGTAAAGAAGTATCTCATCCCCTAAAGGATGGGCGAGCTCTCCTATGTGTAATTTTATCCTTTTTTGGGCATAGGAGACTACCAATGAAAAAGATCCCCCACTAGACTCTTCTTCATGATTTTAGACTCTCTAAAATTAAAAGCACCATCGAGCATTTACTTTCTTAGGCTCGCTAAAAATCCATGAGATCGTACCACAACGGTGTCTTTAAACACCACCCCACATATAACAGTTTGACAGCATTCCCATTTTGGGTCGCTTTTGTTCAAAGTACTCTGCGATGTGTCTTCCTTGGATCCCATCAATACCAAATGGGTCTACCTCCCCAGGGAATTTCCCATCTGCAGTTACATTCTCGGTATTACAGCTATGATCCCTTTCCCATAGGTCAGTTTCATTTGCTTCCTGGACTGCCCTACCGTCATACTCTGAACAAAGGAAGTTTGAGTCCATTATACTCCCTTTTCCCCTATTCCACCACCCCTCCTCCCCCATTCAATGGGCCAGTCCTCATATTTTCTCACATCTTTCGGTTATCTCCCTCGTGCTTCTGGTCAAGGAAACACCATTGCCTTGACCAGTTGCAGGTCTCCCTCTGTCGTCGCCAATGCATGTATTCCATAGGATATACCTAGAGGTCCCTGTATCCTGATTTCATTAACCTCATTGATGAGTTCCTTGGACCACTTGAGAGTATTCCTTAGTACCTCTCAGGATGGTTGTTTCTCACGTGCTTGACTCCAGCTACATCATCACACCATTGAGATTCGTACAAGGTATTGGTCCGTGCAGTATTTGGTCGAAGACCCCGGATGTCACCTGACTCTAGTACATTAATGAGTCTATTCGAGGGACCCAAACAGGTTCATGTCCCTTGTGATTTCTGGGTTGCATTGGAGATAGTGTTCAGAAGCCCCAGCAATGCTTCTATATAGATTTATGATTAATGCAGCATATTTGTACCATAGAGACTCTGACTCTCCTTCAGTAAACTATGTACCATTCCAAATCCAGCAGACTAGTAGTCATGAAGATATAGCATTCCATGAGAATTTCATGGGTCCAATGTAGCAGTTCTTCAGATCAGTATTGTATTCAGCCTCTCATTGAGGAAACCACTATTGTAACAACAGTTGTACATGATCGGCTCTTGTATTATAGAGCTTATATCACATTATTCTTTTGACATCGTTATGAGCATGGGGATACCCACCTTGTCCATATACATGTCACACATTATTTGCATCTCACCCATTGATGGGAACCATATTAATATAAAAACCAAAAGCCACCATGCCCCAACCCAGGAAGCATCACCTCTCCCTAGAAAATCCTATGATGTTCGTCGGCCATACGATGAGCTCCTTCCCTCACAAATTAGGGGGCAATCTGTTAACCCAAAAAATCCCTCAATGAGCTCTAATGACCTACACCACCCAAATACATCTATGTACGACCCTCATTTGACCCCCACACCCTTGCTAAGGCTCAAAAATATGAAAAATGGCTTAAAAACCCCTAAAAATAGCCAAAATAGCTCTCATAGGGGCTAAAACCCCTCAAAGGAGCTTAAAACCCCCAAAGGAGCTAAGAATTGGGCAAAAAGGGGCTAAATCCCTAACCAGGGGCTTAAAACCCTAAATCTCTAGGAAAAAGCTATAAATAGAGGGTGGGGGTCCCTCTAAAAACACTCCTTATCTCCCTATCATTATGTTGCCCGTATGAGTGCCTTGAGACCCTTTGCCTCTCAAGCCATTCACCATCCCTCTTCTCCATTGCTCCACAAGCCAAGCTTCCATCCCATAGAGAGAGGTGCTTCCCCAAGCTAGGGCATGGTGGCCCATTTCCACCCAAACAGAAGGTATAACCATTAGTTTTTCATTGTTGTTTTAGTTTACTAGCTTGTTTTATTTGCAGGTTTGTTCTCTAATGGTTTGCTACAGGTTTTCCCTTTGATTTCTTGCAGCCATAGTTTGTTTCCTAACCATTTCATGCATGGTTTCATAGCTTAGCTCTGACATTGTTTTGTAGGTTTTCTTCCAACCAACAGGAACCCTACCCTTCTGTCCTATAGATGGAAGGTAGTTGTTACTGCTTATAGCAAGGGAGAAATCCCTACTACATGCTCAGTAAGGGAATGTGAAATTTTTTCACATAGGGGTCATCTTTTAAAATTCCTTGACCATGAACATGTGGCTAGCGTTCCCACATGGAATCTGCCTAAACACACTTGTATGACCCACTGGAACCCCGTTTTGATGCACGGTTTCCATTCTATGCCCCAGGTAGAGATTCAACAGGTGTCCCTAAAAACCTGTAGGAGGCGGGCTTAAACATATATGCTAATGGTTTGTGTTTGATCAACATCACAGAGAAGAAAGGATACCCACAATAGGGTGAGAGGCGGAATTGAAAAGAAGTATTAATTTATATATGTTTGAGGGTGAGTGTAGATCTTCCCCTCTTGAAAAAATACTTGTTGCAAACTATTATTCCATGTGTAGATGTTGAGAATTTTGTTACATGTTGTGAGGTGTTGAACTTGACTTATTTCCCATCATTGTTAAGAAAGAAATATTCTTTGTTTGTGTTTTCATCAAGGCAAAAGGAGTTGTCAATCTCTATGTGAAGGTGAATTTATCTTACGATCTCGTATCATTCATGAGACTGGAAATTCGAAAGAATGTCATTTCCGTATTAATTTATCATGGTCATCCAAGAAATGTGAGCATTTGTACGATGAAATGCAGGAGAAGACAATGTCATTACATCAGTGACCATGCAATGGAACATGTTTATGTTTAGAAATAAGTGACCAACCTATTACTCCATTATTACAAAATATATATCTTCACACTATGAATGTTTCGAATAATACTCCATAAACATAAATTTATAAAACAAGATTTAGAATAATACTTCTCCAATCAATTTAAACTATAATAAAATCACACATAATTTTCATCTCTTCCAAATTTGTTCCTCGAGGTGATTCATCAAATGCCATGTACATTAACAAAATGATAAAATAATGTGCAGGATAAAAATAATGTGCAAGATATAATCATAACCATTATTTTGAATCAAGATTATACTCTGATACTTTTAGGTTTGATGTGCATCCCATATATTCGTTAGATGAAATACATCATGCCAAACACCAATTTCATTTATGTAGACCACACACGTGCATCACTTAGGTCTGTCAACTTCGTGCATCCTTTAAAAGTTTGTTAGGTTGTTATGTGGGTAAGGTGCTTTTGCATTCCACTTAGTTGGATCAATTGCTTAGTTCTGTTGGGTGCTTATGTGTGTTAGGTATGTTCCATCTTTGTGAATACAATTTAACATTGTATATGCAATTGGATCGTGGTAAAAATAAATTTAAATGTACATTTTTTTCATTACGTAATATTGTAATTGTGCATTGTTCTCAAATTTATAAATGATATCTCCATTCAATGGTAAAATCTATCAAAAATTGGGAACATTACACATAGAAACATTCTTGGCCACACGTGTATAATCACACTTAAAAGACTGAACCATGAATATCTCAAGAGCATTGATATATCATGAAATTTATAATACAAAATAGAAGACCCTTATATTTCATGTCAATGCACATGTATCAAAAACACCTTTGATGTACACGCAAACAAAAGTACATATGTCCTAGACCGCGCCCCTATACTCTAACTTCCTCTTGTACAGGAAAATACATATTTGGCTTGGACTAACATATCAAAACTCTAACTTTATCTTGTTTTTTCCCGACCCTGATGCTTGTTTCCTCTGTCCATGACCACTGCGCATCTCTGGCGACTACAAATCAATGACAATATTTCTTGATCAGGTAACTGAACTAGTACTGTCCTACAATAGCAAAGTTCAAAAATTTAAAATACAACTCAATTGTACATAATACAAACACTCACTGCATCCATCCGGGGTATAGATTCCTCTAGTGTCCTCCTTGCAGAGATTCTCTCTGCAATGCTTCTCTACGAATAAAAAAAAATATGTCATTTATCTCAACAATTTTCAACATGTACATGAATGAGAAAGTATTAATCAATTATGTAAAAAATGAACATCTCACCAAAAAAATTTGTTCGTGGGAATGAGACTGGGTCTCTTCATTAGCAAAAGGAGCCGTAGGTTGAACATCAAACTCGGTCGCGTGCACTAATGGACTGGGGTGTGACTACATTCACCAAATGATAAAATAGTTAGACATCGTGCATGTCCATAGATAATACAAATGAATTATACAATTACAAATATTCAATTAGATGTACCTCTATGTGACTTATCTCTATTGTAGATGCAGCATTGACTGCAGCATCAACAACCCCACTAAGGTCTAGCACGGATGACTGTACATCCTGATGTTGTAAACATGTGAAAATAACATTAATAAAAACTAGTTGTGAAGTGAATTCAAAGCTAACCAGCAACTGCCATTGGAAGTGTGTACATTACCATAGAATGAATAGATTGATCATCATGGACACCCTCTCTTTTTAAGGAAGAGGGTCGTCTGGTGTAGACAACCCGCTTATCTATGTTTGGGCTACGGGGAGATCCAAACCAAAGAGGTGGTACAAGGATTTGCGATGATGTCTGCAGTCATAAAGTGTTACAATAGTTATACATGGAATTGAATGGATGGAATAATATGTACTGAAAAACTAACATGTTGTAATATACTTACCCCTTCCTGGGACATATCTCCCCCATGGGAGGGACCGCTGCTAGCAATTTCTTGCCCCTCTTCAGATCCAAATAGCATCTGCAAGTTTAAAATTTATAAATATTATCAATCTATAAAGGAGTGTACAGTAAGAAATTTAAATAATTCGAACAAGATTTAGTCATTAACCATGTACTTACATTCTTCAGGAAATCATAAATTCCACCTAGGATTAATTCGTTGAGATCAATGTCTCCAACATCGGGTTCTAAATGGGGTTCTTGCAAATTCAAAAATTGTAAATATTAGACAATTTAACAAATTAATCAAGACTAACACATGCATTTAAAAAATGACACATGTTGAAATATTACCTCAGTGTTGGTTGTTTAGGCCTTGGATACAATCACACCGGGTGCACTACCACCCCCCTGAGAGGTGTCAATCTCTTGCAAGAGTAAAAATTGCATATATTATGAATATTTTAATATGTGCACAATATGGAAAAAATAAAAATTGAACAACAATAGATTTTTAACAATGTCCTTACCTGACCACCAGTTATCGTAGGTACCATGTGTTGGTCCATGACCACAACAGGATTGACCACACATTGTGCACATGTGTGGCTCGCTCTGGAGCACATGGGATGTCAGTCTATTCCCACCAATAGATGGTCCTGTACCATTTGAAACTAGTGGTTGTACCCCACTAGAGGAAGAGGGCCCTTCCTGGTCAATAGTTATGGTGTGTTGGGAAACCATCTCAGCTAGAGTAAGAAATGCCTCATGTGTCTGGGTAACCATATCATGTGCAGGAGGGATGTCTGGCCTCGGTATTTTGGCACATGGTGGAGGTAGTTGTCGATTGGAATCTCTATGCCTAACATTGGTTCGGTTTTGGGGAATCCCCCTACCAACGCCCTAGAACCCTAACATGTCAAAACAATTTACACATTTCCCCAGCATAAACTCTGCATACAACTTCTGGAGGAAGTACAACAATACTTCCCTATTGTTGTGCAGGGGAATATCGAAAACCATGTACCATCTGTCCATCCAATGGTCTCTAATGGGTGGACAGATGCACCACTCAATCGAAATATGTGGCATGGTGCTCTCCGGAATGTCATCCATCCCAGACACTCTAAACAATGTATATATGTTCTTATTGGTTATTTTTAGCTTCTTTATCTCATTGTGGCTCAAACCATCGGCATATTCTCGTCTTTTTGTTTCCCTGTAGGATGCAATGCTATACAAAGCATCATTCGATCTCGTGATCGTATCAAATATTGTCAGCAATGATGCTGACAAGGAGAGGTGGAGCTCATCTCCACCCCTCCAGGCATAACCAATCTCTCTTAGACGTCCAATAACCCTCAATATTTCTGCATTGTGGTCCATAGTAGCCACTGCAATCATAAATACAAATAAAATATCATTAGAAAACTAAACACATGATATAATGACATCTTTAAGCAATGAAAATTGTAAAACTAATGTAGGACAAATAACAAAATAAACTAAATCTATTATTTAAATTTTAAAATTGATCTTGAATTTTACAATAAAGAATAAACATTTAACATTTTTTCATTTTAAATTTATGTCCTAAATTCAAGTATTAATTCCAATTTCCATATGCATGTGTACATATAATGTCTTATGTGCATATGTTGATTGGGAAGCTCCTCTAGCTTATTTTAAGGCTTGGATTATGAAGTTTCATCGAAATTGTGAGGTGCTGACTAATTCCCTTGCACTCCTAGATTGCGGGTAGAGGCAAGGACTAGAGCCTAGAAGAGCTGACATAATGTGCTATTGATGAATAAAATCCCAATATAGGAAAGGATTTTGTTAGATATGTAATTATTTGTTGTAGCATGATGTTTTTGGTCTCCAAAGTCCATTTAGCATATTTTTTGTTTATATGTAATTTGGGCCATGTATGGATTCCACTTGATGTTATTTTAGTTGTATGCACTCTTTCTATATACCCATGAGAGACTTTGCATAATTGTTTATAGTAGCTTTTATGGTTGCAAGGTTTCCACTAGATTCTATCATGTATGATAGTATGTGATTGGCATGTAATCAAACACATCAACCTCCCTGTGTATCTTGATGTTCATAGAGCATATTGTTGAAATCCAATATCTTGACCTTAACCAAAAAGTACCCTTCAGTCAAGAGGAAATATTTGTTAAGCATGGGAAGCTTCTATACCTTATTTTAACACTTGGATTAGGAAGTTTCATCAAAACTATAAGGTGTTTATTGATGTTCTTGGATGACCAACTTCGATATTTTGGATAGAGGCAATGGATTTACCATGTTTGTTTATGTATTTTAGGGAAGATATGAATTCTACTTGAATTTTTTTTTAGTTGTATGCAAGCTTGCAATATAATTGACAAACTTTGCATATTTGTTGATTTTGGTTTGGATTCACAAGGATGCTTGTGAATATACATATGCAAATAGTGAAGTTGATTTGTTTTTTATGAGTTGATTGGGGTTTTGGTTTACATTAGGCATGTAAATTACTGATGCAAACTTGCAATGTACTTGACAAACTTTGCATATTTGTGAATTTTGGTATGGATTCACAAGGATTCTTGTGAATATGCATATGGAAATAGTGAAATTGATTTGTTTTTTATGAGTTAATTGGGGTTTTGGTTTCCATTGGGCATGTGAATTTTGAAATGGATTCACAAGGATGCCTGTTAATATACATATGGAAATAGCCAAAATTATTTGGTTATTATGATTAAATTGGGGTTTTGGTTTCCATTGGGCATGTAAATTCCTTTATGGGCATATAAATTAAAAAAAAAAATTGCTAAATTCAAGTTACGGAAAATAAATTATTGAATATAGGGGAAATAGCATGAGAGGATTTGAAGAAAATACCTCACAAGGAAGAGACTGATCCCAAGGTGGAGTCTGTTTCCCATTGCTCACCCAAAACACGTTCGCCCTAACTCATTCTGCTCCATCCAAGCTCCAATTAGCGCGGCATTGTGGCGAAAATTACGGGATCGTCTTCTTTTAACCATAAAATAGGTTTTAGTAAACAGGAGTGCATTTTTATAAGGTAAAACGGGGGCACGATTTTGCTTGCTAAAATGGGGGCATGATTTTTCTTGCTAAAACGAGGGCGCGATTTCGTTAACTATCCTAATTGGCACGCATGTTGGCAACCTTGGGACTAGCCTTGTCAGGGTCGGGATTGCTTGGGATGATTTCTATTTTATGGATCAAGAGTGATTGACTTCACTCTACCATTGCATCTAAAATGTCCCTCAACTTTGTGCACTCACCCATTAGTTTTCAACATTAAATGTTATTCTTTTATCTCATGTTCAATATTTACTTGGAAGGACAATGGCTTGGCATGGCTTGTCATGGCTTGACTTGGTGATAGTTGTTGATGGTAGATGACAGTTGTTGCTCCCTTCCTTTACTTAAATGCATCACCTTAACACCACCTTCACAAAATACAACATCCTCCCCCACATAAGAAAGTATGATTTTCTCCTCTACTTAGATAATTGATGCATGTATTTGTACTCAATGATGCATGTGGTTTTACCTTTATATTACTATGGTATGAGGATCCTTGCACAAAGTTGAGGGACCTTTTAGATGCAATACTACTTCCATCAAACTTGCAATTGTTTCTTTGAAATAGGAATGGGCGCGCCTGAGCATGCCATGTCAATTTACATGCGGGATAGGAAACACAAATTCTCTAGCATTTTGTAACTACTGCAAAACACTCTAGTGTTCTGTAACTACAAAACGCTCTAACGTTCTGTAACTACAAAACTCTCTAGTTTTTTCTATTACATAAAAAAAGGTCTAGGGTTTTGTAATTACAAAACTCTCTAGGGTTTTGTATTACATCAAAACTCTCTAACATTTTGTAATTACAAAACTCTCTAGTGTTTGTATTACATCAAAACACTCTAGCATTTTTTTAAGGGTTAGGGGTTAAGGACTTAGAAATTAGGGGTTAATTAAGGGGTTATATTATTTAGGGTTTATTATATTCAAAGGTTAGAGATTAAGGGGATAGAAGTTAAGGGTTTAGGAGTTAAGGGTTAAGGGATAATAAGTGATTAACTAAAGTTAAGAGGATATCACTTAAGGAGTTAGGGGATTTAGTTGTTAATGATTTAGGGCTCGGGTGTTAGGATATTAGTGTTTCAGAGGTTACAGGTTAAGTTTTAAGGGCTTATGGGTTAAGTGGTTTAGTGGTGACAGGGTAAACTCAGGGTTAGTTGTTAGTGGTTGAAATATTAGAGGGAAACATGTAAAGGGGTGAAGAGGTTTAAATGTTAGGGAATTTAGTGCTTAATGTATTTAGAGGTCAATGTTTAGGGAGTTGGGGTTTAAAATTTTATACATTAAGGGATTAAATGTTTGTGGATAAACTAGGGGCACTTAGGCATTGGGTGTTTAAGTGCTTAGAGGTAATGGGTTTAGGGGTTAGGGGGTTAAGGGATTAAGGGGACAAATGTTAGAGCTTAGGGTTTAACGGGTTAAGTGTTAAGGGTGAAGGTTGTAAGTGTTAAGGGCTTGTAAGAGATTGAGGGCTTAGGGGATTAGTGGTTATGGACATAAGGTATGAGGGATTGGTCTTTATTTAAGAGGTGAGGCATTTAATGGTTAGCACATTTATGAGCTAAGGGATTTATGGATATATGTTTAGGGTGTTAGGATAGAGGAGTTTAAGGGATAAGTGTCAAAGGGTTAAAGGATTAAAGGCTCGAGGTTAAGGAATTAATTCCTTAGTTGATAAGGAATTAGGGGTCTAGGTATTTATGGGTTTTAGGGTTAGGGAGTTAACTAGGACTTATTGGTCAATATTTTAGAGGTAAAGTCATAAATTGGTTAAGAGATTTAAAGGTTTAGGGTTTAGGGAGTTAAGAAGATAAGGGGTTGTGCACTTTATGGTTTAAGGGATTAGAGTTTAGGGTTTAATGGATTAGGTATTAGGGAAGTAGGGGTTAGTTAAGGGGTTGAGTGATTTAAGAGTTAGGTTATTTAATGGTAAGAGGCTAAGGATACAATTGTTAAGGGGTTAGGATTTAGGGGTCAAGGGACTCAGTGGTTGAGAGATGTGCCTCAATTGATATTTGGGTGATGTGCCCCTTAGAAATTGTGTTTCATATTTTTTCATGAATCGGGTACAACCATTACTACACTTTCGATGCAAGTATTGAAGTCAACTTCCAATCCAATTCAAGTTTCATTGCAGATCTTAAAAGTCTCTCATTTGAATATTGAATTTCTTACTAGTATTCTCTTCATTTCTAAGTGTTGGAGTTGGATTCATGAGTGGGAATTAGTGGATTTCAACAATTAATGAAATTATTTCAGGTGTTCCTATCAGATCCATAGTTTCCCAACTCTTGAAGAATTCTGAGGGTTCAAATCTCCAAGTTTTTTAGTGATTATGGCTTCCCATTGCATTGTATGGATGTATCTTGCTAAAGAATGTTATGTAAGAAATTTATGAGAGCTATTTAGACCTACCATGGATTTTATTGATGTTAATAATACTCTCTACAAATTGTATGACAATATGAATCAAAATTAATGAGTTTTAAATGATTTAATTTGACCTTGTCTAGATTTGCACCTAGATTCGACTAGTTTTACTATTTCATGCATAAGTCAATCTCAATGCCATTAATTTTAGTCATAATAATTATGAAATGAACTTAACACACTCATATAAGGATCCAATTCTTAAAACAAATAATTCATATCCCCCTTTCCTTGTTTAGGAAGGACATAAGACAAACCCAAGGAGTTGTCCTAAGAGCTAGTTTTACTAGTGTGACCCCAAAACATTTCTAAATTGTTCCATATCTGTAAAAACCTACTAATACTGACCCATACTTCCATATAATAGTTCTGAATTTATCCCTAATCTCAATCTTATCACCACTGGTTATTGGATACTAAATTGTAAAGGTTCCAATAGGCATATGTTGGGACTCCCAAGATCCTGGAAGGAGACTTCATCTTGGATGATGTTTGAAACCTAAAAGGAACCAACACATTGTGCTTAGGAACATGAAAAAATCAGTACCCTTACCTTTGCTTTTCGATATTACTTAATCTCATTTCTTCTCACTCCTCTAGCTTGCAATTCTCCCTACCTCTTAGCTAGTTTATTGAAAAATGTGTAAGAGAGTTAGTGAACCTTTGAATATGATCTAGGCTCATTAAAATGGTATATATTTTATCTTGGTTCATGGGTAATTTCATGGACATATAAAAATCATCTCATTGTGACACTTTCATCATTAGAAGCTGAGTATGTAGCAACAACAGCAACAACTTGTTAAGCAATATGGTTGCATAGAGTTTTCAATCATCTTCAACCAAAACAAGGACAACCAACTCCAATTTATTATGATAACAAATCAACCATAGCGTTGTCCAAGAATCATGTTTTTTCACAAAAAAAAAACAAACACATATATTAGATATCATTTTATTAGAAAGCTTATAAACAATGGTGAAATATATTTAGAAACCTGTAATTCAAGCGAGCAATTGGTTGATATATTCACAAAGCCATTGGAAATAGATGTTATTGAATTTCATAGGAAAAATTTTGGAGTCATAGATGTTGAAGCATTCAACAGTCATAATGAAGGGGTAGTGTTAGAATAAACAATTATTACTCCTCCACTGTGCTCCATAGACTTAGTATTTTTTAACAAATTTTCTTTAGCAGTTAGAACAGTTTCTTGGCAATCTTCTTGAACACAGTACTATGTATTTCTTCTTGTAATTCAATAATACAATTAGTGAAGTTTTGTGTGTATTCTTATCTGTAATTCAATGTGACTATTGCAATATCCTAATGATAATTTCTCTCTTGTATGTCTTTGTCCATTATGGATGAAAAGGTTGTTAAGTATCATAGATGTTAATTGCAACATTAGAGTTTTGTTTAAAAGATCTATTTCTTGTAATTGTTGGTTGTGAATGTCTTGAGTATTAGTGTATATCTAATTACATAATTTCCTTGAGCGCTAGGCTCAACATGATGGTCATCATAGGATGGAACTTGACCAACATGAAATTTTGAAAGAGATATTGCACCAACGATGTGAGGAATGCATGGTAATTTCATCTAGTGTGCTCGTCGCTTTCCTCTTCTAGGTAGCAAAATGTAATAAATAGGGTATGATCCATGGATGCTAATGACTTAATTTTTAAATCCCATCATCAATCATCATTTCCCCACTTAACAATGGGTTCCTACATATATTATGTTGAACCAAGGAAAACGACGAATATTATGCACGGGAAATTTCATTGTACAATGAGACTTAAAAAGTAAAGTATCGGATGATACTTTACCTTTTGAGTTGCATTGTATGTGTTGAGAGCTTGGCATATCATTAATGGTTGGATTAGTTATGTGTGAGAAGGGGTGCTTTACATATTTCTAACTAGACTCTAAACCATGGATAATTTTAGGGGTTATATATAGCCCATGGGTTATATTAAGGGGGTTACAAAAATTTAGTGGGTTATCTTCTTATATGGAAACATTTTTTTCTGCCAAAATATATTCACCCAATATTTATTAGAAAAAATAAATCCAAAATGAATAGCCTCTTGTATATTAATGAGGAAAATGGAAAAAAATATTTTCACCCTAACAAAATCTCTCTCCAATCTATCTTTCGCCCCTAATTTCTAGAGAAAATATAGTGAAATCACTCCTTCGCCCCCAATTTTCAATAATGGAGGCTCCCAAGGGTTATTTCACTCTCCATTCTCCTTGTAATTCGGGAATATGGTTGCATTCACCTATATTTTTAGTCAATTTCATGCAATACCTTATTTGAGCCCTTGATTTCCAATATTGTAGGGAAAATCAAGAGCTATTTTGTTCTATATAAAGGCTACAATGATTCATGGTTCACCCACATTGGATTGTGCTTGCAAGGTGAAGGGTCTGGTTAATGGGATTCCCCTTTTCATTCTTAGTTTTATTGACATTTTAATCTTTGCATAGCATCTCCATTTCCAAAAGCTCAGCTCTTAAAGGGGCGTGTCGCACATGCAATTTATCAAAGAATACAAACTTGTGTCATGTTTTTTATCCAATAATTAACATGGTATGCTTTTTATCATGAAATTTATGATTTTTATCCACAATTACAATATATTATTATATTGTAAATTTACCTTTTATCATGCTTTCTATCATGGATGCTTTTTGAGGCATGTTGAACTCTAGGGAACTCTTGATTCTTAGGGCTAATTTGGTGTTATTAGGGTTTTATTTTATCCTAGGAGTATTGGTTCCATGAAAATGTTATGGAGCTCAAAATATATGATTTATTGTATGCCTTGTCATGTTTAAACTATCGAATGAAATTTATATGTTGTTAGTGGATGCTACTCTTGATGGAGAGATGCCACATGGTTTTTATATATTCAAACTGAATTTTACCCAGTTGTTTAAAATGTGCTTTTATTAGGATATTTCTCTACAATTAGTATTGGATCTAAGGTGTTAATCAGAGTATATATTTTCATATTTTATGTTTTTTATTGTTAATGTTTGGGATGTTTGCAATATAAATGAATGCACATTAATTATAATGGTAGGGCTACAATGGAATGGTCATTATTTTGGTTTTGTTTTTGTAGAGTTGTCCAAAGCGTACTGGTAGATTCTTTTATTTGTATTGAGAAGTTCGTGACTCATAGATTTTTTATCCATATTGGCAATTTCGTCAATTTTATTTCTCACCTAAATTTGTTGTGTTCGATACCTTTTTTTTGTTGTAAGGGTCATTCATAAGTAAAAAACATGTTGGCGATTTGTTTGATGTGTAATTGTTATCATCATCCATAAATTGATCTAGCTATGTATGATAAATATATGATTATTGGAACACGATACTTCATTTCCATCATGATTGTATATAATATGTACATGGCATGTTTGACCTAAGATGTAGACATTATGCTTTTTGATATCCAGTCTTTTGCATCAATGAGGGTGCTAAGAAAATTTTACCACATTCTGCATGCTTTCAAAAATTTCAAGGACATGGATACAAACACCTCATTAGTTTATCTCGAAAAAAAAAGGTAGTTTTAATAGAGTAGTTCTATTTATATGTGTGATGATGAATTAATGTGATCTCTATTCTTGTTAGTGTATGTTCTTATTTTTAATAACCATTGCAAGATTCTAACAAAAGAAAGGAAAAAGTGGCATTCGTATCTATAAACAGATAAACAAGTTATTTTTTTCTTAAAGGGTAGCTTAAATATGAGAGATTTGGAAAATAAACTAATTGGGAATTCATACACAGTATTAAGTTTGCAGGTCTCGATAATACTTCACATTGTAATAATGGTTTGTGGGTGTCATAATTAATCCACAATATAAAGTGTTCAATTCTATCAGTTTGTCGGTATGTCAAGATTTGGGTCCCCACATGTCTGTTAGACCATTAAGGGATGAGATAAAAAGTGGAGTCCCCACTTTCCATGAATCTTGGTAGTGTAATTTTGTTTCACCAACACCTCCAGTTGTGAGGGACCCAATACTACTTGTGAAATGTATAAATAAATATCTCATCTCCTCATTCATGCATCTATTCATTTGAGGATCCAAGAGTCGAGAAAGTCGATCTTTGGCATATGCTATTTTATTTCACTACCTTAATAATCTATAAAATCAAAAGTTGAGTCTTTTTAGCAAAAGATTCACCAAGACGTAACAAGGTTTTATAATTTAATGAAAGACTCACCAAGTTTTTACAATATTTTATAATTCAGTAAAATATTCGCCAAGATTATACAATATGTTATAATTTAGTGAAAGATTCGCCAAAATTTGAATGAAAGCTTATCCAAATATATATGTGTGTGTGTGTGTGTGTGTCCATTGGGCGTAGCTCAGGTGGTTGGGAGATTTGGTTATTGCGCTCCCCACCCGGGTTCGAATCTCGTCAGGGATATTTGCTCCTTGGGAGCCCTTGTATGTAATGAAATATTAGGTTGGTGAGTCGTTTATCGTGATTAATGATGCCCAAGTTCATGTATACTTGCCCAGAGAGTATGAGATATTTTCCCAAGTGGACATAGCCATGGTGTAAAATTGGGCTTCCATGGTGAACCACTTTTAAAAATATATATATATATAATTCGGAGGTGTTCAAGAGGCGCATTCTATAGTCCAGTAGGGGGAGATGTGTAACTCCTTCCATGCTCATCCTAAAGTTGACATGTGTTCCTCTTAAAAAAAATTAAATATTATAAAAAGTAATAAACTATTATAAAAAATAACATGTCGGCTCAAATTACATTGAAAACATTTACAACGTCATATATATAACTACACAAATTAGATAGATTAAAAATTTTCCTCTTCGTTTACACTCTAAAAATGGGTTTGCACCTCTAGAGTTTTAATCCCTCTCAAATCATTTTTTAAGAAAGATCTATGCTAATATAAAGACATTTTAAAAAGTTCATTTTCAAATTAAATTATATATATTGCAATGTTTTTCCTAAAAAGCTTTTAGAAAAAAATAAAGTTCATCTTCACATTTTTACTTTTCCAAATGAGTCCATATATAGCCTTATATGTGCATTATATGTGCATTAATGTGAATGTAACTTACTTCATAGCTCAACAATCATCATATTTTTCTGGAGGCTTACGACCTTAATATCCTATTGAGGATGAGCAAGCTTGAGATTGATGTTGTTGGTATAATAAGTTAAAAGGTGGAAAATTGAGATTGATGTTGTTGATATAATAAGTTAAAAGGTGGAAAATTGTGTTTGTCTTTTTTTTAATCTACTCTTTTATATAATAAAATTAATAACATTTTTTTTTTAAATTTTCATAATAAGTTAAAAGTGGAAAATTGAGATTGATGTTGTTGATATAATAAGTTAAAAGGTGGAAAATTGTGTTTGTCTTTTTATACTTTCCTCAGCAAGTATATTGTAATTGATCGAAGTCAAACTCCTTTGACTTTGGGTATTAGTTGGTGTATTTTGAGGCACTTATAAAGAATTAAAACTTGTTTTCCAAAGTATGACTTAGGGGTTTGCAAAATATTTTTTTTAATTTTGTTAAAAAGCTATTTTTCTAAACAACTGATTGGTGGATCAGAGATGATGTCAACATTGGGATTTGGTATCTGGATTTGAGTTGACATGTGGCAAGATGACATCATAATGATAAAATTAAAAAAATCAAAATTATATTTTATTGCCATGGGCTCATGCCTACTACCACTGCCGTGTGGACCATGCTACAGCCCGACCTTCGAATCCTATAGGGACACTTCGTTTACTGCCGCGTTGATCTCGCAACACTTTCCAGGATTTCATCTGTATGTTCAGTTGTTGCAGAATCCAGGTCTCGCTTTGCTCCCTCTTATCCAGCAGCATCTAGCAATGTCGCTCCCTAACCGCCCTTCGCTGCAGCAACCCACTTACAGTACAGTTCTTTCTCCTGCAGCTTCTGGATTGGGCTATCAGCAAGCTAATCCCAAACAGACCTACTTGCAACCTAACAGAGAAATTGCAGTGCACTCTAGTTCAAATCAAACTTTACCTTCGTCATTGTATAAAGATTCAAGTCGTACATTTATATCGATCCATCCTGCATAGCAACGAAGCTGATTTTCAGGCATAGGCGGGGGATTTGAATTATCACAGTTACTATATTCTAACGTTCCGAGATCTGCATCCTGGGAATACTTTCAAACGTCTCAACCAAGGAGAGCCTGTTTGAATGATTTAAATCATAGGTATTATTT
>LPNX010112807.1:37312-71495 GCA_001517045.1 Pseudotsuga menziesii | reverse complement strand
CTTGTTTTATGCTACATTGCAATAACCTATATCGTATTTAAATGGACATTTTTTAATTCTTTTTTGTTTTAATTTCTTTCAAATTGTAATTATATTTGTGTTATCGTATATTTTTATAGCAAAATTATCCTATTGCAATATATTTTCATTGTTTTACAAATTTGCATTATTTCTCTAAATTGTAGAAGCCTTCTACTACTAGAAAGCCCTTACACTCAACAAAACAATTTTCTATCTTTCTACTAAATAGTTATGCATACATAATATTTCTCAACCATCAACAAAATCTAGATCTTCAAAATTAACAAGTAGCCTCAACTCCATTTTTCTTAATTGTACATATTCCATTTCTAGTTTTTTCCTTTCTTTGAAAGCTTGACTTACCTTACTATGTGTCACGTTGCTGCAACTTAACTTCTTGTTAAGCTTTTCTTCTTGTAGGACACTCTCACACTTGACTAAAATAATTATTATAATTATTAATAACAATATTAAAGCCTAACCTTTTAAATCATAGAATTGGAAAATCAACTTGAAGTTATTTACATATACTTAATGATATGGAATTTCATAACTAATCAATATATGTTGCACATCAAACCCAACTAATACAGAATTTTCCTTGAGAATAGTGCTTACTTATTTTGACAATATATAATCAATTTCATTGCATTACTTCAATTGTAGGCCCCACTAATCCTCTTTCCTTTTCAATTTATTATGAAATGTAGTAAGCAACTTGGCCTACACCCATTTCCTTTTGGTTCAATTAGAACAAGTTGGGCTTAAGTCTATTTCAGTTATTGTGAAGCTTCTATAAATAATGATAAGGTTAAGAACATGTACTATCCAAAGACTTTTAATTAGTCAAAGTCTCAAATCTATGTAATCTTAAACTATTGATATAGGCATATTTTAAATTCTATCATACAATTCATTTGAGAGCTTAACTTTATTAATTTTTGTCTCCTTTTTTTTCTTAATATTTTCCTACTTTTTCCCTACTACATTAAATTAAATATCAACTTAGATTAAAACATTTCTTAGAGGCAGGTATATGCAGCTTTGGTGCTAATTTCACTTGTTTTAATCTACTCTTTTATATAATAAAATTAATAACATTTTTTTTAATATTGTCATAACTACATAAAAATTTAGAAACTTTATTTTTATTTTTCAATTGGTAAGTTATAAGAATTTAAACTCTTAATTTATATTTTTCAATTTTAAGTTTTCATCATAAATGTAATCTTGAATGTTTCAACTTTAAATTATTTTTCAAAGTCATTATTTCAACCTCATTATAGCCAAACATGAGTTAGGCATTCAAACATTGAAATCATATTATGTTTTAAACTTGTATTTTTTTTTAATTTACTGAATTATGTTTCAAGTTTTCAGAGATATACTTTCACACAAACCTCATAACTATATAAAATCATTAGAATTACAATATCTATTTTCATCGCAATGTTAAATGTTAATTTGTGCATCTTCATAACTATACAAAATCATTAGAATTACAATATATATTTTCATCGCAACGTTAAATGTTAATGTATATTAATGTGTGCATCTTTACAGTGGTTTTCAAAATCATAATATACATAGTTGGATGTTATCTTTCCTTTCAAGATGAACCATATTGATGAAGGCATTAATTATTTAGGTTTTTATCTTAAGCCTAATTAGTATAAAAGAGATGATTAGACCTAGCTTATTAAAAAGATACAAAGAAAAATGGAATCGTGGACATCTAGATGCCTTTTCTTGGCGGTTTAATTACTTTTGATTACTTCTAGGTTACAATGTATACATGTCTACTGGTTTTCCTTATCTCACATTTCATAGGGAGTGATTGTTGTTTTGAGGAGAATTTTCTTTCATTTTTTGTGGGTCAATAAACATAAGGAGACAAAATTCCACCTCATGGACTCGGAAGTTTTGGCTAAACCGAAATAGTTAGGGGTTGGAGAATTAAGCAGATGATCCTCTTCAATAATCCCTTGTGTGATAAAATCTTGTGGTGATGTTTCTTTTAAGATGATTTGCCAAGGAAGCTTATTAGGATTAAATACTTGAAGAGAATCCCTTTGGTATCTTGGCTGATAAATTTTAATATGAAGACTATTAATGCTTCAATGATTTGGAGAAGACTAATTAAAACTCTTCCTTGCATTATAAAATATGTTGGATGGCAGATTGGGACATGTATACACTTCTTTGTGGGTATTGATCCCATTGTTAGACTTTCAGATAAATATTCTTTTGTCTCGCAATCTTATCAGTCAAATACATCTGAGGAATATTGTTGTCCTTAAGCAAGCATTTAAGGTAAATGAGGTCTCTGGATCTATTTGGTACTCATCAATAGACTTAAATCTGCAGGGGGATTTGGCTAAAGAATAGGATGATTACCTATTTGGACTTAATCTGGAAGGTAATCATTTGACACACAACTATGACGAGTTAGTCTGGAGCTACAACAAGCAGAGGGGTACTGTCACAACGAAATTAGCTTACATTTCTCTAGTTTAGCAGCTATTAGAATGGAACTATTATTAGTGGACAAACTCTGTGAGGAAGGGGATGTTACCTTTGAAGATCAAATCCTTTTCCTAGTTATGTTTTAGAAAAAGAATCTTAACTTCAGATGGACTTCAAAAAAGAGGCTACTCGAGATCTGGCAGATGGTGTCTATGTACTTCAGCCTTGGAAACAGTTGATAACCTCCTTGGTGATTGCATTTTCTTTTAGAATGTTTGGAATGAAGTTTGTAAAAGCTTGAATTTGAGATTCGACTGGGATAAAACCAGTATGGAGGAGAATTTTTATTGTTAACAAAACTCCAAATTAATTTCAAACGACATTTCATTAGCTTCCTTCTGGGAGGTGTGGAGAGCAAGGAACGGTTGTAAGATCCTCGACCCTTCGACCGACAAAGAGGACGCTACCATCACATTAACCATCCGGGAAAAACCGCCCCCATGAACATGAACATACATAAAACCAAATGCCTGAACATAAAACATGCTAAGATGCATAATCATTCACATACACAGCGGAAGAAAACATACATTCATTCATGCATTCAACATGTTCATCATTATTCATTAAACATCAAATATGATTGCAGAAGTAAATTAGACAAGAATACTTATCTTATAAATAACTTGTCCCGCAACCAGCAACGTCGCTACAATGTTCCACCCAACCATAGGCCAACGTGCTCCTTAATCTCTCAACAACGCTGCCACCCCTGAGCTAGGCATGATTCCCCAAGGAATAAGGAACAAGCAGGCTTACACATAGCTAAGGACACACAAAACACAGCCAAGCCAACACAGTTGGGTTTATCAGGCCATCACGGAGCTGGGAAAAGTTGAATGCTAAGCTGGTGAGCTCATTGAAGAGATAAGGACACCTACACCAGAACTAGCCTGACTTCTAAAACACCCACACACACCCAACACAAGGAAATCATTCCCTTCTCTGCAAATCAGTCCCTCAGACCCTGACTTCCCTTCTAGTGCTATTTCGGGGTTGTGGAGAAGAAAGCCATCCCTCTAGCTCTGCTTGTGTGGCTCCCAAACACACCAGGTTTATCAAGCAACCCATGCCTTCATTCCCACTCCAACATAGTCCAATACCAACCACTGCATACATGCAACAAACAAGTAATTCATGGCCCTAGGGAATTCGATTCCTGAGTCATTCTTGGCACTATCGTGGCCAAAAGGACTCAATGGGAATCCACAGCAACCCACTTACTTAAACGAACCCACAGCACACAAAATCGTGGGGAAAACAACATCCTGATCTCAACATTGAAGCAATGGGAATACACATCCCAAATGTGAATGGAATATTCACAAGGAAATCATGAAGGAACCCACATCACCATTCCCCCAACTATGGCATTTGCACACACAGAAATCATGAATGCTCATTCACAGGAATAAAATCGTGGATGACAGAAATGACTTCCCCAGCTCTCTGCGTGAGGAAAAATGATGGAGAAAATCCTGGGCATGAGGATGAACAGAACTATCGTCCTTGCATGAGGATGAGCAATTCCATCCTATGTGTGAGGATGAAGAGAGAACGTCCCTGCGTGAGGGTGGGAAAAAACAATCCAAAACCAAAAAATGGTCGTCATGGTTTCTCTGCCCACGTGAAGATGGAGAGTTTGCTAGTGGAGTGGGCGTGTGGGAAAGGACTGACAGTCCTGCCACCCACCACTTCCCAGCAATAATTTCCATCAACTAACATCAGCAGTTTTAAATGGGTGGTTGACACATGGATTTTTCTCCATTGGTTCAAGGTTTAACAATCCCCCCCCTATCCTTAGGAAAATCATGCCATGTTCATTATGGTTGCATTGACATAGCTGGTTGGGGTTTACTTTAATTAAAGATGTATTTTTACATGATGCTAAAACTAATATGTGTCATATATCACGATATACCATCGGCAATGATTTCAATCTCTGAACATAACACAACCAAATCGATGGTGGGGCTTTTGCCTTTATCTCCACATCATGATTAATTACAATATATAAATCATATACCTTTAATGCAAACGGGGTCAAAACCGGGGTGTTACATTCCCCTTCCCCTTCAATAGCACTGTCCTCAGTGCTTTACAAAATTTGAACAAAATGCTACACTGGTACCGCCTCAGTGTTCCGCAGAATTGAACAAAAATAGATGTGTCAATCGCATGGCACCCTCTAGCTCCCACGTAGCCTCTTCAGGCCTGTAGTGCTCCCATTGCACCTTTACCTACCCTATGGCTCGGTTCCGGAGCATTGTGACCTTCCTGTCGAGGATCCGCATTGGCTCTATTTGGAACTCTCCCTCGGGTTCCACCTGAATCACATCCCAATTAATCACATGGTTAGGATCATGTACGTATTTATTAAGAAAAGAAACATGAAAAACATTATGAGCTCTAGTGCTAGCAGGCAATGCAAGTCTATGTACGACTGGCCCTATTCTTTCAAGCACTTCAAATGACCCACAATATCTTGGTGACAGCTTGGCACAACTTCCAAGCTTCAAGGAACTCTTCTTTTCCCTCACTCTAAGGTAAACATGATCCCCAACACTGAACTCCCTGTTCACCCTATGCTTATCTGCATAGCTTTTCTGTCGGTCCTGTGCTGCTTTCATATTCTTCCTGATCTTTACAACCTCATGCTCCATCTCCTTGAGCAATTTCGAACCAAGCACAACCCTGTTCACTGGATTATCCCAAGTCACTGGTGTCCTACACCTTCTTATGTACAAAGCCTCATATGGACTCATCCCCAAGGATGCATGCTGTCCATTGTTATAAGCAAACTCTACCAAGTGTAAGTAATCTTCTCACTTGGTTGGTTTGTCCATAACGTACATGTGAAGCATATCTTCAAGCACCTGATTAACTCTCTCTATCTACCCATCTGTCTGAGGATGGTATGCAGTGTTGAAGTTTAGCTTTGTACCCAAATATGCAAATAACCCCTTCCAAAAATTGGAAGTAAACTTGACATCTCTGTCAGAGACTATTGCCTTAGGAAATCCATGCAATTTGAAAATATCCTTCATGAAGATCTTTGCAATTTAATCACTCTTATGCGTAGACTTCACCGGTATAAAATTTTCTTCCTTAGTCAGCTTGTCTACCACAACCATGATGGAATCATATTGTCTCCAAGTCGTCAGCAATCCTATAATAAAATCCATGGAAATAACTTCCCATTTCCATTCTGGAGGAAGCCCTGGAATCTCATCAAGAAACACATCCTTGAATTCCTGTAACACCTGATAGTCCTCCAACCTAGGAGTTTCATCTCCTGTTGCCTCCAAAATATGAGTTGCATACAACTGGCAACCTTTACTACAAAACTTCTTTAACTACATTGCTGAAACCTGCCTTACTGAAATCACCTTTGGAATACCTTTCACAACTACTGGGTTCCCCTCTTCATCCATGCATTCAAAAGTCTTGTTATAACAGTCAATATTTACCCTATGAGCTTCTAGCCAATCCATCCCAATGAGAACATCATAGGAACCGAGCGGTAGAACATTCAGATCTACATAAGTGACCAACCTGTTCATGACCAATGGACATTTCTCTACCACTTCACTAACTTTTCTCTTAGTTCCAGTGGCTAGCTGAACTAACCAAGATTTCTTATGCTTTACTTTCTTAAAAGCACAAATCTCCACTACTCTAGGAGTAATGTAACTGTGAGTAGAACCGGGGTCAATCAAAATAGAAACAGATTGCTCAACAATCTTACCTACAACTTCAACCACAGTTGACTAGTGATCTGCCTGACGGTCCTCCAACACTGCATAAATCCTAGGGACTACCCTTGCTACTTGACCCACTGTTTCTACTTCTTGAATGTTGTAAGCTGGCCTTGCACTCTCATTCTCGAGTGGACAATTTTTGTGCATGTGGGGTCCTCCGCATTTCCAACATTGAAGTGGTCCTCTATTATGTTGTGGATCTTTAGGCTTTTCTCCTGTCACTCGAACTGGCTTACTCACAGCTTGGGATTGTTGTTTCTGCTGATTCCTAAAGTTAGAAGGTTTGAAACCTTTCTTTCTTTGGTCAAAATTCTCATTCTTCTTGTCCTTCCATGCCTTATGGTAATCCGGTTTACCTTTACTTTTCTAATAGCAATACTTAGCCTTTCTTATTGCTTCTTCAAGAGTTCTCGATTCATAAAACTCAATTCTATCTTTGTAAGACTGAGGCAATCCACTCAGAAAATGCTGGACCTTCACTTTTTCATCTTTGATGTACCTAACATACCTCAACAATTCCAAGAACTTATTCGCATACTCTTCCATGGTTTGCTGTCCCAATCTCAGATCATGGAACTCCTTAATCTTGTCATCATAATACCTGTCGGAGAGGTATTTCTGCTTGAAATAATTCTTGAATTGTTTCCACTTAAGTCTCCTTTCGCTGATCCTCTTTACTTGCTTGAAGTGTTCCCACCAAATAGATGCTCTTCCATTCAGATTGAATATGGCGACTCTTGCCTTCATGTTTCCCAAATAATCCTGAACTTGAAAGTACTTCTTTATCCCAAGAAGCCAAGCTTCATCCTCTTGTCTAGTATTTACATCACCATCAAATGTAAGAGGTTTAACCTTCTTAAATTCATCCCGAGAGCAATCCCTATGTTGTCTCCTTCTTTTTCTTTTACTAGAAGATGAGCTTGAATCCCCGCTGGATTCTTCGGAGTCAGATGATCCATTAGAAGTCCTTCTCCTTCTCCTAGTACTGCTCTTACTGCCTTCTGGTCGTGTTGTACCTCACCCAGAGTCTATCTTTCTTTGCAAGTCTGTCAAACTCTGCAACATAGCAACATTCAGCTGATGCTGTTCTTCCTGGGATTTAATCAAGCTTCTCATGGTGGCTGCAACATCTGACGGTGTCTATTGGAATCTCCTTCCATTAGACTCTATGTCATCATCTCCATTACGGACATTGTCTCCCATGGCATTTCGTGCACGCTCATAAGAATCCCGAGCATCATAATCGTCATGGGTTCTCATGGCTGAACCACAACTTACTTTACCAAATCGCACTACCTAGAATACTGCCCTTGAAGGTGTCTATGATTCTGCAAACGTGTTAGTAACACAAATGTTAGATGCATAACATTGATATAATTCAGAATTACTTACCTTCACCTGGCAAAAATCATAAAATAACAATTTTGCCCAAACACAAAATTTTCTTCATCAAAGGACGTCTGTCTCAAGGGGATGATGGGGGTCAAGGGGGATTTCCCCCTTGTGGCTTCATCTGGCGCATAAGATCGCTGCCACTTTCCTCCTTTTCAACCCTGAAAAACCATTGAAAAACCACTGAAAATCCCACCTGAGAAACTCAAAATTTCCTTTTTTGCCCAATCAGACCTCATCCCAACTGAATTTTCGACGTTTTGGCGATCCAATCCACAACTCCCTCCAGCACTCATCGGCGGCCCTAACAACTAACATCGTCCGATGTATCAGTGACTCCAACAACTTAAAGTTTTCCGCTGTATCGAATCTTCAGTCGTCTAAGCTTCTGGACTACTACCGGCGGCGACTTCATCAACCGATTTCCTCCGGTATGTCGACGATCGAAACATTACCCACTACGGCATCGGCGAGGAGTTTAATTCCATAACGCTGCATCGATGGTCAAAACCACTACTCATCGGGTGGATAGTTAAATAGGCAGCTGCAACTGCGGGTGGTAATCCCACTGTGGGTTCTGCAGACTACAACTCATCAGCTATCAGAAGCTCTATCCACTATCGATGGTTGAAGCCTCTAACCGTCAGAAGGATAGTCAATTAGACAGCCGTAACGATGGGTGCTCGAATGAATAAATCCTTCCGATGTTCATCGACGGTCAGTTTAACTAATATTCTCCGTCGTATCGGCGGTCCAAACCACTAACTTGCTCCAACATACCGGCGGTCTCATCAACTATTTTCCGCCAACGGCATCGGTGGTTCGAACAACTAACTTTGCCGATGCCGAAAGTCAATATCGGTGGTTTCTTTGACTAAGTTGAGTCGGCGTTTCAGCGGTCTTCGGCTGATCTCCACCAAAACTGTGGCTCCCACATCCAATAAGTTTCTCCAACAGCCGACAAACACTTAGAAAATTTTTCAAAATTCTATCTGCCTGCCCCCTCGTTGGGTGGCCTTTCGACTATGCTTTCTGATGTATCGGAGGAGCCTCCCATTTAGTCCTCCAATGGTTCGACAAGCTCGGCACTTAGAAAATTTTTCAATCGAAATTTTCTGGGAAATTTTTTATGTCATTCGTATTTCTTCTTGTTGGGCTATGGCAACCTGCCCCCGCTAACTGGTTCTTCATGGCTCATTCAGGCCCAATGCTGTAACATAGGCTCTAATACCACAATGTAACGTTCCCAACCCTCCGACCAGCGAAGAGGGTGCTACCATCACATTAACCATCTGGGAAAAACCGCCCCCATGAACACGAACATACATAAAACCAAAATGCTTGAACATATAACATGCTAAGATGCATAATCATTCACATACACAGCGGAAGCAAACATACATTCATTCAGGAATTCAACATGTTCATTATTATTCATTAAACATCAAATATGATTGCAGAAGTAAATTATATAGGAATACTTATCTTATAAATAACTTGTCCCACAACCATCTACGTCGCTGTAACGTTCCACCCAACCATAGGCCAGCATGCTCCTTCATCTCTCAGCAACGCTGCCACCCCCGAGCTAGGCATAATTCCCTAAGGAATAAGGAACAAGCAGGCTTACACATAGCCAAGGACACACAAAACACACCCAAGCCAACATAGTTGGGTTTATCAGGCCATCAAGGAGCTAGGAAAAGCTTAATGCTAAGCTAGTGAGCTCATTGAAGAGATAAGGACACCTACACCAGAACTAGCCTAACTTCTAAAACACCCACGCACACCCAACACAAGGAAATCAGTCCCTTCTCTGCAAATTAGTCCCTCAAAACCTAACTTCCCTTCCAATGCTATTCTGGGGTTGTGGAGAAGAAATCTATCCCTCTAGCTCTGCTTGGGTGGCTCCCAAACACACCAGGTTTATCAAGCAACCCATGCCTTCATTCCCACTCCAACACAGTCCAAGACCAACCACTGCATACATGCAACAAACAAGCAATTCACAGCTCTGACTGGGGAATTTGATTCCTGAGTCATTCTTGGCCCTATCATGGCCAAAAGGACTCAATGGGAATCCATAGCAACCCACTTACTTAAACAAACCCACAACAAACAAAATCATCGGGAAAACAACAACCCGATCTCAACATTGAAGCAACGAGAATACACAACCCAAACGTGAATGGAATATTCACAAGGAAATCATGAAGGAACCCACATCACCATCCCCCCAACTATGACATTTGCACACACAGAAATAGTGAACGCTCATTCACAGGAATAAAATCGTGGATGACAAAAACGACTTCCCCAGCTCTCTGCATGAGGAA
Organism: Pseudotsuga menziesii; assembly: GCA_001517045.1. Lineage (NCBI taxonomy): Eukaryota > Viridiplantae > Streptophyta > Pinopsida > Pinales > Pinaceae > Pseudotsuga > Pseudotsuga menziesii. The sequence continues at coordinate 61,459 of LPNX010112807.1, read as the reverse complement.
AAACGATGGAGAAAATCCTGGGCGTGAGGATGAGCAAAACTACCGTCCTTGTGTGAGGATGATCAATTCTAGCCTATGTGTGAGGATGAAGAGATAACGTCCCTGCATGAGGGTGGGAAAAACCAATCCAAAACCCAAAAATTGTCGTCGTGGTTTCCCTGCCCACGTGAAGATGGAGAGTCTGCTAGTGGAGTGGGAAGTTTCCTGATCAGATCACTGATAAGACCCAGCTTCAAAGGTTTCTGGGAAGCCTTAACTACATCCGACCTTTTTATAAACGTCAAGATTTAGATATATTACTTCTGCAACAACACCTGAAAAAGAGTCTGAAACCCTGGACAGCAGAAATGACAAAAGCAGTAAAGCAGATCAAGAGGAAAGTTCTAACTTTGCCTCCTCTCTCTTTGCCTACTGGTTCAGGCCAGTTGATTATTGAAACAGATGCATCTTCATCCACCTGGGGTGGGGTTTTGCTAGATTTCCTTAAAGGCAGAGAGTGTATTTGCGGTTATGGCTCAGGCTCCTTCAAATCAGCAGAGTTGAATTACCCATCGAGCCATAAGGAGATTCTTCCAGTCAAAAATACTGTAGCTCATTTCATTATTTTCCTAAAACCAGTCAATTTTATTATTAGAACTGATCTTAAGATTATGCCTGGTATTTTTAAGAATGAAAATTTAATTGCAGAAAACAATAGCCGAATTCTGAAATGGTTTATATGGCTTAGTAACTTCGATTTTGAGATTGTGTATAAACCAGGTTCATTAAATTGCCTTGCTGATATGCTCACCAGGGAGCAGAACAGCATTTCAGCAATCAATATGTTTTCTGTGGAGAATCTAATTCGGGAGTAAGTAAAGGAAAAGCTCCAATTTCTGCAGAAGAGCTGAAAGCCAAAGAAGGATTGTTCCTCCTCCCATGGGATAATTCTTTACTTGAAGATGTTCGGATCCAGACACTTGAGTATGCTTCTACAGACGAAGCAAAAAGGTTTCTGCAATTAACACTAATAAAACATATTCAGTCCTCCCCGCTTAAGCGTGAGATCATGGAATGATGGGAGAAAGAGGCATTTTACAGTTTCACTAATGCCCAATAAAAGTTAAGAAATTGCAGAGAGATTTGGATGGATCGCGATGACATTGAAGCAGCTTGGTACATTGACATTGGAGATGGCAATCTAACATGGACATCATATAATCTTATCCTCCAATGTTGCAGGGAAGAAGGATATATTATCATTTGTGCAGACCCTGCTAACCTGAGATATAATACTACCTGGTATGGATGGACAGACATCCTGTTAGACAACTTCTATCCTCGGGTATATTGGGAGAACCATCGAGCAAACTTCATTGCTCACTTAAATGCCAATATGGAGATAGCTGACAGAGAGAACCAATGGAATTTCATGATTTTGTTCTTGTAAGTTTATTTCTGCAAAGACTTACTGCATTCATTTTTTATTGTTCTCTTAAAATCTTGTAACAGTACTCCTGTAGGTAGCGGAAATGGCTACTGAGTAAATAGGTGTCAGTCCTTTGAGGTTTAAAGTGTGGTCTTTGGAAGGGTAGCAGCCGAGAGTTAGGCGAAGTAATTCCCTGTTTGTGAGACCCTAGTGAGTAAGAACCTCATAGTTATGGACCCATCTATGGATACTGTACCTCACTTAAGCTTGGATTGCGAAAAAGATGAAGATGGAGTAGTTTCTCTTGCAGAGAGACGCTCTTCATTTGCACATGAATGTTCCACATCTGATTCTTCTGTTATTCATCTAACAGATAGAAATCCTTCTTCTAATTGGGAACTACCTACCATTCTGCCTTCTGAAGTGTATGATTTAAAATGGTGGAAATATAAGTATACTACTCAACTTAAACTTTCGTCTATCGATGTCTCCTTTTCTGATAGTGAAGAACCAGTCAATATAAATTTGTTAGAAAAACATCAAATCGACTGGGCAATAAAACAAGGATATAAATACGCTCACCTTGGAGCTATTCGTCTCGGCCTTGGTCCTTTAGTCCGTCCTTAATTAAATATTTCTTCCTTATGTGTAGCCATCGATACCCGTCATAAAACCTTTTTTGATGCCATGATTGGAGGTTTCTCCACACCTTTGCATGAAGGTCCCGCCTTTGGCACAGTTTTTCCAAAATATTCTGTGAGTCTAGACGACCCAAACATTTATAATCTGCTTAAGGCCTATATTCTCCCTCAGGGATTTTCTATGATGAATGGATCTAAAATAATTCAACTTAAGAGTCTTGTTTGTGTCAGATTCGGCAACGATACTTTGCCTCCACTTCAACCCAAAGTGCATGAGAGCTCGCACCTGCTAGGTGTGGTGGAGAAAGCCCATTCTAAGCAAGCCCAGCCTGTCACTTTCGACTAGACCAGTATAAGCTATCCCCAAAAATGGGAAGTCAGATACAATGAGCTTAAAAATGCCGAGCACATGAAAAATGCTATATCCAAACAACCTCTTACATTTGACAGACAGACTAGTTCTTTCAGAATCCCTGCCACTCCTGCTCCTGCTTTTTCATCTACTCTAATAAGATCTTCCTCAGTTTCTTCTACCTCTTCTGGGTGAAGAATAAATAAACCTTCTTCTGTATTAAACCTAGAGACCCAGTCCTTTACAGGTCTCCATGATGTTGAACATAGAGGGCAACTTTCAGATTGCCCAGCATGCCGTAAAATCCTCCAGAAACTCCAACATTACAAACAAAAACCTACCCTTGGAATGTTCACTCTCCCTCGCCAAAATAATGCTTTTGAAGCAACAGCACATGATAAGAAATCATATTTCCCAGGACGTAATATGCCTGATGTCCCTTTTAGGCAATATACTCCTGATGGTGCTAATAAGAAAGAGTTCCTACCATGTAGGTCCTCGGGCGTTGATGAGACTGTATCAGACGAGGCTAAGTTAGCCAACTGGGGTAATATGCAGCACAAGCTTACTGCACAGAACTTAGATGATGTAGCTCGAGACATTCTCAAAATTAAAAGTTCTGTCTCTGCAGAGAAAGATCCAGTCGCCATAGTAACCACAAAGCTAGAGTTACTCAATCATCTTCTGAGTGATTCTCAAGATATCAAAGAAGTTGTAGCTAAGGCTACAGAAAATATTGAGCGACGCCTGGCTAAGTTAGAAGAACTACTTAGTCAAACTGCAAAGCTGAAACAAAAGGTTCTTGCAAGAAATCCGTCTACTTTCGCTATGGCAGCAAAAGGATACCCACAAAAAGAACCTGAAAAGAAGTTAGAAAGGAGTTGGTCTGTTGGAGTGTTCAATGTTCCAGCTATTGAAGAAGAAGAAGAAGAAAAGCTCGAATTCACATTCGGCCAAGATGAAGCTGACCTACAAGAGGTCAAAGAATGGATAAAGGAATTTAAATCCTTTCGACCTACCCTTGAGCCTAAGTATCTCCAGATGCTTGCTATGCATGAACATACAAAGTCCTCTTCTATTAATAATCCACCCAGAGCAACCTTTGAAGCCCATATGTCTGATGGTTCAAGAGCACCTAAGCTCAACAATTCCTTTGGAATCAATTCTATTAATAATCTAATCTCTTCCATCCCAGAACAGCCTGTTTTGAATATTCAGTGCCAGACAAGAGATGAGATTAAAGATGCTCTCACCGTGATGTATCATTGGTCCTCGTATAAGAGATCGCAAGATCCCTCTTTGATTGGACAACAAGTTGGTGAATTGATCATTGCTAGCTTATCAGGACTAGCTAATGATTGGTGGAGAAGACTCCCTCAGGAAGCACGCAATGAGATGTTGAGCGCTGCAGATGCAAATCAACAAATCCTTGAGCTCTAGGATCTCAGTTCCATGGAGAAGATGACCATGATGATACAGATCATATGGCTTCTCTCTACATGTCGGCTAGATTATGTGACTTATCTCAAGCCAAACCTTATTTCTGCTATATGCAGAAGCTACTCATTCAATCTGGGAAATCTAATGATCCAGCATATCTCAAACACTCTTAAGAATCTTTCCAGGACATGTCCCAGACGCAGTTGAAAAATACATGAAAGATAAAAACATTAATTTCCGCAGTCTCTCATTAGCTCAACTACATTACCATATTCTAGAGACATGGAAAGAGCACTGTCTGGCGAAACAAGTAGATAAAGATTTCAAAAGGCACCAATCAATGTTCTCTCCTTCATTCTGTAAGAATGTTGAAAAAATACTAGAATGGGGTTGTGGTGCATATGGTCGTGGTCACTTACAGGACACCTGTAAATGTGAGTCTAAGAAGAAAAAAGGGTTTTATTCAAGCCAGCTGAGATTTCATTATCCAGATAAGCCCTTGAAATTCAAAAAGAAGAACAGGTTTCCTAAACCTGTGCATTAAGAGTCCAGGCCACGTAAGTTCCTCAAGCACAGACAGAAACGTTCCAATAAAGAACTCTGTTTCATCTGTGGCAATAAAGGTCATTGGGCTAATAAGTGTCCCAAGAAAAAGCAGAAGCCGAAGCTTGCAGCCTTTTGCGACACCATCGATCCACATTGGTGGACTCTTCCAGCACGAGATGAAGAACCTGCTGATGATGTTATTTTCTTGCCTACAGATACTGACTCTTCTTCAGATCCTGAGTCCGTAATAGCCTTAGGTAAATTTGGCCCTTCATCCTCCTCCTCATCTTCAAAATCCTCCTCCGATGCCGATGATGTCCCAAATTTAGGGGGGTTTAATCCACCTGAGTTCTCATTTTCATTAAATATGTTTTCTCTCAATTGAACTCAAGAACTTGAAAAAAGGCTTGCAACAGTAGACCTGCAACTTTCAATGACTCAGCCATTCCAGTATCAGCTCCGAGCATCCTTGAGAGAAGAAAAGAATGAATTACTAAGACAGCTTGGAAGTGAAAAAGGCAAGCAAGTAATCATTTCCTCTCCTCCTGCAGCTACGTATAATCCAAGTGATTTATATAAAAACTATCCTGATGGCCATGAAGATCGTCAGCAATACAGGAAGGATAGAGAAGCTGCAATGAGATTGCAGATCCAAGAGAAGAGAAGACTGATCAGAGAACTTTGCTCTGAAGTCGAAGATTTGAAGAATGCTATCAAAGTGATTGAAACTGAAAGAGATCAATCCTCGGATGAGGAACTAAGCAAACACTTTGACACTGCAATGGATGATGCAAAAGAAGCTCTCAGAGCTTAGAGAAGAATTCCTATCCTTCGGAGTGATTCTCCTCCTTCAGAAGACCCGCAACTAGCAATGATGTCTGGGCCAAAAGTATTCCTTACTGTCTAGTTCAATCCAGGTGAATAAAAGTCCTATACTTTATATTGCATGATTGACTCTGGATGCCAGGTTAGCTTGGAAAAAAATTTGGCACTACCATCCTATTACTGGCAAGAGACAGCAGATTCAGGTTCTTCCATTGAAGGTACATCAGTTGCATTAACATCCAAAGCAGAATTATTTCTAGTTCAGTTTGGTAAGGTCAAAGATCATGTAACTTTGTACATATTAGATACTATATCAGAAAATTGTATATTAGGCTCTGAATTCTTACATAAGGTCAATCCTTATTTAGTAGATCATAAAAAGATGACATTTACTTGTATGTTGAATGGGAAATCTGTAACACTTCCCATATCTTTTCAAGGTTCTCGTAAATGTCTTGTTGTTGTACAAAAGTCTGTATATAAGTCTAACACTGCACAGCTTGCAAATATGGAAAGAAGCAAAGAGTTCTCAAAGGTTCATGGCGAAAAGATGTTGGCAAACATCTCTGAGAAGTTAAAACAAGATTGTTGTGCAGATACTCCGAATGCATTCTGGAAGCGAGAAAAATATTTTGTTTCGCTACCATTAGACCCAACGCAGAAGGTGAAGCCTATGAAATCCTCAACCAAGCTTATGTCTCCAACAGAAAGAGAATTCTGTGCCAACAAAGTGAAAGAATTAATGGAGAAAGGGCTGATTGAGCCATCTAAAATCCCTTGGGATTGTCGTGCTTTTGTTGTAAATAAGCACTCGGAGATTAAGAGAGGTAAGCCGAGGTTAGTAGTTAACTACAAACCTCTGAACGCAATCCTGCAGAAAGTCAGGTATCCTCTACCTGATAAAGCTAGTTTGTTACATAGAATAACGAGCTGTGTTATCTTCAGTAAATTTGATTTAAAGTCTGGATTTTACCAGATTGGGATAGTAGCTAAAGATAGATATAAAACTGCATTTGTAGTCCCTCAAGGTCAATACCAGTGGAGAGTATTACCTTTTGGCATTGATAATGCACCCTCAGAATTCCAAAAGAGGATGGAAGATATATTCAGAGAAAAGCTCTGGGCACTAGTTTTCATAGACGACGTCTTGATCTGTTCAAAGAACCTTCAGGATCACCTGAGACACTTGCATTCGTTCTATGAGATTTTTTTCAAGCATGGGTTAGTATTATCAAAAATCAAGATGGATATCGGAAAGACATAAATCGAGTTTCTCGGTTTCAAGATACAAAAGGGACAAGTAAGTCTGTAGAATCATGTTCTGCAAGTTTTCAATAAGTTTCCTGATCAGATCACTGATAAGACCCAGCTTCAAAGGTTTCTGGGAAGCCTTAACTACATCCGACCTTTTTATAAAGGTCAAGCTTCAAATATATTGCTTCTGCAACAACGCCTGAAAAAGAGTCTGAAACCCTGGACAGCAGAAATGACAGAAGCAGTAAAGCAGATCAAGAGGAAAGTTCTAACTTTGCCTCCTCTCTCTTTGCCTACTGTTTCAGGCCAGTTGATTATTGAAACAGATGCATCTTCATCCACCTGGGGTGGAGTTTTGCTAGAATTCCTTAAAGGCAGAGAGTGTATTTGCGGTTATGGCTCAGGCTCCTTCAAAGCAGCAGAGTTGAATTACCCATCGAGCCATAAGGAGATTCTTGTAGTCAAAAAGACTATATCTCATTTCATTCTTTTCCTAAAACAAGTCAAGTTTATTATTAGAACTGATCTTAAGATTATTCCTGGTATTTTTAAGAATGAAAATCTAATGGCAGAAAACAATAGCCGAATTCTGAAATGGTTTATATGGCTTAGTAACTTCGATTTTGAGATTGTGTATAAACCAGGTTCATTAAATTGCCTTGCTGATATGCTCACCAGGGAGCAGAACAGCATTCCAGCAATCAATATGTTTTCTGTTGGAGAATCCAGTTCGGGAGTAAGTAAAGGAAAAGCTCCAATTTCTGCAGAAGAGCTGAAAGCCAAAGAAGGATTGTTCCTCCTCCCATGGGATAATTCTTTACCTGAAAGATGTTCGGATCCAGACACTTGAGTATGCTTCTACAGACGAAGCAAAAAGGTTTCTGCAATTAACACTGATAAAACATATTCAGTCCTCCCCGCTTAAGCGTGAGATCATGGAATGATGGGAGAAAGAGGCATTTTACAGTTTCACTAATGCCCAGTAAAAGTTAAGAAATTGCAGAGAGATTTGGATGGATCGCGATGACATTGAAGCAACTTGGTACATTGACATTGGAGATGGCAATCTAACATGGACATCATATAACCTTATCCTCCAATGCTGCAGGGAAGAAGGATATATTATCTTTTGTGCAGACCCTGCTAACCTGAGATATAATACTACCTGGTATGGATGGACAGACATCCTGTTAGACAACTTCTATCCTCGGGAAGATTGGGAGAACCGTCGAGCAAACTTCATTTCTCACTTAAAGGCCGATATGGAGATAGCTGACAGAGAGAACCAATGGAATTTCATGATTTTGTTCTTGTAAGTTTATTTCTGCAAAGACTTACTGCATTCATTTTTTATTGTTCTCTTAAAATCTTGTAACAGTACTCCTGTAGGTAGCGAAAATGGCTACTGAGTAAATAGGTGTCAGTCCTTTGAGGTTTAAAGTGTGGTATTTGCAAGGGTAGCAGCCGAGAGTTAGGCAAAGTAATTCCCTGTTTGTGAGACCCTAGTGAGTAAGAACCTCATAGTTATGGACCCATCTATGGATACTGTACCTCACTTAAGCTTGGATTGCGAACAAGATGAAGATGGAGTAGTTTCTCTTGCAGAGAGACGCTCTTCATTTGCACATGAATGTTCCACATCTGATTCTTCTGTTATTCATCTAACAGATAGAAATCCTTCTTCTAATTGGGAACTACCTACCATTCTGCCTTCTGAAGTGTATGATTTAAAATGGTGGAAATATAAGTCTACTACTCAAGTTAAACTTTCGTCTATCGATGTCTCCTTTTCTGATAGTGAAGAACCAGTCAATATAAATTTGTTAGAAAAACATCAAATCGACTGGGCAATAAAACAAGGATATAAATACGCTCACCTTGGAGCTATTCGTCTCGGCCTTGGTCCTTTAGTCCGTCCTTACTTAAATATTTCTTCCTTATGTGTAGCCGTCGATACCCATCATAAAAACTTTTCTGATGCCATGATTGGAGGTTTCTCCTCACCTTTGCATGAAGGTCCTGCCTTTGGCACAGTTTTTCCAAAATATTCTATGAGTCTAGACGACCCACACATTTATAATCTGCTTAAGGCCTATATTCTCCCTCAGGGATTTTCTATGATGACTGGATCTAAAATAATGCAACTTAAGAGTCTTGTTTGTGTCCGATTCGGCAATGATACTTTTCCTCCACTCCAACCCAAAGTGCATGAGAGCTCGCACCTTCTAAGCGTGGTGGAGAAAGCCCGTTCTAAGCAATCCCAGCCTGTCACTTTCGACTGGACCAGTATAAGCTATCCCCAAAAATGGGAAGTCAGATACAATGAGCTTAAAAATGCCAAGCACATGAAAAATGATATATCCAAACAACCTCTTACATTTGACAGACAGTCTAGTTCTTTCAGAATCCCTGCCACTCCTGCTCCTGCTTTTTCATCTACTCTAATAAGATCTTCCTCAGTTTATTCTACCTCTTTTGGGCGAAGAATAAATAAACCTTATTCTGTATTAAACCTAGAGACCCAGTCCTTTACAGGTCTCCATGATGCTGAACATAGAGGGCAACATTCAGATTGCCCAGCATGCCGTAAAATCCTCCAGAAACTCCAACATTACAAACAAAAACCTACCCTTGGAATGTTCACTCTCCCTCGCCAAAATAATGCTTTTGAAGCAACAACACATGATAAGAAATCATATTTCCCAAGACGTAATATGCCTGATGTCCCTTTTAGGCAATATACTCTTGATGGTGCTAGTAAGAAAGAGTTCCTACCATGTAGGTCCTCGGGCGTTGATGAGACTATATCAAATGAGGCTAAGTTAGCCAACTGGGGTAATATGTAGCACAAGCTTACTGCACAGAACTTAGATGATGTAGCTCGAGACATTCTCGAAATTAAAAGTTCTTTCTCTGCAGAGAAAGATCCAGTCGCCATAGTAACCACAAATCTAGAATTACTCAATCATCTTCTGAGTGATTCTCAAGATATCAAAGAAGTTGTAGCTAAGGCTGCAGAAAATATTGAGCGACGCCTGGCTAAGTTAGAAGAACTACTTAGTCAAACTGCAAAGCTGAAACAAAAGGTTCCTGCAAGAAATCCGTCTACTTTTTCTATGGTAGCAAAAGGATACCCACAAAAAGAACCTGGAAAGAAGTTAGAAAGGAGTTGGTCTTTTGGAGTGTTCAATGTTCCAGCTATTGAAGAAGAAGAAGAAGAAAAGCCCGAATTCACATTCAGCCAAGATGAAGATGACCTACAAGAGGTCAAAGAATGGATAAAGGAATTTAAATCCTTTCGACCTACCCTTGAGCCTAAGTATCTCCAGATGCTTGCTATGCATGAACATACAGAGTCCTCTTCTGTTAATAATCCACCTAGAGCAAACTTTGAAGCCCATATGTCTGATGCTTCAAGAGCACCTAAGCTCAGCAATTCCTTTGGCATCAATTCTATTAATAATCTAATCTCTTCCATGCCAGAACAACCTGTTCTGAATATTCAGTGCCAGACAAGAGATGAGATTAAATATGCTCTCACCGTGATGTATCATTGGTCCTCGTATAAGAGATCGCAAGATCCCTCTTTGATTGGACAACAAGTTGGTGAATTGATCATTGCTAGCTTATCAGGACTAGCTAATGATTGGTGGAGAAGACTCCCTCAAAAAGCACGCAATGAGATGTTGAGTGCTGCAGATGGAGATCAACAAATCCTTCGGGCTCTAGGATCTCAGTTCCATGGAGAAGATGACCATGATGATACAGATCATATGGCTTCTCTCTACATGTCGGCTAGATTATGTGACTTATCTCAAGCCGAACCTTATTTCTGCTATATGCAGAAGCTACTCATTCAATCCGAGAAAGCCAATGATCCAGCATATCTCAAACACTACTTAAGAAGCTTTCCAGGACATGTCCCAGATGCGGTTGAAAAAGACATGAAAGATAAAAACATTAATTTCCACAGTCTCTCATTAGCTCAACTGCATTACCATATTCTAGAGACATGGCAAGAGCATTGTCTGGCGAAACAAGTAGATAAAGATTTCAAAAGGCACCAATCAATGTTCTCTCCTTCATTCTGTAAGAATGTTGCCAAAATACCAGAATGGGGTTGTGGTGCAGATGGTCGTGGTCACTTACAGGACACCTGTAAATGTGAGTCTAAGAAGAAAAAAGGGTTTTATTCAAGCCAGCCGAGATTTCATTATCCAAATAAGCCCTTGAAATTCAAAAAGAAGAACAAGTTTCCTAAACCTGTGCATCAAGAGTCCAGGCCACGTAAGTTCCTCAAGCACAGACAGAAACGTTCCAATAAAGAACTCTGTTTCATCTGTGGCAATAAAGGTCATTGGGCTAATAAGTGTCCCAAGAAAAAGCAGAAGCCAAAGCTTGCAGCCTTCTGCGACACCATCGATCCACATTGGTGGACTCTTCCAGCACCAGATGAAGAACCTGCTGATGATGTTATTTTCTTGCCTACAGATACTGACTCTTCTTCAGCTCCTGAATCCGTAATAGCCTTAGGTAAATTTGGCCCTTCATCCTCCTCCTCATCTTCGGAATCCTCCTCCGATGCCGATGATGTCCCAAATTTAGGGGGGTTTAATCCACCTGAGTTCTCATTTTCATTAAATATGTTTTCTCTCAATAGGAATTCAAGAACTTGAAAAAAGGCTTGCAACAGTAGACCTGCAACTTTCAATGACTCAGCCATTCCAGTATCAGCTCCGAGCATCCTTGAGAGAAGAAAAGAATGAGTTACTAAGACAGCTTGGAAGTGAAAAAGGCAAGCAAGTAATCATTTCCTCTCCTCCTGCAGCTACGTATAATCCAAGTGATTTATATAAAAACTATCCTGATGGCCATGAAGATCGTCAGCGATACAGGAAGGATAGAGAAGCTGCAATGAGATTGCAGATCCAAGAGAAGAGAAGACTGATCAAATAACTTTGCTCTGAAGTCGAAGATTTGAAGAATGCTATCAAAGTGATTGAAACTGAAATAGATCAATCCTCGGATGAGGAACTAAGCAAACACTTTGACACTACAATGGATGATGCAAAAGAAGTTCTCAGAGCTAAGAGAAGAATTCCTATCCTTCAGAGTGATTCTCCTCCTTCAGAAGACCCGCAGCTAGCAATGCTGTCTGGGCCAAAATTCTTCCTTACTGTCCAGTTCAATCCAGGTGAATATAAGTCCTATCATTAGAGGAATTTTGGGGTCTAAAATGGGCCTCCTAAGGAAAATAATAAAATAATAGTTAAAATATTAAAATAATAGTTAAAATAATAAAATAATATTGATTAACTTTGGAGGAAGAAAGAAAAAAACTACTTTTTGTGTTCGTATTTTTGAAATATCTCCCTGTGTTTTTACTCAAATTTTGATCAGGAGAGCTCGTTGGATGCGGAATTTGATTCCGCATCCAACAAGTACCCACATTGTATACTTTTTATGGACCCCGCTACCCCAAAAACAAGAAATACCTGAAAAAACGTGATGATGATGTCATCATCACGTTTTTTCAAGTATTTCTTGTTTTTGGGGTAGCGGGGTCCGTCAAAAGTATGAAGTGTGGGTACTCATTGGATGCAGAATCAAATTCTGCATCCAACGAGCTCTCCCGATCAAAATTTGAGTAAAAACACAATGAGATATGTCGAAAATACAAACAAAAAAGTAGTTTTTTTTAATGACAAATATGTCAATTCAACCATTATGGTTGACTTATTTTATTGAAATTCTATTGGTTCTTGAATTCCAACTCACAAAAACTTATTTTGGCACGTTTTCTTATAAGGCCCATTTTAGACCCCAAATTTCCTCTAATGACTTTAGATTGCATGATTGACTCTGGCTACCAGGTTAGCTTGGCAAAAACTTTGGTGCTACCATCCTATTACTGGCAAGAGACATCATATTCAGGTTCTTCCATTGAAGGTACATCAGTTGCATTAACAGCCAAAGCAGAATTATTTCCAGTTCAGTTTGGTAAGGTCAAAGATCATGTAACTTTGTACATATTAGATACTATATTAGAAGATTGTATATTAGGCTCTGAATTCTTACATAAGGTTAGTTCTTATTTAGTAGATCATAAGAAGATGACATTTACTTGTATGTTGAATGGAAAATCTGTAACACTTCCCATATATTTTCAAGGTTCTCGTAAATGTCTTGTTGTTGTACAAAAGTTTGTATATAAGTCTAACACCGCACAGCTTGCAAAGATGGAAAGAAGCAAAGAGTTCTCAGAGGTTCATGGCGAAAAGATGTTGGCAAACATCTCTAAGAAGATAAAACAAGATTGTTGTGCAGATACTCCGAATGCATTCTGGAAGCGAGAAAAATATTTTGTTTCGCTACCATTAGACCCAACGTAGAAGGTGAAGCCTATGAAATCCTCAACCAGGCTTATGTCTCCAACAGAAAGAGAATTCTGTGCCAACGAAGTGAAAGAATTAATGGAGAAAGGGTTGATGTAGCCATCTAAAAGCCCTTGGGCGTGTCGTGCTTTTGTTGTAAATAAGCACTCGAAGATTAAGAGAGGCAAGCTGAGGTTATTAATTAACTACAAACCTCTGAACGCAGTCCTGCAGAAAGTCAGGTATCCTCTACCTATAAAGCTAGTTTGTTACAGAGAATAACGGGCTGTGTTATCTTCAGTAAATTTGATTTAAAGTATGGATTTTACCAGATTGGGATAGTAGCTGAAGATAGATATAAAACTACTTTTTTAGTCCCTCAAGGTCAATACCAATCGAGAGTATTACCTTTTAGCATTAATAATGCACCCTCAGAATTCCAAAAGAGGATGGAAGATATATTCAGAGAAAAACTCTGGGCACTAGTTTTCATAGACAAAAAAACTCTGGGCACTAGTTTTCATAGACGACATCTTGATCTGTTCAAAGAACCTTCAGGATCACCTGAGACACTTGCAGTCGTTCTATGAGCTTTTTTTCAAGCATGGGTTAGTATTATCAGAAAGTAAGATGGAGATCGGAAAGACAGAAATCAAGTTTCTCGGTTTCAAGATACAAAAGGGACAAGTAATTCTGTAGAATCATGTTCTGCAAGTTTTCAATAAGTTTCCTGATCAGATCACTGATAAGACCCAGCTTCAAAGGTTTCTGGGAAGCCTTAACTACATCCGACCTTTTTATAAAGGTCAAGCCTCAGATATATTGCTTCTGCAGCAACGCCTGAAAAAGAGTCCGAAACCCTGGATAGCAGAAATGACAGAAGTAGTAAAGTAGATCAAGAGGAAATTTATAACTTTTCCTCCTCTCTCTTTGCCTACTGGTTCAGTCCAGCTGATTATTGAAACAGATGCATCTTCATCCACCTGGGGTGGAGTTTTGCTAGAAGTCCTTAAAGGCAGAGAGTGTATTTGCGGTTATGGCTCAGGCTCCTTCAAAGCAGCAGAGTTGAATTACCCATCGAACCATAAGGAGATTCTTGCAGTCAAAAAGATTGTAGCTCATTTCATTCTTTTCCTAAAACCAGTCAAGTTTATTATTAGAACTGATCTTAAGATTATGCCTGGTATTTTTAAGAATGAAAATCTAATGGCAGAAAACAATAGCCAAATTCTGAAATGGTTTATATGGCTTAGTAACTTCGATTTTGAGATTGTGTATAAACCAGGTTCATTAAATTGCCTTGCTGATATGCTCACCAGGGAGCAGAAGAACATTCTAGTAATCAATATGTTTTCTGTTGGAGAATCCAGTTCGGGAGTAAGTAAAGGAAAAGCTCCAATTTCTGCAGAAGAGCTAAAAGCCAAAGAAGGATTGCTCCTCTTCCCATGGGATAATTCTTTATCTGAAGATGTTCGGATCCAGACACTTGAGTATGCTTCTACAGACGAAGCAAAAAGGTTTCTGCAATTAACACTGATAAAACATATTCATTCCTCCCCGCTTAAGCTTGAGATCATGGAACCCTAGGAGAAAGAGGCATTTTACAATTTCACTAATGCCCAGGAAAAGTTAAGAAATTGCAGAGAGATTTGGATGGATCGCGATGACATTGAAGCAGCTTGGTACATTGACATTGGAGATGGAAATCTAACATGGACATCATATAGCCTTATCCTCCAATGCTACAGGGAAGAAGGATATATTATTATTTGTGCAGACCCTGCTAACCTGAGATATAATACTACCTGGTCTGGATGGACAGACATCCTATTAGACAACTTTTGTCCTCGGATAGATTGGGAGAACCGTCGAGCAAACTTCATTGCTCACTTAAAGGCCGATATGGAGATAACTGACAGAGAGAACCAATGGTTCTAGTTCAAACTCCATTATGAAGGTGGACAGTACAAGCCTCTGGACCATACAGTAATCACAAGGCAGAAATTCATTCGTCGAAGCATTGAAGGTGACCAGATAGAATCTAGAGTGACGACCAGAGAAATTCCACTTGACTACAGAGTTGAGTCGAAATTTCACGGAGAATTTATCTATGAACCTAATCTGATTTTCCAAGGTTCAGATGTAGAGAGATGTTTTAGTCCATTCCTTTATCCGCCTCCTAGTCCAGAAAGATCTCCAAATTAGAGGATGCTCAGGATCCTTATTATTCATCTGATGACGAGATCTGGGAGTATTTGCAAGGACGTGACCCCTACGATTGAAAGCAGTGGTGGGCTGTCATGAAGGCTGAGCAGGCCAATCTTGTCCTGCATTGTTTTCGTCGTGGGCCGGATTAATGCTCCATAGTGTAAATATTCGTAGTTAGGACTGACGTGGGCCAGTTGCTCCACTTTGTACTTTGTCGGGAATCTGTTTCCCACTAGCTTATTCATTTTTCTAGTGGATTATGTCATGATTCTAACTCCGGGTCTCCATATGTCGTCAAACCGAGGAAGGGACAAGATAATGACTGTGGCTGTCCCCACATGTCACCCCGGATGGCTGGATTATTGACTGTTAAGTGTAGGTTGGTTTTACCGGTTGACTGGTTGACCTACAACCATCTGTTTTCGCTCACCGGGTGACTGGCTTGAGTTTGCATAAATAAGACCCTCGGGCTCATTTGTAAGAACGGGGTATTCTTAGTTTGAGTCTGCATTGAGCAAGTAGTCCGCTCTGCAAGTAGTAAGTTGGCATTGAGCAAGTAGTCTGCTCTACTAATCTAGGATTTGAGTCTGTAGAGGATTATGCTCTGCGTCTTGGCCTCGAGCTACAAGAACGCATCAGAAACTCAGTCTATATCGAGTCTATAATGTGTCTGTAATCGGGATGATATGCTCTGCATCTTGGCCCTGGGCTATAAGAACGCATCAGAGATCCTTGTATATGTATGTGAGGAGTGTCTGTAAAGCAAGTACGCTCTGCAACTTGGCGATAAGCTAGAAGATTGCATCAGAACGCTAGTCTGAGTGATTCTGTAAACAAGTCTGTATAAATCTATTATATTTGAAGAAAGCAATAAATGTTGAAGTTCTCAAATTGAAGATTGACTCTGTTCAATCTTCTGACAGTCCTGCCACCCACCATTTCCTAGCAATAACTTCCCTCAACTAACATTGGCAATTTTAAATGGGTGGTTGACAGATGGCTTTTTCCCCATTGGTTCAAGGTTTAACAATCCCCCCCTATCCTTGGGAAAATCATGCCCTGTTCATTATGGTTGCATTGACATAGCTGGTTGGGGTTTACTTTAATTAAAGATGAATTTTTACATGATGCTAAAACTAATATGTGTCGTATATCACGATATACAATCGGCAACGATTTCAATCGCCGAACATAACACAACCAAATCGATGGTGGGGCTTTTGCCTTTAGCTCCGGACCATGATTAATTACAATATATACATCATATACATTTAATGCAAACGGGGTCAAAATTGGGGTGTTACAACGGTGTTATATTTCAGAAGGGTCATATTGATGCTTATCATGTTAGTATCAAGGTTCTCTCTAAGCTGAAAGATCATGGATGTGTCTTTTTGAACTCTTATTCTAGAATTATAATTTGTCATCCTGATATAGATTGTTATCAGGTGACGGTTTTCTTTGATGGAGCTACACAAAAAGGTTCATACAGCGCTGGTATGGTCATTAAGTTACAGATGAACCATATGTTCTTATTAAGGATTGTTGTGGGTAAAGGTACTAATACTAAAGCTGAACATTTAACTCTATGGGGATTGCTTCGGTTTGCACAAAAGAAGAACATCCATTCATTACAGGTGTTGGCTGATTCAAAATCTATTGTGGATTGGGATAAATATGTTCATCAAATACACTCTCTGGAGTTGTATCATTGGATCTTTTCAGCAGATTACTTTCCAACATATCTATCGGGAATTCAATGGTGTAGCAAACTGTCTTTCTAAGCGGGCCATTGGAATTTTAGGGGGAAAGATATATTGGAAGGAGAATAATGATGGTGTATTGATAGACTCGGGATCTTTGAGTATCTATTAGAGTTGGTATCATAGTCTTTAGTTTTTTTTATCTTGGTTATACACATTAACTATGATACCTGTTACTTCAGTATTTATGTAAATGATGATTACTCAGTATATAACTAAATGGTTACTATTTGAGAGATGGCAAATGTAAAATCCTTTTGAGCAGTTATATGCTATCAATCGGTTGGTTAACCTTGACTATTTTGAGAAGTTTTGAGCAACTCTCCCTATGTATGTAACTTTGATACAACTTCTATATAATACAACGTTGTATTTTTCTGTGTAAAAAAAAATAAAAATTAACCATGTGTAACGGTTTGTTATTAATTTCCATACTCATGTTCTAATTAAACATACTATTGCCATGCTATTGATATCAACGTCCAACTATGTATAAGATTTAACCAGATTCTCTACAGGTTTGTTATTAAAAGATGGTGCATTATGTGGAGGAGTTAACCATCTTTAACGCTGTACATTCATACGAGAAATAATTTGAATTATTGAAGAGATCATGAATAAAATGCAAAGACGGGATAATATGTAGTTATACATTCATAAGGAAAATCATTTGAATTATTGAAGAGATTATCAATAAAATGCAAAGCCTGGATAATAAATAAATTGCAATGATGGATCTGGACTTTGCTATATAAATGTGTCCCCACTTGAAACTGTCACTTCCGTTGTAGTCTAGTTGGTTAGGATACTCGGCTCTCACCCGAGAGACCCGGGTTCAAGTCCCGGCAACGGAATGAAGCGTTTTCTAGTTTAACGGATTTTAAACTTCAACTGGTTTTTAAATGTGAGAACAAAGCTGAAATCAATGAAGAGAGATGCCTCTGCGTGCAAATTTTGCTAATCCGTTTTGCCGCATTCAAATTTTAATTTACTTTGATTGTTTTTATAAATCGTTTTACTCATTCACGTTTTAATATTTGTCTTTAAATTTGTTTCATTGTTTTATGCATACAAATTATAATATTTATTTTTAAATTTGTTTCCCTGTTTTGGATGAAATCGTTTTACGCGTACAAATTTTAATACCTGACTGAAAATTCTGCTAATTCGTTTTACTGCATTCAAATTTTAATATTTATCTTTTCATTATTTTTATTATTCGTTTTACGCATTCACATTTTAATATTTATTTTATATTTGTTTCCTGGCTTTGGCCTACAAATTTTATAATTTGTTTCAGTGTTTTGGTTGGGAAATTATTTTTACCGCATACAAATTTTAATATTATCTTTAATTTGTTTTGGCTTAAAAATTTTAATAATTAATTTTTAGTATATAAATTTTAATATTTATGATAGTTTTTTTTTCAATTAAAAAAAGTAACTTTAGATTCAAAAGCTAATAAAAGTTACAATTATCTTCTCAGAGGAGCCGAACTTTGTTGTTTAAGTGGAAAGAAGCGTCCTAAGAGAACCAGTGATTATTTATTGAGAGAGGAGGATTCTGCCAATGCCAATGGTCCATGGAGTCAAAACTCTCTCTTTTGTATAAACAAATAAGTTTACTCGAGTATATTGTTAGTACTTTAAAAGAGCAATATTCCTGTCCAACACTGTGCAAGCCAGATATACAAGACACTTTTGTTTGGAGTAACCTACTTACTCGACCATTTACACAATAGGAGGATCTGGCTTACGCGAACTGTCACATCAAAAGTTGCCGATTGTCCGATCCGTGCAAATGATCACATAAGTAGGTTACTACCTTTTTTGCTTACTTTTTTACTATTAATAGAGGAACTACTTCTTCTTAAAGGTCATATTTCAAAGGGTCAGATAGCAATGGTTCATTTATCCTTTGAATTGTATTTTCTTTCTTAGCGCATTCTTAAGTCCTTTGTTGATTGCTTAGGACATTTCTCCTACCATGATTATATTGGGAGGTAGCCTTAATCAAATTAAAAGTAATAAAAGTGTAAGATTATTCAATGATGTTAATAAGTAGATAGTAATTGTACTCAAGTTAAAGTCTTAGATGTAGTTATGTGATCTTTAGATGTAGTTATGTGATGATATCAAATTAAAAGTAACAAAAGTATAAGATCATTCCATGATACTAATACATAGATAGTAATTGTATTCAAGCTAAAGTCTTAAATGTAGAAGCTTAAAAGTGTGTTTATGCAAACTAAGATTTCGTGTAAACTTTGGTTTAATATCCTTTTATAATTTGAGGAAAGATTATGAAAGATTATAATATATCGTCGTCGTAACTCACTTTAAAAGAGGATAAATCTTACTTCATATTTTATCGTTGTGTAATGATATGCAAATATCATGGTTAAAAATTAAACCGAGGTTTTGAATTTTAATAGAGATAATGATTTTATAATTTATCAGAGATGCCGTAACTCATTGTAAAAGATGAGAAGTCTTACTTCATATTTTATTTTTATGGAATGCAAATATCATGGATAAAAACTAAAGGAGGTTTAGAATTTTAATAGAGATAATGATTTTATAATATATCAATAATTTATATTATATATAATGATTTTAGTAATGTGATTTAATGGGTTGTCTTTTAAAAAAAAGTTTAAAAATAAGGAATAGTATGTTAATCTATGTAATTAATTATTGTTATAGAAGTGAAAATATAATTTACTTAAAAGAGCTAGTTAGATGGATGAGCTAGTTTTGTTGGAGGTAATATTTATATTATATACAATAATTTATATTATATATAATGATTTTAGTTATGTGATTTGAATGGGTTGTTTCTTAAAAGAAAGCCTAAAAATAAGGAATAGTATGTTAATCTATGTAATTAATTATTGTTATAGAAGTGAAAATATAATTTACTTAAGAGCTAGTTAGATGGATGAGCTAGTTTTGTTGGAGGTAATGTTTAACTTCTAGTAGAATAATAAAAGTTAAATTTAATATTTACCCCGATAGGCTTATATATGTTAGAATTTTGGGGTGGAATACCATCTATGCTTTTTCATCTATCGACGAGAATGAGACAAGTGTACTGCCCAGATTGATTCTATTGTAGTCGTCCAAGATTAAACGAGAATGAGAAAAGTGTACTCTCGAGATTGATTATATGAGCGTCGTATAAAATTAATAATTAATAATTTCAAAAAAATAAAAAATAATTTAATTAACATGTGATAAGTAGAGTTAGTGATAGTTGTAAAAATTGAAATTAATCTTCAACTATTCGATTGATAGATACAACTACTAGCTTAAATCCATCGATTATTAGATACAACTATTAGCTTAACACAAATGTGTCTAGAACTATTAGCTTAACTTCAACTCTAATCAAAGTTATATTGGATAACTATTACCTAAACTATTATATGCAACTATTATGTTAACTCCAATGATTCTACAACTATTAGCTTAACTACAACTCTAATTACTTACGTCTTAGTCCAAGTGCATTTGACATCCAGGAGTCTAGCTAATGTGCAGTCATGTAAGAGTCGAACTCCAAATAAAATAGTTCGAACTCTTAATAAATTCCTCTGAACTCGTGTCATAACTGCACTTAGTGGCATGGTATTGTGCAACTCATGTGACACTCGAACGCCACCTACCAATTGGGATTGCACTTAATGTGCATAAGGCTTAGCCGAACTCCATTTGGAAGCTATAAGTCACGATAACTCATAGCTATTTTATTAACTACAATAGATTTATATTAGCTTAACTATTACATACAACTATTAGCTTAACTCCAATGATTCTACAACTATTAGCTTAACTTCAAATCTAATTACTTATGGCTTAGTCCAACTGCATTTGGCATCTAGGAGTCTAGCTAATGTGCAGTCATGTAAGAGTCGAACTCCTAATAAAATAGTTCGAACTCCTAATAAATTCCTCTGAACTCATGTGATAACTGCACTTAGTAGCATGGTATTGTGCAACTTGTGTGACACTCGAACTACACCTACCAACTGGGAGTTTAGTTAATGTGCATAAGGATTAATCAGGATAACTTAGAGCTCTTTTATTAACCACAATAGACTTATATTAAACAAATAACTATTAATCGTTTGAACTCCTTATAAACAATTATAAAAAATAAAAAATAACTCATGTGATAACTGAACTTAATGGCATGGTAATGTGTGGTCCATGTGACAATTGAACTCCATCTAGCAGCTCGAAGTCGAGTTAATTAGTCAAACTGCATTTTACAGTTGTGAGTTGAAGTAAAGTGCAGTTCGTGTGATAGTATAATTCCTAATAAAATCCTGTGAACTCCTAATAAATTCCTCTTAACTCATGTGATAACTGCACTTAGTGGCATGGTAATGTGCAACTGATGTGACACTCGAACTCCACCTACCAATTGGGAGTCCAGTTAATGTGCATAAGGCTTAGTCCAACTCCATTTGGAATCTAGAAGTCAGGATAACTCGAAGCTTTTTTATTAACTACAATAGATTTATATTAACTTTTAAATTAACTATTAAATACAACTATTAGCTTAACTCCAAGATGATGATACAACTATGATCTTAACTTCAACTATGAGCTTAACAGCCACAACTTAAGTGGTTTTTATGTTAGATTAAGTATTAGATACAAGTAATTGACACATTCTTTAAGAAAAAAAATTATAACTATTAGGTTAAGTCCAATGATGATACAACTTTAACTTAACTTCAACTCCAATCACAAATTTTAATTGAACTGCAATGGTTGATATATTAACTTTTAAATTAACTATTAGATACAATTATTAGTTTAAATCCAATGATTCTACAACTATTAGCTTAACTTTAACTCTAATCGCAATTATATTGGATAACTATTAGATTGACTATTAGGTTAACTCCAATCATGATACAACTATTAAACTAACTTCACTAGTGATATATTTCTCTCAGTGTATTCCAAACATATTAATCTTATTAATATGGTTGTTGCTAGTTAATATTATTGAAGAACTTATGTTTATTACCTATGAATCAATCTCCAACTCTACCTTAAGATTGATGGGAGCAAATTCTTGTTAGTTATAGATTTGTTTTCTTTAAACTAAGAAGGTGACCCTTTAATGATCGAGAGTCTAATTAAATGGCTAGTAATTAAGCCTATATATTCTAATTAAGAGGTAGAGGAAGCCTGGTAAACTTGTATATGTAATCTTTGTAATCTTCACTTGAATAGTTAAAGTGAAAAGAATTTAGGTTATTCAAGAAGGTAATATCCATGTTCTTGGTGAAGGAAACCTTGAAGAAAAGGAAAAATAAATATTGCACCAGATTGTAATTCTCTGTGTTGCATTAAATAATATAAGATAAACAATTTTGGTGGACATAGCCCCATGGATGGGGTGAACCAGGTACATTTGTGTCTCTCTCTTGCTTTTGCATTTTATGTGTTTTATCTCTTCTAAGTGGCCCAAGTTAATGCTTCACAATTCGGTGATGTTAAAAGAGTACCCACTTTCTGATTTGTATATAATGAATGGAGTATGAATCATAGTTTTGTACACATGAAGCATATCATTCTTTAAGTTATAAGAAAAATAAAACTAATAGTAGTGTGATAACATGAATAAATGCTCGAAAACGTATATAAGTGTTGTTAGATAAAAGTATTATGAGATGTTCTTTTCATAAGCTCAAAGAGTTATGCTTAAGTTTGTTTATGTGAAAATTAACTTCTTGATATGTTTGGCTCTTAAACATATGAGTAAATATTTATATGTGCTACTGCAAGTGTCAGATACTAGAATGTGGTTTTCCCTTGTAGTAATAAAGGATAGATTAAGGATGAATGTAAGACTAACATGTCCAGATGTATGAGACAAAAAAAAATTACCCCATCTTCTGAAATGGTAAAGAGGAGATTGGGTTCGTTACACTTGTCAGAGAAGCAGTAATTGCAGAAGAACTTAAAACTTCAATTGAGATTCATCAAGAGAGAGTTAATGCTTCATAAAATATCCCATTAACAAGAAACACAATTATGGTTGATTATAAGTTTCAAAAAACTGAGATAATAACCTTAGTTGAGAATTAAAATAAAATTGTCCATAAACCAATATTGTGCAGAAAGTAGCCATAAAGACAAAATCACTAGTGTAAGGCTACAACAAAGGAAAAATTAGTAGAGTTTCATTGATCTCGAGTAGATCAATGTGAAATATTTGAACTCCTCTAAATAAAGCAAGCCTTCAATGTCGTATATTTCCTTGTTTGAAAGGTCATCTACAAAAAAATTTGCTCCCATAAAAAATGTGCTTTATGGAAAGAGAAATAAGCATGTTAAAAAGGAGTTTAGTTCTGATGCACTAGTGTTCCATTAATGGGACCTGAAGGAGAGAGATCCCATTGGCCCAATTCACTATCACTTTTGAGTCGTAAAAAATGTTGATTTCCAGAAAGTTTCTATGTGCAACAAAGGATAAAAGGCCCCAAAGTTCTAGAAGTTTGACACAAGTATGGATACACTGACTACAACTCAACTTCAAAAGAAAAAGATGATGTGTATCCTTTTTTATTGCCATTCCCCCTCCACACCTATTGTCCCTTGAAGCTTCGTCAAAATACCCACAAGGATACCCATAAATGATCTTTGGGTATTGTAATAGTCTATGCCTTTTGATTGAAGGAAATTTATGAAATTCTTTGAAAAAGATTAAAATATACAAGCTTATTGAAAGAGGATACTGATACATGTCATCAAAAATCAATGTGTTGAGTGCTTTCCAAATGCCCCTTTGGGAATAATTTTTAAACAAATTGGGCAAAAAATCCTCCAACATTAAAGACTACCACTTGAAGGATATCTGAAACTTGTGAAAAATATCAAACCATACTTTTTTATTGAATACATATTCCACAAACAAGGTGTTGTATGCTTTCACCATTTATTTTATAGAGACTACATAAATTAGGACTAAGGAAACCTCTTTTCATCAAATTAGCATACGTCATAATATTATTCTCCAAGCACAACCGGATGAAACATTTGATTTTTAGAGGAAAATGTCCCTTCCATAATTTAGTATGCCACCATTATGAGAAAGGAACTGAGTAATATCATTAGAGGAAATTTGGGGTCTAAAATGGGCCTTATAAAAAAACTGTGCCGTGGATGAGCTGGATTGAGTTGAATTTTTAAACCAATAGAATTTCAATATCTTTGGTTAACAATTATGGTTGAGCTAGACACATAATGCTTATGTGTCATATTTTTATCTGACAATAGCTAACTCCATATCAACCTCACCTGGGTTAAGTTCT
>LPNX010112807.1:1436-36608 GCA_001517045.1 Pseudotsuga menziesii | reverse complement strand
TATATATATATATATATATAAAATTCAAAAGTTTCCTATCATTTATTATGTGTGCACAAGAATCTAAATATTTCATTAATATTTTACACCAATATCTCTTAACTCTACATTAACTCAATATAGTTGTCAACTACCATTAATGAGACGATTTAGGTTGACTTTCATTCGATTTTCATTAGATTTAATTTGACATGGCATATTTGTAGTGTGATGTGGATTTTTTTATTATTTTCCTTAGGAGGCCCATTTTGGACCCCAAATTTCCTCTAATGGTTGATATGGATTCATAAGCTTCATTTGTACTAATATGGTCAGGATTTTTCCTTCCAATCCCAGCCAAATTATCAGCCTCCCTATCAAGTCTGATTCCCAAAGAATTTAAAATTGCAATGTAGTTAGACCATTCCATCGCCATGTCACCAGTCAAACACAAATCATGAGCAGAGAACCATTGTAAAACATTATTGTGGTATGATAAAGGGGATATAACATGAGCTAATCTGGTGAGGCCCAATCTTAATAAAAAAGAAACAAAAGAGTTTGAGAGCTGGTAAAAAGAGTCCCCCCCACAAAGGGGTCAACACCTAGGACCACCTTTTCACCATTTTCTATCTTCCTGGGTAGAAAGGATCAAAACCAATGAAAGGTTCTAGAAAATCCATACCATATGTTTGATGCTTGAGAGATTGACTTATCTAATTTCTACACCGGGATTCCAATGAAGTCTTCTTGAGGTACTTAGATATGAACACCTCACTACACAACCCAGAGCCGAACAACCCTCTCCAAAAGATTTTAAGACAGAGGGCCTGATTGAACCGCTGAAGGTTCTTTATACCCAAGCCACCCAAAAATTTTGGTAAACAAATATGATCCCACTTAACCAAATGGATTTTTCCTTTGTCCCCCTTCCCTAACCAAAGAAAATTCACCATATTTTTTCTGATATAATGGGAGATAAATGTAAATATATTAGCCATTGACATCCAATGAACATGAATGTTTTCTAGGACTGATTTTCAAGGATTAGCCTTCCACCCATGGATAACCATCTATAGCACCAACAACTTATCCTCTTCTCAACTTTCTTAATGAGCCAAAGCCAATTATTTGTATAGTAGTTGTTTGGATTTAGGAAATAACCCAAATACTTCAATCCTTTGTCAATATGATCACTCTTCAAAAGAAAGAGACCAAGGATTTTGTCCAACTCTTCTTAATCAACCTCATTGGTTAATAAACTAGATTTTAAAATACTGACCTCCATCTTGGAGGATTGACAAAAAGATTGATGATGTCGTTGTAACAGTGACATTTCACTTCGAATCCATATCCAAGCAAGAGATCATCTATAAACAATAAATGTGTAATGGACTGGGTCCTTAAAACTTTTATACATTTGATCTTGTTGGATTGTCTGGCTTGAGTTATGAGTCTGTTGAGTCCTTCTCTCACAAGTAAAAAGAGAAGAGGGGAGAGTGGGAAATTGTTCATCAACCCTTTGGTGCTTCTGAAGAATCTAGTGGGAGAGACGTTGATTAAAACTGCAAATTGAGCTAAACTAATACATGACATTATCCAATATGTGACTTGCAAAGGAAGAACTATCTATAACATAATCAACCTAAAAAAAACCAATCCACTCGATCATATGCCTTAATTAAATCCATATTCAAAGTTACAACATTTAGCTTTTTCACTATGATCAAATGCAGGTATTCTTGGGCTACCCCTATCACCTCCATGATTTGTATGTTTGAAAGGACACCAAATTGTTATTTTGAAATGAACTTGGAAAGGATAGGACATTTAATCCTTTTAGAAATAATCTTGAAATGATTTTGTAATCCAAATTGCATAGGGAGATGGGGTGGTAATCATTGAAAGACTCATGTTTAGATCATTTAGGAATTAAGGTTAAAAATTCGAGTCCAAATCCCCTGATACATAGCCTTTTAGTATGGATTCCTCAACCACTACAAGGATTTCTTGACCCATGATATCAACAAAATGTAATAAAAATTCCATTTTCTAGCCATCCGGTCCTAGACTTTTGTCCTTTTCTAAGTCCTTTAATACTTCATCAACCTCCTTTAACAAAACTGAACATCCCACGTTAAAACCTTCATCCACTGAAAAGAAACTAGGAAACAACTTGATGGCTTCAAGCTGATATGCTAGATTAGCTTCTCCTGAATTCCTGAATATTTTTCCAGAAAGATGGACCGCTGCAGACTCCAAGTATGTTTGTGAACTAATCGATACACCCTGAGCATTCTTCAACCCAAAAATAATATTTACTTTTTTTCTATATCTTGCATATTTATGAAAAAAATTGAATTGCAATCCCCTTTTTTAATTAGGTGATCCTGCTCTTTTGTCGCCAAGTTTATGCCTCAATAGAGAGCAAAATTTATTTCCTAGATTCCAACAAATCCAAATATTCCTTTTCTTCCAAATAAAAGAAGCCAAAGTAGTTACTAGAAAATAAAATCATGATCTGGTCTTCCACTTCAATCATGAGATATTCCTTAAGTTTGGCCCTCTTTGCTTTTTCCCATCTCTTGACAACCTTCTTAAGGAACATATTTTAATATTTATTTACACATTTTAGTTCACCAATTTCCATTGTTTTATTTATGCACTTTGTAAATAATAAGTAATTTTGGTAACCAAACTTCATTTAGTCTGAAGCGATATCTATCTTTCTAAGATTTCTACCTTATTCTAAAGCAATCTCAATTGTTGAACTTTGTGGTAGCACATTGTCCATCGTCATATATTTTGTACATTGTTCTATTATTATTATCTCATCCTGATGGGAATATTTAGATTGTTGTACATATTTATTTTTCTATTTATTGAACTATTGAATATAAGGGAATACGGGCTAAAGTGGTTCCTCGAATGATATGCCTACCAGTTCTGTACATATTTCTTCTTCTATTTATTGAATATAAGGGAATCCAGACTAAGGTGGTGCCTTGAATGACATTCTTATGAGTCCTACTAAGAATGTGAGACCTAAAGAGGCTAAGAGTGGTCATAAGCAAATTGTTTCTCACTTCACAATATTTTGAGGCAATAGTTGGGCTCTAATTTTGGAGGAGGAGATGAATAAATTATAACCAAAGACTCACTGCAATATATTTGACGGTTATATAAAGGGTTTACTGGAATTCCTCTTGTATGATTTATATGCTAAGGAGAGAATCATTGAAAATGATGTTGTATTTGAAGAGAAACAACTAGCATCCATTCAACTTCTTCTCAACCTATTTATTTTGTTGATGTTACTCCTACTGATGTTAGATATTGTTTCTTAGTTTAGATGTTTAATAGACTTTGAATGACAACATAAGAATTTGTTCTATTCCTCTAAGTTTCTTGTTGTGCACCTAAATATTCTTATACTAGTTAGAATGGGATGGAGAAACATTTTAGGAAATAAGTGAATTTAATCTTGCGATACTTTGGATACTTGGAAGACTTGTAATTAGAGGGTCATCATGTCTATATGTGACCCATAGTTTTATGCCATGTAATACATCTCATTAATGGAAAATCATATTTTGGAGCTAGTACCTCTTATAACAGGGAAGAATGTTGTTTCTAGGATGTAAATTGGTTTACAAAATCATTTTCTCTTTGGATTTGGGGATTAGGGTATTTATGGATTAGGGGTGCAAGGATTAGGGGTTAAGGGATTAAGGATTAGGGTTTAAGGGAATAAGGGTCAAGGGATAAGGGATTTGGGGTTTAGGGGTTAGGTAGTTTAATGGTTAATGTCTTAGGGATTATGGGTTAAGGGCTTAGGGGTTATGGGTTATGGACTAGGGGTTAAGGGATTAGGGAATATGAATTAGTCCTTAAGGGATTAAGGGTAAAGGGATTATGGGCTATGGGATTCATGGGTTATAGGATACATGATTAGGGATTATTGATTTAGGGCTTAAGGGTTTTAAAGTTTAAAGGATTAAGGATTATGGGTGAAGGTATTAAGGGTCAAGGACTAAGGGTTAGGGGCCTAGGGGTCAGGTACTTTAATTGTTACTGGCCTAGGGATTATGGGTTAATGGTTTAATGTTTATGGGATTTTGAGGTTTATGGGTTTAGGGATTAGGTCTTACGGGTCAGGTAATTTAATTCCTAAATTATTAGGGATTATGGATTAA
This sequence comes from Pseudotsuga menziesii, assembly GCA_001517045.1. Taxonomy (NCBI): domain Eukaryota; kingdom Viridiplantae; phylum Streptophyta; class Pinopsida; order Pinales; family Pinaceae; genus Pseudotsuga; species Pseudotsuga menziesii. Next base: position 32,433 of record LPNX010112807.1, on the reverse strand, counting down.
TGGATGAATGTTTAAGTGCTTAAGGCATAGGGGTTTATGGGTTAAGGGATTAGGGATTAAGGCTTAAGGGTTGAAGGGTCATTGGATTAGGGGTTACATGAATTAAGGATTATGTGTTATGGTATTAGGGATTAGGGGTTCATAACATTATACCCTCTTATACAATGTATCATAAATAATAAAAAGGTAGAGAGAGATAAGAAAAAATGAGAGAGAAAAATAGAATATTACGATATTTTTGCAATAAATTTTGATCCCAAAGTCAGATTGGAGCAATCTTGGTACCTCTAGAAAGGTTTTGTCGAGCAAGACAACTTTTATTTTTTGAGATTTTCAGTATTCCTCATGGTCAAAGATGCTTTATGAAAAGCATCTTTGAAAATATGCTTTTCGAAATTCTTCATGCCCAGATTTACAAAAATGAATGCCTCAACCAAACCATGAGGAATCTAACAAATACCAAAACATGAAAGTTGTATCCCTCAACGAGAAATTTCCAACGGTACTAAGACATCCCCAATCCGACTTCGAGATCAAACGTTATCGCAAAACTACCGTAATATTATTTTTTCTCTCTCATTTTTGTCTCTCTCTCTACATATTTCTTATTTAGGATACATTTTGGGCTTGTAATTTCTTATGTTTAGGGTTTAAGGGTTAAGGGATTATGGATTAGGGTTTATGGGATTAAAGTTTAAGGTATTAGGCATTAGGGGCTAGTGATTACAGGTTAAGGGAATTTTATTTTTAAATTTATAATTATTTCTTATTATAAAATTTATTTTACAATATGTGATGTAATTTTGTATATTTTGTTTTAATTTAGATTCATTAGGATAATTATATATGTTAATTTAAAACATATTATTAATATTGAATATTCATATTTTGATATGAAATAGGAAACTAAAATTGAGCTTTAAATTATTAAAATTTCTCCTAATTCTAGGTGATTAAAATGTTTTCTATCGTTTAATTATTTTATTTTTAGTTCTTAATAAAAACATATTATAAAATTGTGTTCAACATAAAAATGGAACCATTATAAAAATAATGAAGCTAGCGAAGTTGTTATTTAAATCATTGTGAGTTACATCCATTAATATTGTATTAAGTTATATGTATTCACAAATATGTTGATACAAAATGAATGTAAGAACGATATGAAATTGAAAATCGGGGTGAGGTGGTTTAATAGTTAACTGCATAAGGATTATATCATATCAATGGCTTAATGCATGGAATTGATCGACCCTGCACAGTAAGCAGTGAATGTAGCCAATGTTGAAATTTATTCAAACTATGCATGTATGCGTTGAAATTCAAGATGGTTAGACTAGACACATGCCTTGATGGTATGGGAGGGTTTCAAGGCTCAAGGATGTTTGATCTACACACATAATCTTTGATATTGTCCATGTTTCCGTCAATGTTCAAAATGCACGTCTCATTGTCATCATTTGTCATTCCCATCTATAGAATCTTTGTCATCCATCAACCATGCACATTGAGCAGTGAATGGGGCCAACATTTAAAATTATTCAAAATGTGATTGTATGTGTTGAAATTGTACATGGTTAGACTAGGTACATGCCTTCATAGTATGGGATGGTTTTAAGACTCAAGTACATCATTCTCATCATCATTTCCATCATCATGGAGGTAATTTTCATCATCATAATAATTATATTCATCATGAACCATTTTTTCCATCCATAAAAACAAATATCAAACCCGACATACCCATCTTTGCAGCGAAACAACTAATGAAGATGTCAATTTCCATGTCTTTGTATTTTTCTTGTGGAATTATTCGAGACAATTAAACCGTGATTCTATTAAGTTAATACATCCCAAAATAATTTTATAGGGTCCGACATGTGGTTAATTTCTTAGGGATTATATTGGGTCAAGTGATCAACGACATCAATCAACCCTACATAGTGACCAGTGAATGGGGCCAATGTTGAAATTTCTTCGAGTTATGCATGTATCTATCAAAATTTTACATGGTAATAATAGACACATTCCTTTATGGTATGGGATGGTTTCAAGACTCAAGGATGTATGATGCACCCACATAGTCTTTGAGATCATCCATGTTTCCATCAACGTTCAACATGCACATCTCATTATCATCATTCATCATTTTCATCTATAGAGTTTTTTTGGAACTTTATTGAAATATCATATAAGTTCTAACATTCCCATCACTAATCTCATCCATCAACCCCACATAGTGAGCAATGAATGGGACCAACATTGAAATTTCTTCAAAATGTGAATGTATGCATTGAAATATTACATGGTTAGACTAGGCGCAAGCATTGATGGTATGGAAGGGTTTTAAGACTCAAGGAAATCATTCCCATCATCATGGATGTAATTTAAATCATCATCATAATCATATTCATTGTGACTCAATTTTTCCATCCATGGGAAAAAAATATCAAATTCTACATACCCATCTTTGCAGCAAAACTGCTAATGAAGATGCCAATTTCCATTTCTTTTCCTTTTTCTTATGGAATTCTTTGAGATGATTAAACAAATATTATATTAAGTTAATAGACCCCAAAATAATTTTTTAGTGTCCAACATGCAAGTAGTTTAATGGTTAATGGTTAATTTCTTAGGGATTATATCGAGTCAAGGGCTAAACTACATCGATCGACCCTGCACAATGAGTAGTGAATGGGGACAACGTTGAAATTTCTTCAAATTGTTCTTGTGGGTGTCAAAATTTGACATGGTCAAACTAGACACATGCCTTGATGGTATGGGAGGGTTTCATGACTCAAGGATGTCTGATGTGTTGATGTATTTGTAACTTTGGAATATATTATGATGTATATTATCATTGTATGGTGTTGTACCCCCATAAGAGATGTGTTTACCTCCTTTCAGGATGTCATTATTGTGTATGAACCTTGAGGTACAACCTCTGTTGTAAGTTGGTGCAATAGTCCCCAGTGTAACATCATGTAATGTATTATTGGAGTCTCTCTAGGAGAAGTCAACCCCAGTCATGTAATAGGTCGGTCACTTGTAGGGTATAAATAGGGAGACACCCTCCCTCATTTATACACACCTCACACTCACTCAATTTCACATGAGAGAGAGAGAGAGAAGGAGGAGAGATAGTTAGCTTCCAGAGACTTCTTATTACTATGGATGATCATCTTATGACTCAATCTTTGTGACTGTACTATTCTAAGGAATTTTGTGGGGTTTTCTCCTTTATGGTTTTCCTGGTGAAAATATTTGTGTCATGTGTATATGTTCTATCTTATGCATATTGTTATACTTTTTATTCTTTCATATAAATATCATAACTAAGACAACAAATCTAAGAAAAACTAACATGGTATTAGAGCCTCTTTGAAACAAGGCACTATGTAGTAGCAAAAACTAGGGCTTCCTAGTTCAAGGTCTTCTCTCCATAAATCATCAAGAAAAGAGAGTTAGGCCAACTCACCTCATTAGGGTTCATATTTTGGTGGAAGCAGTTTCATATTTGAAGAAGTTTCAATTTTGACCATGTCACTAGTGCCAAGAGAAACTAGGGCATCAAGTTTTGGAGGCTTCCCATATCAGTATTCGGAGAAGGATGCTACTAATAAACTCACCTCAAGGAGGCACATCTTTCTATCCAAACAGAATTCTCAAATTCCAAGTTTGGAAAATTAGGTTTTTATGACAAAACCTAGCTCATCCAACTCCACAACCAGGTCGGATGCCTCAAATCAGTAAGATCTAAATATTTTCTATTTCCATTTGAGGTTCTCATTTGAAAATATGACTCACCATACTCGGCTTGAGGACAAGCTTGGAGGGTTTGATAACTTCCAAGCATGGAAGTATAGAATCTCTTTGATCCTTGAAGAAAATGATTTGGATCAGTACATCACCAAAGTCGAAGTTCCAAACCAGAGGGAGATGAGTCTAAGGGTACTCATAAGAAGAACTTGACTAAGGGTAAGAGAATCATTACAGATTTTATTAAGGATCATCTCATCACCCAGGTTTCTTCCTTAAAGACACTGAAGCAAGTATATGATGCTTTGAAAAAGATTTTTGAAGGAAAGAAAATCAACAGGAAGATGAATTTAAGGAACCAGTTGAAGAATGTGAAGTTACAAAACTTAGAAACTATACAATCCTACTTCACCAGGGTTGCTAAAATCAAAGAACAACTTGAAGCAGATGAAAAGAATGTCGAAGAAGGAGAAATTGCGATGACTACCTTGAATAGTCTCCCTAGATCATGGGACTCATTCATTCAAGGAATCTGTGAAAGAAGGAAAGTAATCTCTTTCATCCAACTCCAATAATAATGCACATAAGAAGAATATTGACTCGTAAAAAGAGAAGAGAAGAAGGGAGAAACTAAATATCAAGTTGTCACGGTTCACACTAGGAAGAACTACAAGAAGAAGGAGAAGATGAAGAACCATCATCACAAAAAGAAGAAGGACAAGAAACAAAATAATATCAAGAGATATCCTTCCAATGTTCGATGTTATACTTGTGATGAAAAGGGACACTTTGCAAGAGACTTTCCCATCAAGAAAAAGAGACACCATGATCATGTTGTTGAATACACTGAACCAACAAACAAAATATTCAGAATAAACAAGGATGTTTCATATGAAGAGTATGTTCTAATCTTAGCACTTACGGGCACTATCTCACATGAAGAGCAATGATTGGATAGAAGGAATGTCTCAGCATGTGTCACCTCACAAGGTAAAACTTGGGGATGATTATAAATACCCCATAAAAGGGAGTGGAGTAGCTTCATACAAGATAGACTCTGGGAAATCCTTCAAGATGAAGGATGTGTTGTATGTTCAAGGATTGAAGAAGAATATTCTCTCCATATCTGCACTAGATGCAAAGGGAATGAGAGTTTCATTTGTCGATGGCCAAGTTCGAATGTGGCCTAAAGGAAAGACAATAGATGGTGCAACAGTGATTGGAGAATAAGACTGTGGCTTGTACAAACTAAAAGGACAACCTAAAAAAACATTGGTTCATGAGTCCATAGAACCAACTGAACTATGGCACTGAAATCTTGCACATGTGCACTACAGAGAACTATCGATGGCAAGAAAATCAATATTTAGACTTCTAGAGATCCAAGAAAAGCATGAAGGCAATTGCAAAGGATGTGGGAAAGGAAATAATGCAAAGAAGACATTTCCCAATAGTGAAAGAAACGATAAAGGAATACTCGAGATAGTATACTTGGATGTATGTAGACCCATGTCTTCTATCTCATTAGGCAGGTATGTTTACTATGTTTCATTTATAGATGATTTATCTCGTAAGACTTGTATATATTTCTTGAAAGGGAAAAATGAAGTATTCAGTAAGTTCAATGAATATAAATCCTTGGTTGAGAACCAAAATGAAAGGAATATCAAGACACTACAGTCATATAATGGCACAGAATTTACCTCGAAAGAATTCAAGGACCTTTGGAGAGAGTCTGGGATTAAGAGGGAGTTGAGCACTCCATATAATCATCAGCAGAATGGGTGTGTAGAAGGAAAGAACTGAACCATAATGGAAGCAGGGAAAGAAATGCTACATGACCAGTATCTTCCTATGCACCTTTGGGAGGAAGCAACAAGGACAACTCTGTATGTACAAAACTGTACTCCTCATCAAGTACTTGACAATAGGAATCCAGAATGTGGCTTTCTGAGGAGAGAATCTAGAAGTCATCCATCTGAGAATATTTGGCTTCCCGATGTAAATAAATATCCCAAAGGAGAAGACGAAGAAGATCAATCCTTTTGGCAGGAAGGTTATATTCGCAGGATACAATGATACATCAAAGGCCTACCAAATATACTTCACAGGATTCAAGAAGATTGACATCAACAGATATGTAACCTTTTATGAATACGCTGCATACTTTAGATCCAGGAGGATACCTACTCAAGATGTCGAGGAACCTGAAGAAATGAGAGTCTGAGATATGGAAATTGGAGAACCAATTCTAGAAGACCATGAATATCATGACATGACAAAACCACAAGAACCAGTAGAGACACTTCTCGAGAAGGACTCCCACAAGAGGAAACCAGCATGGGCATGGGAGATCATACAAGAATTAGAAAGGTATGGAACTCCAGAAGGATTGCATAGAGAAAGGAAAATGCCAAATTCTTAGAACAACTATGTGGCCCTACTGTGTGACATCATTGACGAGGAACTTTCCACCTATGAAGAGGTTGCAGAAAAGAAAGAATGGAAGGATGCCATGAGCGAGGAGTATCAGTCGATCATGAAGAATGATTTCTTGGAGATAGTTTCAAGATCAGAAAAGAATTCTGTCGTGACTTCAAAGTGGATCTATAAGATCAAGCATACTACAGAAGGTGACATAGAGAAATACAAGGAAATATTCATAGAACGATGATTCTCACAGAAAGAAGGCATAGACTATGAGGAGACATTTTCACCTGTGGAGAGGTACACTTCCATTAGGACCATACTTACATTGGTTACAGTTATAAAATGGAAGATACACCAGATGGATGTCAAGACAAAATTCTTGAATGGTGTAGTTGAGGAGGAAGTGTATCTGGAACATCCACTTGGATTCGATACACATGACAGAAAAACTCATGTGTGCAAATTGAAGAAGGCCTTGTATGGATTGAAACAGGCACCAAGGACATGGTATGACAGGATGGATAGCTTTCTGACGAGCCAAGGATTTACCAAGAGTAAAGAGGATTCCAACATTTACTTCAAGGTTGAAGGCAGAAGACCAGTGATGCTCTCGCTATATGTCGACGGCTTGTTTCTGAAAGGCGAGGATGAACTCATTAATGATGTAAGGAGGATACTTGCTATAGAGTTCAAGATGAATGACCTAGGCATAATGCACTACTCCTTAGGCATGGAGGTGTCGAAGAATCTAGATGGGGTTTTCCTTAGTCAGGGAAAGTATACAGTGTATATTATAAAGAGATTCAGAATGTTGGACTGCAAGGCGATAGCCACACCTATGGCATCAAACTTGAAGATTATGTGTGATGCTTCATCTGAGTTGGTTGATGCCATAATGTATCATCATATTATTGGCTCATTGATGTATATGATGAATACGAGACCTGACATATGATTTACGGTGAATTTTGATGTAATTGTAACTTCAGAAGATATTATGATGTATATTACTATTGTATATTGTTGTACCCCTGTCGTATATGTGTTTCCCTCCTTTCGGGATGTCATTATTATGTATGGTCACTGAGTGGTAAACCCTCTATTGTAAGTCAGGGAAATACTCCCTGAGTTAAATAAAGGAAAATGTACTTTGTGTATTTCTGGGTAGGTTGGCCCCAAAGGTTACCTGGCCGACCTAATAAGTTGAGTTGGTTACTCAACAGAAGAATATAAATAAGGAGACGCCCTCCTCATTTGTCACACACTCACTTGCTCTCTCATGTGCGCCTTAAGAGAGAGATGAAGAGGAGGAAGAGAGGAAGAGGAGAAAGAGATGGATGTTGCAAACATTTTTTTCTTGGGTTATTCTATCTTGTGATCTTGTCTTTGTGACAGAGCTATTCTGAGGAAGTTTGCAGGGTGTTATTATTTATGGTTTCCCCGATGAAAAACTCTATGTCTTGTGTATCTTTGATGTATTTTTATGCTTGTTATTCTTTTAGATAAAGAACCTAAGTAAATTAAATTAGAAAAACCAACATGGTATCAGAGCCACTCTGAAAGAAGGCACTTTTCATCCAAAATACAACTACAATGGCAACTACTCAAAATTAGGGTTTCATGCTTGAAAACCCTAGAAGACAAAATATAGTCCTCTTAGGAATTTCACTAGAACTCAAGATTACAAAAGGATCAAGAGCTGAAAAATGGACAGTCCAAAGATGAAATACCTTTGTACCCTTCTGGGGAGTTTCAGCCTCATATTCTCTATATGTCAGGAGATATGATTCCTTCAAATTAGGGTTCTAGACTCCTTCGAAATACAGTTATAAACATGTGACCTAGGAATAATTTCTATATATCGAGATAAGAATGTACAAATTAAAATTTGAAAGATTTCTTAGATAGGGAACAGACCTTATTTTATGTGGTCCAAGTTTCAGACCCCAAAGGTAAAATAGTGAGACATGGAAGATCGTACAAGTTATCTATGTGGAATAGTACTCAAACAAGTCACCTTGGGAAAATTAGGATAAGTACCACTTGGAGAATCCAATTATACTCTAACCTTTTGGGTTAGAAAAAATAAAGATCAGGGTTCCTAATTAAAAATTTCCGGACCTTGAGGAGCAGGAAATTTGGAGATACAACAGAATCAATATCAGAAGAAATTGGATAAGAAAGGAAGAAGTTGGAGAAACTAGGGCTTCCTGTTCTGGGAGCTTTCCACCATTATTTTCAAAAAAGGATTACACTAGAAAACTCTCCTTGAAGAGGCACACTCTTCTGTCCAATTAGAAGTTTGAAATTCAAATTTTGTAAAATTAGGGCTTCTCTGACAAACCCTAGATCACCCAACTTCGAAACTAGGTCAGACACCTCGAATCAGTAAGATCTAAATATTTGGTATTTCCATTTGAGGTTCTCATTTCAAAATGAATCATCACACCCAACTTGATGATAAGCTTAGTAAAGCTGAAAAATTCCAAGCATGGAAGTATAAGATCTCCCTGGTCCTTGAATAAAATGACTTGGAAAAGTAAATCAGTAAGGAAGTTCTAGAGCCAGAGGGAGATGAGATTAAGGCTATCCATAAGAAGAAACTTGGTCAAGTCCAAGAGAATCATTGTCGATTCTATTAAGGATCACCTCATATCTCACATGTCATCCTTGAAGACACCAAAGGAAGTGTTCGATTCTTTGACGAAGTTGTTCGAAGGAAATAACATCAATCGAAAAATGACATTGAGGAACCAGTTGAAGAATCTGAAGATACATAGCTCAGTGACCATGAAGTCCTACTTCACAAGGGTTGATCAATTCAAGGAACATCTTGAAGCTGTCGAAGAAGAAGAAGAGATCATTATGACCACCTTGAATGGTCTCCCAAGATCATGGGATTCATTCAATCAAGGAATATGTGCTAGAAATAAGTTGATCACTTTCACCAGAATCTGTCCCAAGACTATACACAAGAAGAAGCTCAACTCATAAAAAGAGAAGAGAAGATGGGAGAAACTAAAAATCAAGTTCTCACGGTTCAAAGAAGAAAGAGAATATTCCTCAAGTGATGAGGAATATGTACTTTAATCCCGAAGGATTCAACTCATGAAGAACCTCTTATCCATATTAGCATTTGGATAAGAAAGGAAGAAGTTGTGAATAAAGAAGATGATGAAGTAGAAGACTCCAGTTATTCTTGCAAGAACATAATGAACAAGGAGTCCACCCACCAAACAAGCAAGGATAATTGTTCAATTATAAGTTTAATGATATTGTTTGGTTGTGAACTTGTTTATGTTCAGTCGATGTATTATGCATGTTTGAGTGTTTGCATTTATACTACTGAATTGCACATGATGGGTAAGTAGTTGATGGTGTTGTACAACGTTCCATTGCTACTTAAACCTCTTTGATGACATATTGTGAGTAATGCACACTCTTAATAATGTTGGGGTAGAAGGCAGATTCTAGAAATTTACCGTATGTATATGGAATGTGTATGAATGTTGTAAACATCGGCTAATATACTTGCATGATTGTGTGACATATATTTGTCATTATTAATATGTTTTGGAAATTATGAGATTTTTCTAATCATGCAACTGAATTTGACTTGCAGGAAAGATCATGTAGAATCACCTACAAGAAAAGAAGGATGAGACTTGTTCTGAAGAACAAGTGATGACAATACTTCAAGATTCATGAAGAGGAACCTGAAGCTCCCAGGTTCAAAGACACCATGGCGGAAGAAAGAGCTTCAAAAGAATATAAAGAATATTGCTATGACCTAAAGAAAGTGGTAGATTCACCTTGAGAGATGAAGACCATCTTGGGCACAAGAGATCATCCAAGATAAAGAAAATCATGATAGAAATTCCAAAGAAAGAAAGAGGCCTTGGACACACTCCAATTATGTGTCACTGATGAGTGACATCATTGATGCAAATCCTTCCATCTATGAAGAAGTATCCAAGAAGAAATGGAAGGAGACTATGATCAAAGAGTATTGGTTGATCAAGAAGAATGATATCTAGGATGCGGTTCTGAGACCTGAAGGGAAATCTGTAGTGTCTTCCATGAGGATATACAATATCAAGCATGCATCAGATGGTAGCATCAAGAGGTACAAAGCACGGTTCCTGGTTTCTCTCAAAAAGAGGGAGTAGACTATGATATACTCCATTGATCAGACTCGCTTCTCCAATGAAGTAGAAGTGTATATCGAGTAGAGAACCACATTTACGTAGAATGATTTATACGAGATTAATTAGAAAAAAACCATGGGATAGCACATACATTTACATTAGGATCTTGAAGATCACTTAGAGTCATGAAGATCTTAACCTTTGCTACAAGGTTGAATATGAAATCATATAGAGGATGACAAGCTCACATATGGGTGCAAGACGAAATTTTCAACAAAGTTCAAGATAGAGGATGTTGGTATCCAGTGACCTTAGATGGATATATAGAATATTAGTAGTAAAGGAAGCTACTTGCCACTCCAGTACAGAGTGTTTCAATGCATAGAGTACAAAAATGCAAAAATGCTTCGCTTTAGAGGGAGTGGTTGCAAAAGATATTCCAATTAGAGAATCTTGATACGGTACTATATGATGGACAACTTATTGATGGGCCTAGGATTTACTGAGAGTAAAGCAGATTCCAACATTTACTTCGAGGTTGAAGGAGGAAGAACAAAGATGCTCATGTTATTTATCGATGACCTAACAGGAGAGGGCGAACTCATTGTATATGCAAGGAAGAGACTTGACATTGATTTCGAGATTAAAGACCTAGGGATGATGCACTACTTCTTAGGCATGGAGGTGTGGCAGAATGCGAATGGAATTTTCCTTGGTCAAGGAAAGTATGCAGTGGATATTTTGAATATATTCGGAATGTTGGATCGTAAAGAAATCACCACACCTATGGAATCAAACTTAAAGCTTTTGTGTGATGATTCATTAGAGTCGATTGATGCCACGATGTATCATCAAATGATTGTCTCATTGATGTATCTGATGAATACAAGATGAGACATATGATTTGTTGTGAACACCTTGAGCCAGTTCCTAACTAATTTGAAACATGTTCACCTGGTTGTTGCAAAGCATGTAGTGAGGTATCTGAAGGGTACAGTTGCGTATGGGCTCAAGTATGATGTGAATCAGAAGATTAACCTACACGGTTATGTTGATTCGGATTGGGAAGGTAGTCTCAATGATATGAAGAGCCCTTTGGGTTGTTGCTTCAGTTTGGGATCTTGCATGATCTCTTGGTTTATAAGGAATAAATATTACGTGGTGGTAAGTATAATAGAGGCAGAATATGTTGTCACTTGCTCGGCTAGTTATGAGGTAGTATGTTTTTTAAAGCTACTATCTAATTTGATTGATATGAATTGCATTTTTTTATGATGAAGAGAGGAGCAGTGAAGCTCCATTATGTGATCTAGATCAAGGCCCCTCGAAAGAGGGAGTGATGAATTCTATCATAGATGAAGATATAGGTTATCTGAGTGTAAAATTTCTAGCGAAAGTTGTAGGTTTCTCAGATGTAATTAGTACTGTAGGTTGTCCTCGAATGTAGTAAGTCCTGGAAAAGCTCACAGGTAATCCTTAGACGTAATAATTCCTTCTATGATTCTATTCTATAAATATCCAAGGTGAAGTTTGAGTACTTCAGAGAAAGACTTGGTGTGATCCAGAATGAGATCCCTCGAAAGAGGAAGTGATGAGTTCTAGCATAACTAGAGAGACAGGTTTTTCTGAGTGTACAATCCTGGTGAAGATAGTAGGTTTCTCAGACATAATGAGTCCTCTAGGTTGTCCTTGGATGTAATAAGTCCTGGTGAAGCTTGCAGGTTATCCTTGGATGTAACCAGTCCTGATATGTTTCTATGCTAGAAATAGCGAGAGACCAGAAGATGCAGATGCATGATATCTCACATGGGAAATGAGACAAGTTGTTTGAGAGAGAAAGAACCTGGTGTAGCAGGTTTCTTGGACATAATTAGTCATGTCAGTTGTCTCTATGTAAATGTGAGTCCTGCAGTGATACACAGGTTACTCAGACGTAATCAGTCATGAGACAGGTTACCCGAATGTAAATATGAGCCCTAGCGGGGTACGAAGGTTATTAAAATTTAATAAGTCTTGTGGGTTGTCTGAGTTTAAAAAGGAGACATGGAATGGTACGCAGGTTACTCAGATGTAATATGCCTAAAAGGTTGTCTAAACAGAAAAGATACTGGACACAAGTTGTTCAGATGTAATAAGTCCTTGAGGTTGACCTGGAACATAAAAGCCTTGGTGTAGCAAGTTGTTTAGTCGTAATCAATCCTTGCATATTATATCTATATATGTGTATGTTCCCATGTTGGAGATTATAAGGTTACGAGAACTTGAGGTTCACCTATCCATTTCTTCTATGAGAGTAGAACGCATGTTAACCATGGAGAGATGGTATGCACTTTGCGTGCTCCTAGGCGATTCTTGCATGGTGGATGTTATAGGTTGTCTTAATGATGCAAAATATATTTACATACTACTATGGTGATAGAATGCAGGTGGCCTGCATCTGGGTTGTGGTTTGTGTGCTCTACGTGATTTGTTTTATCTTTTGCAGGACAAAGAGATGATCTAGATACGACGAGAATACAGTAGGAAATGCAGGTTATTGCAGTGGAAATGTAAAGAAGGTCTTGGGTTGTACCTACGCGATGGTATGGATACGATGAGATGATGGTAGGAAACACAGGTTTTTGAGTGGAAATGTAAAGAAGGTGTAGGGTTGTACCTACATGATGATCTGGATGTGACGGGAATATGGTAGAAGACGTAGTTTATTGCAGTGGAAATGTAAAGAATGGTCTTGGTATATACCTACATGATGGCTTGAATATGGATATGATGAAGACCTGGATGATGTCTAGGCCTACACCCAACATTAAAAAGGGATGTCTCTGAAGAAAATTCCTATCACGTATAGATGAGATAGATTGGAAAATATGAGGATAATGGCAGCAGCGATGATGACCAGATGTGTTGATGAGTGAGATGAGAGAATACCTTCCTAGTTAAGAGGGAGTGTTGATGTAATTGTAAATTCATAATATATTCTGATGTATTACTATTGTACATTGTTGTACCCCCATCGGAGACATGTTTCCATCATTTCAAGATGTCATCGTTATGTATGGTCACTGAAGTAAACCCTCTCTTGTAAGTTGGGGCAATAGTCCCCAGGTTAAATAAAGGAAAATGTACTTTGTGTATTCCTAGGTAGGTCAGCCCCAAAGGTTACGTGTCCTACCTAATTCTTTTAGTTAGTTACTCAACAGAAGAATATAAATACAGAGGCGCCCTCCTCATTTGTCACACACTCACTTTCTCTCTCATGTGCACCTTAAGAGAGAGACGAAGAGGAGGAAGGGAGAGTTATTGTGGACATTTTTTTCTTGGGCTATTCTATCTTGTGATATTGTCTTTGTGACGAAACTATTCTGAGGAATTTTGTGGGGTTTATCCTTTATGGTTTCCCCAATGAGAAAATATGTGTCTTGTGTATCTTGTGTATCCTTGATGGATTGATGTGCTTGTTATTATTTTAGATAAAGATCCTAAGTAAATTAACTTAGAAAAACTAGCAATCAACATCTTGAGCCAGTTCTTGACGGATACAAGACATGTTCACATGATAGTTGCAAAACATGTATTGAGGTACCTGAAGGGTACAATGGATTATGGGCTCAAGTTTGATGCGAAACAGAAGATTAACCTATACAGTTATATTGATTTGGATTGGGCAGGTAGAGCCATTGATTAGAAGAGAAATTCATGTTTTTTCTTCAGTTCAGGATCTGGCATGATCTCCTGGTTTAGCAGGAAGCAATCATGCATGGCACTAAGTACAGTCGAGGTAGAGTATGTTGCCACTTGCTCGACTAGTTGCGAGGAAGTGTGGTTGTGGAAGCTACTATATGATTTGTTTGATCTCTAGTTATATGTGAATTGTATCTCCTATGACAATTAGGTTTGTGTGAAGCTGTCAGAGAACCCTGTGTTCCATGAAAAGTAGAAGAAAACAAAGATCAAGTTCCACTATATCAGGGATATGGTGTAGAAAGGAACAGTGAAACTCCAATACATGGAAATGGATGAGTAGATAGTCGATGTGTTGACCAATCCTCTAGCCAGAGTGAAGTTCGAGTACTTCAGAGAAATACTTGGTGTTATCCAGAACAAAACCCCTTGAAAGAGGGAGTGATGAATTCTAGCATAGTTGGAGGGACAGGTTGGCTGAGCATAAAATCCTGGTGAAGATCGTAGTTTGCTCAGACATAATCAATCATATAGGTTTTCCTTGGATGTAATAAGATCTGGCAAAGCTCGCAGGTTATCCTTGGATGTAATAAATCCTGATATGTTTCTATGCTAGAAATAGCCAGAGACCAGAAGAAACAGATGCATGATATCTCACATGGGAAATGAGACAGGTTTTCCAAGCAGAAAATATCCTGGTGTAGCAGGTTGCTCAGACGTAAACAGTTATGTAGGTTTCCTGATTGTAAATACGAGTCTTGGAGTGATACACAGGTTATTTATATGTAATCAGTCCTGAGATAGGTTATCCAAATGTAAATATGAGCCTTGGTGTGGTACGCAGGTTATTTAGATGTAATAAGCCATGTGGGTTGTCCGAGTGTAAAAAGGAGTTGTAACGTGGTACGCAGGTTACTCAGATGTAATATACCCCAAAGGTTTTCTGAACAAAAAATATCCTGGATGCATATTGTTCAGATGTAATAAGTCCTTGAGGTTGTCCTAAAATGTAAAGTCCATGATGTAGCAGGTTGTTTAGTCGTAATCATTCCTTACATGTTATATCTATATATGTGTGTGTTCCCATGTTGGAGATGATAAGGTTATGAAGCACTTGAGGTGCACCTAGGCAGTTCTTTTATGCTGGTAGAACGCAAGTTAACCATGGAGAGACGTAATGCACTTTGTGTGCTCCTAGGTTATTCTTGCATAGTGGATGTTACAGGTTGTCTTAATGATGTGAAATATCTTGGCATACTACTATGGTGATAGAACACGGGTGGTCTGCATCTGGGTTGTGCTTTGTGTGCTCTATGTGATTTTTTTTGTCTTGTGTAGGAAAATGAGATGATATGGATATGACGAGAAGATGGTAAGAAATGCAGGTTATTACAATGGAAATGTAAAGACGGTCCTGGGTTGTACCTACACGATGATCTAGATGCAACGAGATGGTGGTAGGAAACATAGGTTATTGCAATTGTAATGTAAAGAAGGCCCTAGGGTGTACCTACACAGTGATCTAATATGACAAGAAGATAGTAGAAGACACATGTTATTTCAATGGAAATGTAAAGAATGGTACTGGTCTATACATACATGATGGCTAGATCGTGGATATGATGAAGACTTGGATGAGGTCTAGGCTTACATCCAACATGAAAAAGGGACGGCCCTGTAGAAACTTCCTATGATGGATAGATGCGACATATTGGACAAGATGAGGACAATGGCAGCAGCGATGATGATGACTCCATGATGATGATCATATGTGTTGATGAGTGTGGCGAGAGAATGCCTTCCTAGTTAAGAGGGAGTGTTGATGTAATTGTAACTTCGAAATATATTCTGATGTATATTACTATTACATATTGTTGTACCCCCATCAGATATGTGTTTCCCTCCTTTCTGGATGTCATCATTATGTATGGTCACTGAGGTAAACCCTTCGTTGTAAGTCGGGGCAATAGTCCCCAGGTTAAATAAAGGAAAATGTACTTTGTGTATTCCTAGGTAGGTCGGCCCCAAAGGTTACCTGGTTGACCTAATTAGTTGAGTTAGTTACTCAATAGAAGAATATAAATAGGGAGGATCCCTCCTCATATGTCACACACTCACTTGCTCTCTCATGTACGCCTTAAGAGAGAGAGGAAGAGGAGGAAGAGAAAGTTGTTGCAGGCATGTTGTTCTTGGGTTATTCTATCTTGTGATATTGTCTTCGTGACAAATCTATTCTCAGAAAGTTTGCAAGGTTTTATCCTTTATGGTTTCCACAATTAAAAACTCTGTGTCTTGTGTATCTTGTGTATATTTGATGTATTGTTGTGCTTTTTATTCTTTCAGATAAAGATCCTAAATAAATTAACTTAGAAAAACTAACAATGAACACCTTGAGCCAGTTCCTGATAGATCCAAGACATGTTCATTGGATAGTTGCAATTCATGTATTGAGGTACCTAATGGGTATAGTTGATTATAGGCTCAAGTATTATGCAAATGAGAATATTAACCTACATAGTTATGTTGATTCATATTAGGCAGATAGTGTCATTGATAGGAAGATAACTTCACGTTGTTGCTTCAGTTTGGGATCTGGCATGATCTCTTGGTTTAGCAGGAAGAAATCATGTGTGGCGCTGAGTACAACCAAGGTAGAGTATGTTTCCACTTGCTCAGCTAGTTGCGAGGCAGTGTGGCTATGGAAGCTACTATCTAATTTAAGTTGATCTCCAGTTAGATGTGCCTTGTATCTTCTACGACAATCAGAGTTGCGTGAATTTTTTGGAGAACCCTGTGTTCCATGACAAGTAGAATCACATAGAGATCAAGTTCCACTATATCAGGGATATGATGCAGAAAGGAGCAGTGAATCTCCAATACATGGAAACAGACGAGTAGATAGCTGATGTGTTGACTAAGACTCTAGCCAGATTAAAGTTCGAGTACTTCAGAGAAAGACTTGGTGTGATCCAGAATGAGACCCCTCAAAAGAGGGTGATGAAATCTAACATAGTTGGAGAGACATGTTGTCTGAGCGTAAAATCCTGACGAAGATCGTAGGTTGCTCAGACGTAATCAAGCCTGTAAGTTGTCCTTGGATGTAACAAGTCCTGGTGAATCTCGCAGGTTATCCTTGGATGTAATCAGTCCTAATATGTTTCTATGCTAGAAATAGTGAGACACCAAAAGACGTAGATGCATGATATCTCACATGGGAAATGAAACAGGTTGTCTGAGCGGAAAATATCATGGTGTAGTAGGTTGCTCAGACGTAATCAGTCATGCAGGTATTCTAAGTGTAAATACGAGTCATGGCGTGATACAAAGGTTACTCAAATGTAATCATTCCTAAGACAGGTTATCCAAATGTAAATGTGAGCCTTGGCGTGGTACGCAGGTTATTCGGATTTAATTAGTCTTATGGTTTGTCCAAGTGTAAAAAGGATATCTAACGTGGTACGCAGGTTACTCAAATGTAATATGCCCTGAAGATTGTCTGAATGGAAAAGATACTAAATGCAGGTTGTTCAGATGTAGTAAGTGTCAGAAAACAGGACCGCAGAGCAATAACAGATATATAGTTAAATCAATAAACAAGATGCAAAACACATTAAAACATTACAGAGAGAAACAGATATAATGTGGTTCACCCAAACGATGGGCTACGTCCACAAAGAAATTTCTAGTCCTTTTATTACAGTCCATAAAGATGAAGGGATACAGCCTGCAGCAAAACTGTTGCACTTCCTCTTCACGCTCTCATAGTCTCTCCCACACAATCATAGAGATTGTTTACAATACAAAATAATACCATACACAATCGTGTTACAATGCTTTCTTTTATAGGGGAAATACCATGGGAAAATACTATGGTTAACCCAATACCATGGGTCCGCAAAACTGTTGGCCAACACACTTCCCAAAAAAAATTCTCGGGGGCTCCGCCCCGAACCCCAAGGCAGGGGGAATGAGTGTACAGTTCACCCGGGGTACAAACACAACCAAATAATATCTCTGGATCTGGAATATTAGGCTCCACAACCAACAATCTCCCACTTGGAGACTGATCACAGCAACTCCACTGCTACTACACTTGCTGGACTATGCTCTGGACCTTGGACTTAGCAAATTTCTTATTTTCACCTTCGTGCTTGAAGGCCAACAGAAACCGAGCAGGAACTCAGTTTCTCTCCGGTTATTCCCTTTGTCAACATGTCTGCACGATTCTGGCTAGTATGTATCTTTTCCAGTTTTAATAGTTCTTCATATAGAACAGATCTTATGAAGTGGTACTTGAGTTGTATATGTTTAGTCCTTGAATGAAAGGCTGAGTTCTTTGCAAGATGAATGACACTCTGGCTGTCGCTGTAAAGCCTACTACTCTCCTGCTTCTTACCCAATTCTTCCATGAACCTCTGCAACCAAATCATCTCCTTACTCACCTCTATAGTAGCAACATACTATGCTTCTGTTGTTGAATGTGCAACAACCTGTTGCGGTTTTGAAATCCAACTTACTGTTGTTCCACCCACAATAAACACATATCCTATGGTGCTCCTCCTGCTGTCTTTATCACCAGCCATATCTGCATCAACATATCCCTGTAGAACAGTGTCTGATCCTCCAAAACATAATGCATATGAAGTGGTACCTCTCAAATACATGAGAATCCATTGTACTGCTTTCCAATGCTCTTTACCTAGATTATTCATATACCTTCTCACAAATCCCACTGCATGTGCAATATCTGGTCTTGTGCACACCATGGCATACATCAAGCTTCCAACCGTCGATGAATAGGGAATCTTGGACATGTAATCTATTTCTTCTTGTGTCTCTGGACACATCTTCTTACTTAGTTTGAAATGGCTAGCTAAAGGTGTACTAACTGGTTTTGCATTCTACATTCTAAACCTCTGCAACACCTTTTCTATGTACTCACCTTGAGACAACATCAATTTGCGATTTTTTTTGTCTCTTATTATTCTCATACCAAGGATTTTCTTTGCAGCACCCAAATCCTTCATCGCAAATGAATTAGCTATTTTTATTTTGACCACATTTATATCCTGCATGTTAGACCCTGCAACAAGCATGTCATCTACATACAATAACAAGATAATATATCTTCTGTTATCTAGCCTCTTGAAATAAACACAGTGGTCAGAATGACATCTATCATAACCTTGTTCTGTCATAAACTTATCAAATTTTAAATACCACTGCCTTGGAGCTTGTTTCAGGCCATACAAGCTCTTCTTCAACCTGCAAACCAAATTCTCCTTACCTTTGACCTCATACCCCTGTGGCTGCTGCATATAAATCTCTTCCTCCAAATACCCATGGAGACAGGCTATTCTTACATGTAACTGTTCAAGATACAAATGTTCTACCACCACTAGACTTAAAATAGTTCTAATTGAAGTCATTTTAACAACAGGAGAAAATATTTCATCAAAGTCTATACCTTTCTTTTGTGCAAACCCCTTTACAACAAGTCTAGCCTTGTACTGCTTCTTGCCTCCGTCTTCTTCCTTCAACCTATAAACCCATTTATTCTGCAATGTCCTTTTTTCTGCAGGCAACTTAACCAGATCCCAAGTCTAGTTTATTACCAATGAGTCCATCTCCTCATCCATTCCTTGCTCCCACTTATTTCTAGTTTCTACCTGCATTGCTTCTTCATAACATTCTGGTTCACCAGAATCAGTGATCAATAAATAATACAATGAAGGAAAGAATCGTTCAGGGGGTCTACTTAACCTTGTAAAATTTCTTACAGTTGTAGGAGTTTCAGGTACCTACTGTTGCTCTTGATTTTCTGGTGCCTTTGGAGCTTCATTTTCTTTGATTTCATCAAGCACTGTGTACTCGATTTTTTCCTTCTTTTCTTTCTTTCCCTGCAACTGATCTTTGTACATGACCTTTTCATTGAATACTACATCTCTACTCCTAATTATTTTGTGATTTTTAATATCCCATAAGCAATAACCTAAATCATCAACCCTGTATCCAATAAAGGTACATTTCTTGGATTTAGCCTCAAGATTTGTTCTATCATCTTTATCAATATGGACAAATGCTTCACAACCAAAAGTTCTCAGAAATGAGTATTTTACCTATTTACCTGTCCATTCCTCCTCTGGAACGCCACCATCCAAAGCGCTTGAAGGCCCTTTGTTTATTAAATAAACAACAATGTTTACATCATCATCCCAAAACTGTAAGGGCAACCCTGCATGCAATATCATACACCTTGCACGCTCCATGATCATTCTGTTCATCCTTTATGAGACACCATTTTCTTGTGGTGTTCCAGGGACTGTCTTCTCTCTGTGAATCCCATTGTGTGAATAGTAACTGTCAAACTCCTTGCTGCAGTACTCGCCTCCATTATCAGATCTAAGACATTTCAACCTTTTTCCTGTCTCATTCTCAGCCAAAGCTTTCAACTTCTTAAAAGTATCAAACACATCAGATTTTTTTCTAATGCAATAAACCCAAGTTTTTCTAGTTGCATCATCAATAAAAGTAACATAATAACGAGAGCCACCAAGATATTGTACCTGAGTTGGTCCACATACATCTGTATGGACAAGCTCTAACTTTTCACTCTTCTTTTGTTTCCCAACCCTGAGAAATCTAACTCTCTTCTGTTTTCGAAAAACATAGTTCTCATAGAATTCCAACCTTACTTGCTTCAGATCTGGAAGAAGTTTCCTTGAGTGGAGAATCTGCATCCCCTTCTCACTCATGTGTCCAACCATATGATGCCACAACGCCACACCTATTTATGTGGAAGCTACAGAGATAGAATGATCAGTATTATGAGGGCATAACTATAACATACCTACCCTATCTCCTTTTTCTATTACCAATGATCCTTTAGTGATCTTCCACCACGTTTCTCCAAACGTAGACAAACAACCACTATCTCCCAATTTCCCTATTGAGATCAGATTTCTTTTCATAGCAGGAATGTTCCTTACATCCTTTAGCATCCAGTCATTTTCATTATTTAACTTAATCCGCACCTTACCCTTTCCAACAATTTTACATGGTTCATCATCTCCTAATAAAACATGTCCAAAATCACCTTGAACATAATCATGAAAGAATTTCCTATGGGGTGTAGCATGACAGGAAGCCCCTGAATCTACTACCCAGTAATCACTAGTATTATCTAATGCAAGAATCAAAGCATCTTGTAACACATCACCTACTACATTCTCTTCCTAAGTAGTCTCTTGCTGCCTCTCGCCATTCTTCTTTGGTGCTCAGTAGTATTTATTCAGATGTCCTTTCTTACCACAGTTCCAACACTCTATTTTTCCGAATCTAGACTTGGATCTTCCCGTTTTAGACTTGCTGCGATTTCCTGGGCTCCTTCCTCTCTCGTTTTGTCCCCCTCTACTCTCCATGGTCAACACATTACCTGATGTCTCACCTATGCTTTTTCTTCACATTTCCTCACTAAGAATCACACCAACAACATCATCAAACTTAAGAGTGTTTGAACTAGGGACAGAGTTACTTACAGCCATGACCAAGCTATTCCAGCTTTCTGGAAATGAGCACAAGATTAGAAGAGCCCTAACCTCATCATCAAAGTTCACTTTTACAAAAATTAACTAACCGGTAAGTGTATTAAACTCATTTAAATGGTTAGCAATAGATCCACCTTCCGACATCTTCATATTAAATAAACGCTTCATTAAAAATATCTTGTTAGAAGCCGAGGATTTTTCGTTGAGCTTACCCAATGCGCTCATCACTCCCTCTGTTGTTTTTTCTTTCGAAATATTGAAAGCCACCGACGAAGCTAGGCACAACCATATTGTTCCCAGTGTCGTTCTGTCAAGAACCTCCCATTCTTCATCCTTCATAGCCGCCATCTATTTTTCTTTTCTGCCCAACGACAGGTACGGATCCTTCTGGTAAAGATAGTCCTGCATTTGCATCTTCCATAACTGATACTTTTTTTCGTTAAATTTCTCAACCCTAAACTTTCCTTCTTCCACCACTGCTCCCACTCGAACCAGGAACCCTTCTTTCCTGCAAGTTTACCAAACCAAATAGACCTTTTGGCTCTGATACCAATTGTTAGAAAACAGGACCGCAGAGCAATAATAGATATATAGTTAAATCAATAAACAAGATGCAAAACACATTAAAACATTACAGAGAGACACATATATAACATGGTTCACCCAAACGATGGGCTACATCCTCAAAGAAATTGACAGACCTTTTATTACAGTCCAGAAAGATGAAGGGATACATCCTGCAGGAAAACCGCTGCACTTCCTCTTCATGCTCTCACAGTCTCTCCCACACAATCACAAAGATTGTTTACAATACAAAATAATACCATACATAGTCGTGTTACAATGCTTTCTTTTATAGGGAAAATACCATGGGAAAATACTATGGTTAACCCAATACCATGGGTCCACAAAACTATTGGCCAACACTGCCCCTGAACCCCTAGGCAGGGGGAATGAGTATCCAGTACACCTAGGGTACAAACACAACTGAATAATATCTCTGGATCTGGAAGATTAGGCTCCACAACCAACAATAAGTCCTTGAGGCTGACCTGGAACTTAAAATCCTAAGTCTAGCAGGTTGTTTGGTCATAATTAGTCATTATATATATATATACATATATATGAATGTGTTCCCATGTTGGATATGATAAGGTCACGAAGCACTTGAGGTGCACCTAGGAAGTTGTCCTTTAGTCATAGAACACAGGTTGACCATGGAGATACGTAATGCACTAAGTGTGCTCCTAGGTGATTCTCACAGAGTGTATGTTACATGTTTTCTTGATGACGTGAAAGATCCCGGCATACTACTATGGTGATTGAACACAGGTGGTATGCATCTGAGTTGTGCTATGTGTGCTATGTGTTTCTATTTTTGTTTTTTGCAAAACAAAAGAGATGATTTGGATACAATGAGATAAAGGTAGGAAACATAGGTTATTGATGCGTCAATGTAAAGAAGGTCCTGGACAGTTCCTATGTGATGGCTTTCTTGTAGATGTGATGCAAACCTAGATAAGGACTAGACCTACACCCATCATGAAAAAGGGTTGGCTCTGTAGAAACTTTTGATGATAGATAGTACCTTTCGGTGATCGATAAGAAGATGATGATGGCATCAGCTATGATGATGACTCCATGATGATGACTCCATGATGATGACTCTATGATGATGACTGGACTAGATGTGTTAATGACTTTGGACGAGAGAGAATACCTTCCTAGTTAGGAGGAAGTGTTAAATATGTATTTGTAACTTCGGAAGATATTCTTATGTATATTATCATTGTATGTTGTTGTACCCCCATTAGATCTGTTTTTACCTCCTTTCAAGATTTCATTATTGTGTATGAAACTTGAGGTAAAACCTATGCTGTCAGTCGAGGAAATAGTCCCCATTGTAACATCATGCAATGTATTCTTGGAGTCTCTCTAGGAGAAGTCGGCCACGGTTAGGGTAAGAGGTTGGCCCCAATCATGTAATAGGTCAGTCACTTGAAAGGTATAAATAAGGAGGCACCCTCCCTCATTTATATACATCCCACACTCACTCAAGTTCGCATGAGAGAGAGAGAGAGAGACAAGGAGGAGAGATAGTTCTCTGGTGGATACCTTTTATTACTTGGATTGATCATCTTACGACACAGTATTTTTTACTATACTATTATGAGGAATTTTGCGGGGTTTTCTATTTGTGTATTTGTGTCTTATGTATATGTTCTATCTTATGCATATTGTTGTACTTATTATTCTTTTAGATAAATATCCTAACTAAGATAACAAGATCTAAGAAAAACTAACATGATGTCCCCATATAATATTTGAGATCGTCCACATTTCCATTAACATTTAACATGCACATCTCATTGTCATCATTTGTCATTCATGTATATAGAATATTTTTCAAAACTCTATTGAAATGTCATGGAAGTTATAACAAGCCCTTCACTGATGTCATCCATCAACCCCACACAGTGAGTTGTGAATGAGGACAACGTTGAAATTTCTTCAAAATGTGAATGTTGTTAAAGAAATGTAACTGCGGAAGATATTATATTTTGTATTATTATTGTTATTACCCCTTCCAAAGATGTTGTTCCTCTCATTAGGTATGTCATTGATGTAATTGGCCATTTAAAGTCTTGAGGTAAAACCTATGTTGTAAGTCAGGTCAGTAGTAGTACCCACAAAAGTATTATTAAAATGTAATTTTGTGTCTCCCAAGAAAATTCATCCCTAATTGGGAGGATAGGTCAGCCTTGTTCGGTTATTAGACCTATCCACTGATTAGTATAAATAGGGGAGGCCCCTCCCTCATTTGGACACAAGCATAACACTGAGAACTCAACAATTGCGCTAGAGAGAGAAGGAGAAATCCATCTAGGAGAGAGGAAGCATTCCAGTATTATTCTTGGGGTATTATAAGTCTTGTTTTTTGGGTCTTACATTGTACTTGGTTGAAGTCTATATTGAGGAATTTTTGCTAGGTTTTCTTCCCCATGAGGGTTTCCCAAGATAAATCTATGTGTCTTTTTGTGTGGTTGTACTTGTCTTTATTTTTGTGATCCTTTTGTATATGGTTATGATCCTAAATAATATTAGATCTTGTATAACCATTGAAAACTTAACATGGTATTAGATACACCCTGAAAGAAGTCTTTGTGCAGTTGAAACACTACTACAACTACAACTATTGGAGATTAGGGTTTCATGCTTGAAAACCCTAGAAGGCAAAATCTATTCATATTGTAATTTTCTCTATAAATCAAGATTGGAAAAGGCTCAGGAGTTGAAACTTGGATAGGAAAAAGGTGAAATCCTATTGTATCTTGTGTGTGTTTTTCAGCCTCATAGTATCCATACTTCAGGAGATATGATTCCTGATCCAAATCAGGGTTCCAGCCTCCTCCAGAATACAGTCATAAACAAGTGACCTAAGAAGAATCGTTATATCTAGAACTAGGAAGGTTTAAATAAAATTTCTCAAGATGTTTCAAATAGGGAATGAACTGTATTTTCTGTGGTTCGAGTTTTATACCCCCGAAGTTGAAACATTGACACGTGGAAGTCTATACAAGTTTGCTATGTTGAACAGCCCTAAAACAAGTCACCATGAGAAACTTATCATAAGTCCCACTTGGAGAATTTAATTTTTCTCTAAACTATGGGGTTGGAAAGAAGACAGACAAGGATATCTCAGGACAAATGTTTAGGAATTTAGGAACATAAACTTCATAGATATATGAGAAATAAGATCACGTAACTCTGCAGAAGAAATTGAAGAAACTAGGGATCCATGTTCCGATCACTTCCCTCCATCGATCAGTTGACAAAGAAATACTATAAAAAATTACCTAGAAGGGCACATCCTTCTATGGAATAAGTTTCTCATTCTGTGTATTTTCAATTTTTTACCTAACACGGTTGCCAAGGAAAACTAGGGCATCAAAATTTTTCAGTTATGTCCACGGTAGTGGGAAAATGAGTATGTTGCTCAGCTCACCTTAAGGAGGTGCATATTTCTATCCAATCATATATGAAAGATACCTAATCTGAAAAATTAGGTTTATTTGTCAAACCCTAGGTCCAGCGGAAGCAGTCTTCCAAAAAAAAAATCAAGCAAGCATCAAGTTGAAGCAATATCATTGGTAGGTTCTATCCTCTCTATTTCCATTTAAGGTTGTCATTTTTACCATGTTGACAAATAGTACCAAGTTTGAGGACAAGATTGAAGGAGATGAAAACTTCTGAGCATTGAAGTATAGAGTGCTTCTCATACCTAAAGAAGCATGATCTAGAGAACTATGTCAAAGAAGAAGTTGGAGATCCAGAGGGAGATGAAGGCAAAGCATAAGAAGGACTTACTGAAATCCAAGAGGAAGATGTCTCACATGTATCATCCTCGAAGACTACCAAGGATATGTTCGATGCAATGACCAGATTATATGAAGGAAATAATATCAACAGGAAGATGACCTTGAGAACTCAACTTAAGGATGTGGAGATGCAAATGTCAGAAAGCATTCAATCTTACTTCTCAAATATCAAGAAGCAACTTGAAGCATCCAAAGAGAATGTGGAAGAAGGAGAGATTGTTATGACCGCCTTGAATGGCCTCCCAAGATCATGGGATTCATTCATTCAATGAATATGTGTAAGAAGGAAGCTAATCTCTTTCAGCAGACTATGGGAAGAATGCACACGATAAGAAGCTCGTCTCATAACAAGAGAAGATGGGAGAAACTAAAGATCAATATCTCATAGTTCAGTGCAAGAAGAAATCATAGAAATAAGGAGGGCCATCATCACAAAAGAATAAAAAATGAATTCAGAAGAGATCCTTCCTAACATTCAATGCTACACTTGTGATAAGAAGGGACACTACTCCAAATATTGTCCCAGAAATAAAGCCTCCTTCAACAACAAGTCAAACAAGAAAATACATCATGCTCACACCATTGAAGATGATGAACCAAATAATAAAAGATTCAAAGAAGAAAATGAATATTCCTCAAGTGATGAGGAATATGAATTCTACTGGTGAAGACAAAGATCATACTCTTATCCATTTTACCATTGGATAAGAAGGAATGCAGTTAGTGACACTTAGAACCAGTACAAAGTTTCCTAGAATCAAATGATGAATTAGAAGGCTCCAATTATTCTTGCAAAGACATAAGGATCAAGATGGAGTCTACCAAAAAAACAAAGATAAGTACTTGAATTGAGATTTCCTATATATCTTGTTTCTTAAATAACATTATTTAGTTGTGTACATATCTATGTTCAAGGAAATGTATTATGCATGATAGAATGTTTGCATTAATGAATAGTATACTACTAATATGCATGTGATAGATAAGTTCCTATGGTGCTATACAACATTCCATTTCTTCTTATCTAGAATGAAACCTCTTTTTTGACATATTGGGATTAGTGCACAATCTCAATAATGTTATGGTAGAGATGGAAGGCATCGAGAAAGTTTTCGTGTGTATACGAGATATGGATGAATGTTTATTGGATAAGTTAGTTGCATGATTATATCCGTATGCATAAGAATTTGTCATTATGAATATGTCCTATGAAATGTTTCTAACCATGCAATTGATGTATGAAGCAGATGGAAGCATCAAGGGATACAAAGAAAGGTCTTGGTTTCTCTCAGAAAGAGAGAGTAGACTATGGCATGATGTACTCCATTGACCAGACAAACTTCTTTAGTGAAATAGAAGTGTATATCGAGAAGAGAACCACATGTGCACAAAAGGTTTTGTACAAGCTTAGAAGGCACCCATGGATAAGCACTTGCAGTTACATGAGGAGCTTCAAGATCACCTAGAGTGATGAAGATATTAACCTTTGCTACAAGGTTGAAGATGAAATCCTATAGAGAATGACAAGCTCATAAATGGGTGCAAGAGGAACTTGTCAACAAACTTTAAGATAAAGGATCTTGGTATCCAGTGACCTGAGATGGATACATAGAATATTAGTAGCAGAGGATGTTACATGTCACTCTAGTACATAATGTTTCAATACGTAGAGTACAAATGTAGAAGGAGCATGATGCTCCGCTTTAGAGGGAGTGACTGCAGAAGGTCTCCGAGTTCGACATGGTACGAAAGGATAGAAAACTTCCTGATGGACTAAGGCTTTACCAAGAGTAAAGCGGGTTCCAACCTTTACTTTAAAGTTGAATGCAGAAGACTTGTATATGTCGATGACCTGATAAGAGAGGATGAAATCATTGTAGACGCAAAGAGGAAGTGCTAGAAAGAGCACCTCAGGATGATGTTTCAGTTTAATATCAGGTATGATCTCATGGGTTAACAAAAATAAAATCAGTGTTTCCCTCTGTACAACCGAGGCCGAGTAGATTGCAACATGATTCAACCTGTAGTGAAGCAATATGGCAGGATTGTTTGATGTCGAGATAGATGCAACTGATATTCATTGCGACAACTAGAGTTGCATCAAGACAACAGAGGACCCTTTGTTTCATAAAGTCTGGGATATAGAAAAGCCTTAAATTTCCAGTATGTTCCTACATAGGAACAAGTTGTTGATGTTCTGACTAAGCCTTTGTCTTGTGTAAATCTTGAACACTTTCAAGACAAGCTTGGTTTAGTCTAAAAGGACCTCCTTGGAAAGAGGGAGTGATGATAAGAGAATGAGTTGGTAATGGTATGTAAGTACAGAGAATGCCAGTCGATTTTTCCAGTATGCTTATAGATATTGAGGAATTTGTGGGTGTACAAGAAAAGAATGACAAGCCCTAGTGGTCTGGTCACTATATAGAGAGCCTGGTTGTATCTTCGTGGGTAGATCCCAATATGGTTGGTGACATTACCGAGGGTGGATACCAGTATGATTGGTCTTATCACTAAGGGTAGATCCCAACATGGTTGATTGCAATTCAGAAGGAATATCCCAAGAAGGTTGGTCATATATTCAAATAGGAAGATCCCAGCGAGTTGTGGTCTTGCATTCATTTGTGGATGTTGTGGTCCTACATTCATTTGCGGACGTTGTGGTTTGGAATTCATTTGTGGACATTGTGGTATGGCATTCATTTTCAGACGTTGTGGTCCTGCATTCATTTGTGGACGTTGTGGCCATGCATTCATTTGTGTACGTTGTGGGCACGCATTCATTTGCGGACATTGTGTTCTGGTATTCATTTGCAGACGTTGTGGTCACGCATTCATTTGCGCACATTGTGGTCCTGCATTCTTTTGCAGACGTTGTGGCCATGCATTCATTTGCGGACGTTGTGGTATGGAATTCATTTACAAACGTTGTGGTCCTGCATTCATTTGCGGACATTGCGGTATAGCATTCAGTTGCAGACGTTGTGATTCTACATTAATTTGCGATGTGACAAGTTCCTACATTCAGTTGCAGATGATGTTGTTCCAACATTTATTTTGATGGTGTGGGTGATTCTGAATTAATTTGTGATGTAACAAGTTGCTTTCAGCAGATTACTTTCCAACATATCTACCGGGAATTCATTGGTGTAGCAAACTGTCTTTTCAACCGGGCCATTGGAATTTTGGGGGACAAGATATATTGGGAGGAGCATAATAATGGTGTACTGATATACTCAGGATCTTTCAGTATTATTAGAGTTGGTATCGTTGTCTTTAGTTTTTGTATCTTGGTTATACACATTAACTATGATACTTGTTGCTTCAGTATTTATGTAAATGATGATTACTTAGTATAGAACTGAATGGTTACTATTTGAGAGATGACAAATGTAAAAATATTTTTGAGTAGTTATATGTTGTCAACTGGTTGGTTAACCTTGACTATTTTGAAAAGTTTTGAGCAACTCTCCCTATGTATGTAACTGTGATACAACTTCTATATAATACAAAGAAATTAACCATGTGTAACGGTTTGTTATTAATTTCAATACTCATGTTCTAATTAAACATACTATTGAGATCAACGTCCAACTATGTATAAGATTTAACCAGATTCTCTACAGGTTTGTTATTAAAAGATGGTGCATTATGTAGAGGAGTTAACCATCTTTAACGCTGTACATTCATACGAGAAATAATTTGAATTATTGAAGAGATCATGAATAAAATGCAAAGACGGGATAATATGTAGTTATACATTCATAAGGAAAATCATTTGAATTATTGAAGAGATTAGCAATAAAATGCAAAGCCTGGATAATATATGAATTGCAATGATGGATCGGGATTTGGGTATATAAATGTGCCCCTACAATTTAAACGGTTACTGCCGTTGTAGTCTAGTTGGTTAGGATACTCGGCTTTCACCCGAAAGACCCGGGTTCAAGTCTCGGCAACGGAATGATGAAACGTTTTCTAGTTTAACGGATTTTAAACATCTACTTGTTTTTAAATGTGAGAACAAAGCTGAAATCAATGAAGAGAGATGCCTCTGCTTGCAAATTTTGCTAATCCGTTTTGCCGCATTCAAATTTTAATTTACTTTCATTCTTTTTATAATATTTATTTTATATTTGTTTCCCTGGCTTTGGCGTACAAATTTTGTAATTTGTTTCAGTGTTTTGGTTGGGAAATTATTTCTACCGCATACAAATTTTAATACTATTTTTAATTTGTTTTGGTTTGGAAATTTTAATATTATCTTTAATTTGTTTTGGCTTAAAATTTTTAATAATTAATTTTTAGTATATCCATGTCCTGAAAATTATTCAAAGATGTATGTATCCTTTACAGAGCCGAAGAACGCTCTGGGAGCGAGGATCTATAGGGAGAACGAACTGGGTATGAGCAGTGATCTCCTGGGCGAGAGAAGGGATTGATCTTGATGCTGGGGGATTCTCGATGGCACTGGTCTTATTACTTCGTATTGCCCTGTACTCATAGGATATATTTCTAGAGCAGACCCTCTCTGGTCTGGGTGTTACTATGGGTCCTCTCGTTTGGTGGGTGGATCGAACTTTGTTTTTTCTTTGCGGCTTGTTGTTTATATGACTATTCTGGCACTATTATTGTCTTCAGACCTATCTTCGTCAGGCCTGCCTTTTGTCGTCCATATCATCAGTGCAGTGCTTGCAGTCTGGTTTTTTACTGGATCCTCGGGGCATTATCCTGTTTCTAGGGTTAATTCAGCTGACCCTTTGTATCTTTCTATATCCTGGTTATGTGCGGGGTCCTATATTGCCTGGTGAACCTTTCCAAGACTGTCGCCATGGCTCTGGTGTGTGGTAGCATGCTATACCACCTGGTTTCCTCTTCTTGATTATTTGAATTTGCATTTATGATGGGCGCTCTTTTCTTTATTTGATCTTAATTGTCTCTTGGTTGTCATCGGCATTATGTCCTGGAGGCATTGATGGTTGCAGTTATTATCCATTTTTCGGAATTTGATCTATTTATTATGGCCTCCATTGGGATGGGGGGGTGTTTAATGCAT
>LPNX010112769.1:0-14010 GCA_001517045.1 Pseudotsuga menziesii | reverse complement strand
AATATCCTATGGGAAAAGATTGGCACCAAGTCTCCAAGTATCATAAGCTTGTTCTACCACCACAAGGGGAGCCTTAAGTACAGCCAGCACAATAGCCAATAGGGCATCCAAGTGGGCAGAGTGGGCAGACATTCACATAGCCAATTCAGCAGGCTTTCATGCCACCAATGGGACAGTTGTCAAGGCAGGCAGTTATCCAGGCAATGCAACAGATGTTATGGTAGACATTTGGCCAGCCAGTAGGGCCAGCTAGCTGTGCAGAAAGAGTATAAGGTAGTGGTCAGTCACCTCAGCCAGATGTTATGGTAGACATCTGGCCAACCAGTAGGGCCAGCTAGCTGTGCAGAAAGAGTATAAGGGAGTGGTCAGTCACCTCAGCCAAAGACCACTACAAAGAGTTTGAACAAGAAGAAGTAAAGGAAAAAGGGGGCAGTTAGATAAGTTTAACCAAAGTTTAAAATAGAATGATAGTGGCAGGAGTGAGGACAGCTGGAAAGGCAGTTAGAACAAATAGAAAATGGTTAGGTTTTCCTCTCTTATATAAGAAAGATTCGAGCTTAGACACAAGGCTAGCAGATTTTTGAGAGGACCTCTGAAGGAGTTATTGAGTTGATGGTGTATAAATTTTGTATATAGGAATTAATCCAGAGATTAAGATTCTGATGTGTTTTCAACGAATGTCTTTAATTGTTCTCCCTACTGTTATTTCCAGATATAATCTATATCTGCGTAGACTTTCTTGAGAGTAATTAAAGCTTTTCAGCAGGAGCTTTACATTGTATTTGTGTCAGTGATACGAATGTATGTTTGAGTAGTGAGATTGAATTTGAGATTTCATTTTTCATGACCTCGGTTCTGTATTTTGATGTTTCGGTAATTTAGAGTAATCGAAGGTTTATTTTACTGTGAAACATATGAATGTCAAATGTTGCCATTTATTCTGCAAAATATCAATACTGATTTGTTTTTTGTTTGATTGTTGAATTCTTTATAAGGCCAGCACGTCTGCTATCACCTTGAATGTGTAATATTTGTCTGAGGGGCACCTTGTACAATTCTTTTGTGTTCCATACGCTCAATTCAACATCATTTTTACCTGAAAATATGAATATGCACCATTAAATTCTTCTATAATAAATCCTCATACCAAAATTAATCCAATATTGTTATATCTGCAAATATTTTTCAAAGAAAACCAAAATTTCATCACAATTCTAAATATTAAACTCTAAATATCTAATAATTGAGCCTCGTCATGCCTTGGCATTGTTGTCACATACATAGTAGCTGGGTCTACCATGATTCCAGAGCAGTTCTGAGCATATTCCTGAGCCAGTCCTTTACTATGAGATCAGCAATTCTGAGCATATTTCTGAGCCAGTCCTTCACGTCAATAGTTTAAGTAAGGATTTGTAATAGACAAAGTAATGGGAAAGTGGCGTTGACCTAATGGAAAGATTTAAAATATAGGCCATCTTCTGCATCCATCTTCTCGTGAAATGAAATATTTGACATTTATAAAATCCAGTTGTTCTAAAAAGAGCATTTTGAATGGTTTTGATGCGAAATTATGATTGCTAACAATCTATCAAAAATCCAACACAAATTTCACGTCCAACTAAATTTCCTTAATGATCTTAACTACCCTCACAGCAATTTCCTAAGTTTGCAATATTGTTATTGATTCTGTGACAACTGAAAATCACATCAACAAATGGAAAAAACAGAAACTCACCTGCTTTACTCTTGGATCCAAAGGATGAAGAAAATTTTGGGGAGAAGCAATGAATTTCCCAACAGGGGAAGAAGTAGCCCCTGCCACCATTCTGAAGAACTTCTCTCCAATGAACTCCTGAACACCCACCATGGGCAACACTCCTTTCCACTCCTTTCCTCTTCTGCCTCGGCCTTCTTTGTTGGTAATAGCCGACACCACTATCCTACTCCCATATCTCCTCATTGCCCGATATCTATTAGTATTTTTCCTTGAATCAACTGTGAATGTTGTTCTTAAAAGGGTATTCCCCACAAGGTATTTTGGGCAGAAACCACTTTGGTTCGAAAAACACAAAGAAGTGAGAGAATTTGAGCATGGGTGAATTGCACGGAGCATCGTCCCTAAACTTAAATGGGTAAAGTGCAATCAAATGACAAATGAGATTTGATCATTGTTCATTCTTCCTCCTAAATTTCCTGTATCCAAAGGAAGCTTTGAACAACAATCTTTGTGACCATCCACTTCCAACTACTCGCAAGTCAATTTCTTATCCATCCACAGATTGTGAACCCAGTCTCCTGGCTGACCTTTTAAGGAAAACTATCCAAGGAAATCGATGTAGCAGACCTGTGCCATCCGTTTTCACCTGAAGCAGACCAAAATCTTGTGCTGCTCCATACCCAATGCATAAACATCCAGGGCCTACAAATCAGGGACTAACTAAAACAAATTTACCCAAAAATCCATAAATAGGGGCGAAATACCAAATTTTTAACCTATCTACCATAAATTTGGGTGAATCATCTTCATTTCTCCTCCAAAAGTGTACATTTTTGGCGATTTCAGCTCCATTACGGAAGAAATCGGGGCAAATGTTACAATTTTCCCATCGACGGGTTGGTGAAATTAGGTTTTATGAATTTTCAGAGGTTAATCCAGCGGCCTATTTAGTCAAGGGAAATTATATAAAAAATAAAATATGGGCTAATTTATTAAATTTAAAAAAACCATTTTAATATTAAAAATTCGCCCAACTTTTTTTTGGCATCCCTTAAAATTCGCCAATGGGCTATAATTCGCCCCTGAAATCATCCCTGAAAGAAGGGCATCCCCACAAAAACTTCAGAGTGAAACCCACTTCTGACTATTTCTTCATAAACCACTGCCACTGCTTCCAAGTGAGTACATGCTGGGAGTAGGTTGGATAGAGTGAATTGATTAGGGAGAATACATGTTCCTTTCATTTGATTGAAAAGTGTCAACGCTTCTTTTCCATGGCCAGCCGTAGAGTAAGCTGCAATCATGATACTTCGAGAGACCACAATTTGCCAAGGCATTTGCTCCAGAAACCTGTGACCATCGATTAAATTCCCGCACTTGGCATACACGCTTAGGAGTTTATTGGGCAGAGCCATGCCAATGCAATTAAATTTGAAAGCACTTTGGATGATGTGAGCATGGACCAGCTTAGCCTCAGGCAGAGCTCTGTTAATGAGGCATACATGCAAAAGAGAATGATAAGCAGAGCAATCTACTTGTTCGTCCATCTAATGCAAAATGCACATGGCTTCTTTCAATCGCCTTTGTTTACACGCCATCTCACATCATTCTTCACTCAGGTTAGCATTCTTGGCCACCACAAGGGCTTTCAGTTTAGCCAGGTGACTACCTACCTGGTGAAAGTTCAAAGGTTAAGTAACTATAGGATGAACAAATTCTCAGAGGTTAAGTAACTACAGGATGAACAAACTCCAGAAGACAATGAAGAAAGGAGATGATAAGCAAGCACATCTCTTTTGACCACCAGGATTATGGTTTTTTTTAAGCACTTTAAAAACAACTTTATATTATAAAACAAAGTTGTATCAATGAATTGCATTAATAAAACGAAGTTGTATCAAGGAATTGCATTTTTTGGGGGAAAGAAAAGAGTTCTTCTCATAATCTAAAATAAATTACTATCTTGATAAAACACAATCTTAAGATCTTTATATTTTCTCTTTTCATTATTACTTGACATTTTTACAGGGCATATAGTAAAAAACATATCCTAATAACTATAACAAAACAAGAAATATGCCGTACAAAAAAACAAGCTATTACTAAACAAAGTTTACTAAATGAACAAATCTTAAATCAAAAGAACTTCAATCTGCTCGATTGTACAGGCATTTCATCTCTGAACTCTTTAAAAGAAATATTTCCATCCAATTCATCAATGCCTTTCTTTGAAAGTCTATCTGTTTCATCATTTAATTCTTTATAGCCCTAGTAGCCCTTCTTGGGACTTATTTTCAACTACAATAATGATACAAATTGCAAGGATACAACCATTAGGACTACCACCAATGAAGTTGTCCAGATGTTAATTGGTGTCAAAGCAAAGTGATATTTTCAATAGATGGATGTAGTGAAAGCTGAGCTCATCATGCATAAAATACTTAGTGATGGATCAAATTGATCATCCCCACATTTTAAGGCAGATAATCGATAACAAACACCATCCAAATGACACTTTACAAGGGATAGAGTTTAAGAATTTGTAGAGTTTAAGAAAATATTGGATAGGATTTATGTTGATAAAGATTAGTGATCCTTTCTCATAATAATGCACACTCTACAGCCTACAACCTTCCATATTATCTAGTTTCATATCATCTCTCAACATTATCCACTATGACTATCAGGGATGAATCCCCCAACCGCTATGTATTTTTATTTAAGATAAAGTTTTGTATCTTAGTTGTGAGGATCAATACTCACTGATTAAAGAAATTTTGGAACTTAGAGCCCTAGATTCATGGTGAGGATGGTTGAATAATATGGTAGGAAAAATCTAAATGCTCAACACAAATCAAACTCACTCTACTAACAAAATAACAATAATGGGCCAGATATCCAATTAAAAACAATTGTATTGTGGATAGGCTTTTGGACTTACATCATTCACATGCCCTTTAAGGTTACAATGCGAACGGACACCTAATCAATCTCCTAATACCATAATACCTCTAGATATGGGACTTTTCTATGGGGACTATACTATTCCACTCTAGTCCTTAATGCCTCCATTTGTTATATATATATATATATATGGTTTCTTGTTAATATAAATTGTAAAATATTAGGGCTTGGTTGAGCCCAATCTTTCCATTTATTGTCTTTGCAAGTCCACCATATCCACCCACAACTCATAACCAAATCTAGTGTTGAAAGAGTTCATCTCATGGCCACTATGGTATATAATGTGCACGATGTGTTGATATAATAAAGAACACACATGTATGTAAAAAGATGTTTATACATTCCCACAATCAATGTGGGATAGAGATATAAAGGGCGTCAAAGGCAATATGAATCCCAAAGATTAATGTGCATCGAAAAGTAAAATTTTTTGGAGCTTGACGATAGGATCACCAACAATGTTTTAGAGATGCAACGAGAGAGGAGTCAAGGGCTTATCCTCCAAGTGCTCTAATTGTTGATATTGTGATAGAGAATTGATTCTATGATCCATACTTTACAATACAGACTTATTTGACCACCCTACAATGTTATCCCAAGGCTGCAGCTCCTCTAGAAGGTGATTCAGATCAACCTCAAAAATTCAAAAGGCTAGGAACAACAAATAAACCTCTTCAACATGCATGCAAAATCTTCAAATGCATCTCCAAGAGTATTCAAATAGACCATAAGAAGGAATGATGATCAATGCTTTGTTGGTTGCTACTAGATGAACCCTATAATTTCTGTTTAAGAGTGACGACTTGCAGTTTGTTTATTCAATCACCCTCCAACAACAGCCTTACTTCCCAATGAGGTTTTAATCCATGAAATTATTTTTAGATCTAGACTTCTGCAAATCATTTTCAAGTCACATGTTAGCTGATGCTTAGACTGCTGCACATGAAATGACGCCTAAAGGATGCCCATAATTGAAAATAAGGCTGCCTCTACACAGTAACATGATCATATTTTCCAATGGACACCAATAAATTTCACCAAGAACATAGCATAATTGCTTCTCAGCTAGGGCTTCGACTGTGTTCTTGCAAGGGGTAGCTTCCCCAATGGAATACTTGGCTTTGGAGGATGAATGGAATCATAAAGGCTTAATATGGAGTGGTGTGGCCTGCCTTGCATAGCTATATCACCTTGGGTCATTATTGTGCATGATGTCATCATTGGAGGTTGACACTAGTACTTAGGAGTGGAGCACTTCGCTTATGTGTGGCTTACTTATGTTTAGTAGGCTTGGTTGTAAGGCTTAAGCTGACCTATGCTATATTGTTGTCCTTCCTTGCCTCTCATATAAACAGAGAAAGGAGAGAGTATTTCCAAACATCACAACACATCACAAATTCATTTTTATCTCTTCTTTGGGGTGCTCTCTTAGTGGTGTGCTAAGGTTTACGAGGAAACCCTAGTGGAGCATAAGAGGAGAAGATCGATGATTCTTTCTTGAATTCTTCTTTGTACATTTGATCTCTCTCTCTTGGGCATTGGGGCTTCTTGGTCTCTTGGAGCATCTTAAATTCTAGGATTAGGGTTTCATCCTTTTGAGGCTAGAGATTAGGGTTCGATGTATTTGGGGAAGAAAAGGAGGAGCATAAGAGGAGAAGATGGATGATTCTTTCTTGAATTCTTCTTTGTACATTTGATCTCTCTCTCTTGGGCATTGGGGCTTCTTGGTCTCTTGGAGCATCTTGGATTCTAGGATTAGGGTTTCATCCTTTTGAGGCTAGAGATTAAGGTTTGATGTATTTGGGGAAGAAAAGGAGGAGGCTGTCTTTCCTTGGAGATGTTGATGTTTGTAGCTCAGACAAATATTTCCATGATTTTGTGTCTTACTTATGGAAATCATCATTAATACCTCTTTGGAACCTAGGAAATACACTTATTTAAAGTCTATTAAAGTGAATACCTGTTTAGATGATTGAGGCTAATTTGGAGAAATGCCCAAGTTTTTGGAATTAAAGATTTAAATTAATTAAATGAATCTCAACCATTGATCTCAAATGAGTGAGATTTAATCTCAGCAATTGGAGTTAGCGTTTTGGTCCATCTCAATAGTATCAAAGGTAGCTGAGGAGAGAGAGGAAGATACACCATCACAAGAGTGAAACTCAAGCATCGAGTTGGAGAGAGAAAGACATTGTACTTCCAATTTTTTGCCATGAGAAAAACAACATTTCAAAAGACATTTGTAGGGGGGGTGTACTAGTCAAGCAGAGCCATCACTTGTCTGTAGGGGTAGTCATACAAGATTCTATACAATGGTACAAATCCATACTGTAGAGTCCATACCATTATACAAATCAATCGTACAGGGATTCAATCCAGTCATTTGGATCTGTACAAATCATCATCCATATAGTCGTATATATTGGCCACGTGCAAAGTTTCGTACAATTGTACGGACCATATAATGGCCGCAC
Organism: Pseudotsuga menziesii; assembly: GCA_001517045.1. Lineage (NCBI taxonomy): Eukaryota > Viridiplantae > Streptophyta > Pinopsida > Pinales > Pinaceae > Pseudotsuga > Pseudotsuga menziesii. The sequence goes on along the minus strand of LPNX010112769.1, from coordinate 6,855 downwards.
AAAGCCATACAAGGAAACAGATTCAACAGCTTGTTTGTAGAGGGTTTTTCGGGGCGATTTTTTTTTTGTTAGTAAGATGGGACCCTTCTATTACTAGATCAAAACTAAATATATTTACATATCCTTCACCTTAAAACATGGAGTCAGGCATCGGTTTGGTATCCAAAAAAGAAAATTAAAAATGATAGCCCATAAAGAAAGGCAGAGGAGCATGAGAGCAGCCCAGCCCTTCAATATGGGTGCTCGATCCTGAAAATAGACAAGTGAATCCGATCCATAACAAAACATAGACCTACTATGCAAGCGCGTGGGCAAGGTGTAGAGTAGATTCTATTTCAAGCACGATGTTTCAGCCTAAATGACACATTTTTTGCAACATGTTGCAAGACCAAATGTATTTACCCTTGCGACATGCCTCCAATACTAAGTTTATTTTATTGTGAAAATGCATTCAGGCACCATGAATATTTTAGTGTGACACCATTCATGGAAATGATGTGCCCACAGATAATGGGTCTCGATATGAAAGATGGAACATTTGGAGAGCTTAGCATAAATATTTTTCTCTCCCATATACTTCAAAATCAATGTCAAATACTCCATGTACCCCTTTGGAGTTCATGAATAGATCAATATATAATTAAAGAATAGTTGAACAAACTTTTATAGGTACTTATGAAATAAGGAATAACTGAACAAACTTGTCTAGGTACTTATGAAATTTACCATTCATGGGAATCATTCATTCATACTATAGGCACATTAGTCAACACAAATTGAACATAGTTTGAAGTTGCATAAACATAACACCATCTGATGCTAAAGGAATAAAAACAACACAACTTCCATAGAAATACTAGATGCCATGCAAATAAAATTAACACAACTTCATGCTACAGTCAATGCCATTTATCTTCACCCAATAATCATTATCACCCTTTTAAGACACAAAAAACAAACAAAATATAATCTTCCATTTGAAAAAAAGTTATATTTTACATAAATTAAAAATTGGCATGATTTAATGAATGTAGTATTTGTGTTTTCAAATTAAGAAAGATACGTGTGGGGGTTCAATCAACAACAATGTTAATGTTAACACAGGAACCAATGAATGCCTCCTTTCATTGTAGCGGTTCTGTCCCTCATTCAGGCACAAAAATGCATGAAAGAGTAGAGAAGTTAAAACGGGTAGAATACTAAGGAATTTGGACGACCACATTTGCATTGGTAGGCCGTTGAATTGCACCCAGATTGGGCACAAACATTGAACATATTGGTTAGCTGAGAAATCCTCAAACCTGGGGACTAACAAGGTATTCTTATAAATCCAAGGCCCTTGTGACATTTCGTTTGGGACATGGGACTTGTTAGCGAATGGAAATAGAAAAAATCCTTTGGTAAGGGTTCTAGTTTGGACATATTGCCAACCAAAGGCCCCCCAGGGTTCCCTATCCCAGCTACAGATTATAGCTTTAGGGGAAACCCGCCCTGTAAAATACCCTAGCAAGGTTTCTTCCATATAAGCATACACACAGTATCAAGTTGATCAATTGGGTTTTCTATAGTAACATAATTGTCAGTTTCGTAATTACCATGTTGAATTATTGATAGTCATAAATGTAGAACAAAACACAAAGTATAGATCAATCGAGGGAGCATATTTTCCTTGTATGCAATCTATAGCTGAAGTTGCTTATGTCAACACCATTAAACTCTACTATAAAAATAGGCTCAAACATATTAGGCCAAATAGATATTATTACAACTACAGGCTATGGATTACATACTAGGTTTCTCTTTGTCATTTAAAGCATAATATGGATATGCTTCATCTATTGCATGCAGCGAGACTAAGGCCAACTCAGAATGTAGTTGTAATCATATCTATTTGGCCTAAAGCTACAAGTCCTAATCCCCCTGAAGCTACAAGCCCTAATCCCTAGTGGCATTCTCAAACAAATTTTCCTTACCTTGCAGCAACAACTCATCGATTAACAATCTCTCTTCATCATCATCCTCATCAAATTTGCTTCTGAAAATGGTGTTTGAAAACTTCATGTATATGGAGACTCTCTTTTGAAAGGTGAGGAGGAGGGCGGTTGGGAACCAGGCACATGAAAGATTTGATTTTAGGAGGGAGCATAGAGGAGGAGGGCGGTTGGGAACCTCCATCAATGGTGGCCATGACGTCTGTAGAAGAGGCAAACCTGAGAACCCTAACGTGTGAACTGAAACCCTAGCAGAGAGACTAAAACATTTTGGTTATCCCCTATGTAAATATTTACATAAGTTCAATGAATGGTCACAAAAATAACATGACCATTTAAAATAACTTCCATAGTTTCAAAAAATAATAAATAATTAGTTTTATATTTTTTTTTTCAAAACAACACAACCATTTTCTATAAAATAGTAAATTAAATCCCTCAAACATAAATCATTATAACATAACTCATTCTAACGACACCTATAAATTAAAAAAAAAATCCTTAGACTTAATTTCCCCCAATTTGACAAATATCTTTTGAAAACTTGAAATTTTAGTGGCTATACCGCCTATGACATTGAAATCACCGTTTTTGCTCATTTGTTGGGAAGAGAAATTGCTCGATCAGGTGGGGAATTTCAGTCATGGTTTGGAAAACTTCACTTCAATTGCTCAATCAGGTCGAGAATTTCAGTCATGGGTTGGAAAAATTCACATCATAGCGACGCGTGGGGATCAACCTGCATCTCCTCAGGTCGATTTCACTAATTTTTTCATAAAGGGACTTTCACAGATTAGGTTGTGTTGCATTCTGGTCAGGACGAACGTTTTAGGTATTTTCTCAATTTCTGCAACAATATTTTGTTCGACTTATTTTCCCTGTACACTCCATCCCTGTAACTTCACACAGGGTCGATTTCACTGATTGTTCATAAAGGGACTTTCAGAGATTAGGTTGTGTTGCATTCTGGTCAGGATTATGTTGTCGCATCATGCAAGAAGAAATAACGTATTCGCCCTTTGAAATTTGCTACAAATATTCCATTTACCCCCGATTTCCTGTTAAATTTACCATGAACCCTTCAATCACCACTGATTTCCATTTGTAGAGGTTTTAATCAGCTAGATCACTCCCGATTTCCATTAGTAGAGGTTTTTAGCAGCTAGATCGCTCCAGATTTCTGGCAGTAGAGGTTTATAGTAGCTAGATTGCCCCCGATTTCTTGCAGTAAAGGTTCATAGCAGAAAGTACACTGTAAATCAAAGGTACGGTTGCAAGATGGAATGGTTAACAACTCCTCTGTTCACTAATCTCGTTCTTCCATTTGCAGATTTGGTACCAAATTGCTCGAAAAAATAATATTTTTTTAGCATAATTACTCCAAAAATCCAATAATTTCACTAACATGTCACTGGTAGGTCCCTTTGCATCAATGGCTAATCCTGTTACAATTGTACTAAGCATGCTCAAATTAACTACTATAATACCATACATGGTAGGAAAACTAGAACTGATAAAAACGTTGACTGTGTAGTACTCTGTCAAAATAAATAACAAGACCAGCCCATAGACCAATAGAAACCTAGATGAAAAGCTTGCAATGCTTTAGAACCTTTAACTTTACAATCTAAACATTGAACTGTAGATAAAAATACCGATCATGCAAAATCCACAACCTTCAAATTTCACCTAGCCTGCACCACCTCGAGCTCAGGATTATCCTTGAAATGGGGAATGGTCTAACTCAGGAAATCAAAGTTTGGATGGAAGTCTGCATAAAAATTGCAACAAACCGATTGTCTTTTATATAATCATTATTATAGGGTTGAGGGTTATTTATGTGATAAAGTGGAAAATTTACAAGTCGAGGAACAATTCCAATAGCAAGATGGACTTTGAAATCTGGGGTAGAGCATAAAACACCCCTCCAAAACACATCCTGAAACTAGATTCAAGCATGAAACTTACTATGCTTCCTTATAGAACAAAGAGGATCATGCACTGGAGCGGCTTGCTCTCGTCAACATATTAATAATCTTCCTTTTACGCAACTCAGGCTGTTGTGCAAGGTAGCAGAATGACCCTGGCCAAGGACATTTGGTAAGGAATAGGTGGCTATATAAACATCAATCTTATTCTAGTTCAAACCCAATCCAATTTGTCCAATGGGTCACTTTGAATAAAATCTCTGTAGATGTGTCATTAGATGTATTTGTGTTTTTTTCTGTCTCTTTTTTGTCAAAAAGAACGGAAGCTATGGATTCCCTTCAAAAGGAAAAAATATTTTCTGTCTAGCTGAAAAGATAGAGTTCAACCACATTTCTCAGGTGGGGGGTTTGTCAAGGTAGTAATGGAATAAATGTCTAAGTGGGCACATCCTCTTGACCTGAATGGAGTTCAAATGACTTTTTGAGAACACAATTACTAACCTATAGGACTTAACTAATCATATTAGTGTCCTTTCATATACCTGGTTAGCAAGACAAATTTCATTAGTAGTGGTGCAACAATGACTGTCTATGTTGTTTGTTAGATCACATTTTTTCATTTCAGACAAAAGAAAAGTTAAAACTATTTTCAATAGTTATTGAACGACCAAACCTTTTGTGTCATTTCTGAGATTGACAAAAGATAAGGGAGAACTTCCTCTTCCAGTTACACTAATACAATTCCATTTGGCATTGTCACTAGCCATTTTTTTCCTCTTTACTTCCTTTCAAAGATACATGAATGCCTTTTGAATGAGCAAACCCATTTTGGCATGGTTTATATGAACCTGTCTAAGGTGAGTCCAACATCTGGTCAATTCAAGTTAATTTTAACTAAATCTTGCAACTATCTTTGCTCATGCATTAAGAACACTGTTCATGAGTCTCCCTGGGTGGCCATTTGGTTTAGTATTGCTTTAATGGAAAATTGGTTAACAATTTTGTAAATTTTTTGGTGAAACATTATTTTCAAATAGTATTATTTGGAAATTATTTAATTAAGGACATGGCAGTCACACAGTGATAGATGGTATGATTTTAGGGTATTTTGAAAAGAAGTTTGTGAATCCTGATGGTTAATATGAGGATGATTTACTAATGTTTAAGTTTCCATGTTTGTAATGATTCCGGCACGATGGAAAATTTTAGTTGATGTGAAATTCCTGTTTGGGTATAAATTTGTAATCCGTAAATTGTTTTTGAGGGGTTGGCTGAATAGAATAAAAATTTGGTTCTATTCCACAACTATGTTCTCTTTGTGTATGCTTATTTTTTGTTGGAAAAGTGGTTTTATATTTACCCATATCCATCAATTGGTATTAGAGATAATTCAAGCTTTAGTCATTTCCAACGATTGGTATCAGAGTTGGTTCGAGATTTGATCATTTCCAACAAGTGGTATCAAATCCAGTAAGGATAAAATCAGAGGAGAATAATGGTGTTGATCTAGTCTCCACCAGTCATATGTTGTGGTGAACCCAACCAATAGTGTTAAATACTGAGCTATGTTCTTGGTATTGATATTCGCTCTTCCGTATAGTGAGTTTATCAAGTCGGCTAGGTTGAATGGAGAATTTATTCTCTGTTCAAAGTCTTGAGACACAGGTTTTACTCAGTTTGAAATGCATGGTCTATGTGTTGAGCTAATTTTTCTCTTAATCATGTTGTTCTTGGATACCCTCTAGATATATGTACAATTTCCAAGAAGTTGTGTCATCCCTGTGTACCCTATGTGAGGATCACTCCAATACTGATGATGTCATATTTATACATGTGCAAGTATAGTAAGCTGGTTTAGCCTAAAAGTTGCTTGTTGTTGGCATTGTCATTAGTGCACCAGTAGGGAGTAACGTTGGGTATTGTGAGTGGAAGTATCTAAGTGGTTTTAAGGGGAAGGAAATCCCCGGTGCATAAAAAACTACGAGTCCTATTTTTTTTGTTCTTGTGCATGTCTCTAGTTCAAGAGTGAGATGGTTGTAGAGCTTGTTGGTTGTGAGAAAGTGTAGTTGACTAGAGGATATCCATCTTATTGTTTCTAAAACTCCTTATGACCAAGTTGAGTGGCACATATTGGTTTGTATTTGAATTCATTGATGAAGTTTGAGTAGGTCATAGCCTATGTTGTGTTATGCAGTGTGTTGTGTCATGTGAATTCGAGAAGAATCTCATAGAGCATTTGACTATTGTGTATGAGAAAGGCGACCCAGTTATATGGGTTGTGTGATTTAGTCATAAAAAGGATGAAATATTGTGTTTAAGCTACCTAGTTAATTTGTGTTCTAGTGAGTAGCAATGAGATATAGTAGATAATAAGTGAAGGGCACATTTTTACTATGGAAATGACAAATGAGTTCAACAACAAACACCACCAACATTTGGGGATAAAGAGGGCTTAGTTCTCTTAATTAAATTCCATTTTCCATCATCATCATAGTGTGTGACTGTGTGGAAACGAAGAAGAATAGTGAATGTGTGGAAAAGAAGAATAGTGAATGTGTGAATGAAGTCATGCCCAGCCCAATCAATGGTTTTGGAATAAGTGAAGGGTACATTTTTACTATGGAAATGACAAATGAGTTCAACAACAAACACCACCAACATTTGGGGATAAAGAGGGCTTAGTTCTCTTAATTAAATTCCATTTTCCATCATCATCATAGTGTGTGACTGTGTGGAAAAGAAGAAGAATAGTGAATGTGTGGAAAAGAAGAACAGTGAATGTGTGAATGAAGTCATGCCCAGCCCACAAGGGCTCCAAAACAGTCACGGTGTGCTACGAAGAGGCCAACACATTCATGCCCAGCTGGAGAGGAGGAAAAAACAATAGAGAGAAGGAAAACACAGTCACAGCCTGGACCATAGAAATATATAAGCAA
>LPNX010112722.1:1192836-1239208 GCA_001517045.1 Pseudotsuga menziesii | reverse complement strand
CTGTCAATTAATGAGCACAGAATTCGAGGGAGTGTACGGCTGTCCTTTATTGCTGTACGGCTGCCATTAATGAGCACAGAAATCGAGAGTGTACGGCTGGTGTATTTGNCTGTCAATTAATGAGCACAGAATTCGAGGGAGTGTACGGCTGTCCTTTATTGCTGTACGGCTGCCATTAATGAGCACAGAAATCGAGAGTGTACGGCTGGTGTATATGCTGTGCATGCATTTCCAGATTTTGTGAAGAAATCGATGGTGAAGATAAGTTGTATTTCTGTCCATTATTTTGCTGAAGAAATTAATAAAATCTCTCCTCTCTGACTGGTTTTCCCCGTGGGGGTTTTTCCAGGGCTAATTAGCCAAAAATTTCTGAGTCAAGTTTTATGGTGTGCATGCATGTATTTTCAGCCTGTTAGTGTTTTTCTGCGTGTTTAATTTGTTCAGAAAAATTTTCATAAGTAACTTCAAGCCTATGCAAAACCGGCTGAAGTGAAACTCACAAAATTGTTCATTAAACCAGCAAGCAGTTAAACTCAGTTTTTCAACAAAGACCACCTGCATTAAATGCTTGATCTCATTCCTCAAAAATCATACCACTGCTTAGGAAATCGTGCTGCCTGCTATTTCCTTGATTTCTGTGTTGTCCTTACTACTATACCATGCATAGGAATGCATGCCAATCCTCTCGGTCTCCTGTTCTTAGATTCTTCTTGGGAATCATGCCCTCTCTGCAACTCGTCCTTCTCTTCTCAAAAGGTCGACTTCTCTCTTTCTCCAAATCTCTTAGTGAAGAATGAATTTCCTTTTCCCTAGTTTTCAACCTTTTATTCATGGTAACCAACTCTTTTAAATTTTTAATCCAATGGTCAAGATTAGATCTTGACTCATTGAGATCTAGGGCTCACATTAAATGCTCATTAATATCTCAATAAATGAATTTTAATGCACCCATCCATTTAAATACGTAATGAACATTTAAATAATGACTTCACTTTATTTCTCATAAAGTCACCTTTTAATTAAAAACCATGAGGTCACTTTTTAATAAAAAAATGTCATGAAGTCAATTTTAATTTAAAACACAAACACACTTTATAAAGTGACTTTATCTCACATAAAGTACTTCAGACTTTAATAAAGTGACTAGGGACCACCTTAGACATTTTTCCACGCCCAGGCACCGGAAGTGGAAAAACACTTGCCTTGGTACAAACTTTTAAAACTCCCTCTTACCGAAAAAAGTGTTTCTCACAAACCCCAACTTGTTCTTGAAATGATTGAACTTGCCTCTTCCCAAGTACTTTGTCAGAAGATCTACCACCTGCTCCTCAGTAGGAAGGTACTGCACCTCTCTGGACATTGTCACGAATGAAGTGGTACCTGATTTCAATGTGTTTTGACCTGTCATGAAAAACTGGATTCTCTGAAAGCTTGATGCAAATTTGATTATCACAATAAATCACCATTGATCTCAACTCTTGACCAAATAACCCAACCAACAACTTGCGAAGCCAAATGGCCTCACAACTGGCCTAACTGGCTGCCAACCCTACTCTATGATAGGAATAAAAATGATGCTAAGTGAAATCATACAACCAATGCAACCACTTGATGAGCTCATCAAAACCATGAATGTCTCCCCAATCATAGGTTGCATCCACAATTATGAGTTAACCTTCCTAATGCATTTCGACCTAAATATACTCCTCCTTCCCCACCCCAAAAGAGAAACAACTCATGGAAGATTATCTAACAAGTGATGACCCTTCATCCCATTAAATCTGATCTTTTCCATTTCAATAAGTAGCATTGGTCTTGCTAACAAAGTGAAAATAATGAATATAACAATTATTATATAGAAAATACATTTGTGTTATTGCACAAAGTTTATAATATATTCTGATATCAAGCTATGTCTACAAGGAAACATATGCTAACAATCTTACTATTATAAATCAAAATTGCACGCGAATGTGCAGTACAACTAACGTAATATTGAAAACAGAATTACAATTACATACCATTGCATGTTGATAACTTTGGAGAAGTTGGTTGTATTGCACAACCTCAATAGACTGATTGCTAAACTGCACCACAATAAAAACAATTAAAATTGAATAACGTTTATTGTTAATACTGTGAGCTATAAAAGCAATTTTAGTAAATGTGACTCTTTTAAATGATTTACTCTATAACGGTGTAGAATTCTCTTTACTTTAATTTATAATAGTGTAGAGTTCTATTTACTTTGACATGCACAACCAATGCTGGAAATAGTCTAGTAACAATATGATGCTGCAAACAAATTCCATTTAAAAGAGAGACAAAAATAATACTAAGATCCAAAAAATGCAGAAAGTTGCAATGTAATGCAATAGTTATAATGAAACAGAAATCACATCAAACTATTCTGAGTGATGGACATTGTCATGAATGCACTCGTAATTAACTTCTATATCCCAACTAAGTGGAAATGAGTTCCATTTATTTGAATTTCCTTCGTATTGTAACTAACTTACTTGAATTTCGTTAGACAGTTGACTAAACTTAAAATCATGGGAAAGGTCATTGCATCAATTTCTCATAAAGTTAAATGTGACGGAAGTATAGAACAAATCTCATAAGGAAATCCATTTAGAAGGCCATGGTTAGATAGATATGATCCCGTGTTATCTATCCAATTAGATTCGTCTTGTGCCCCATTCAGCTCCCTCACCCTTTGTCATCAGGACCAGGAGACCTTGACATCACTCTTTTCATCTTCAGATCTCTCTGGCTCTCTCTTTACTAGCACCGAGATAGCTAGTTCCAGTCTCAGACATTCTCACATTGTACACCAGGCCTATGACACTGTTATATACATATTTTAATGTTGGCTAGACATAGTTATCAGCTTAGTCAGACAGTTATCTAGGCTGTGCTTTTTTTCCTGTAATTTCTTTATCTTGTATTCAGCATTATCTAGGGGCTACTTTGGCATTCCCACATTGTATTCACATTGCATGTATCTTTTAGTCCCATTGAGCTACTTTTGTATCATTCATTGGACATTGATAAAATTATCTTATCTTATTATCTATCAACTCTTCCGAACCCCCATTACAATAAAATTATAAATCAGCCAAGGGCAAGTGAATGAACACCAATATAAGATAGAATTAAGTGAAAATTTGTAGCCTGGGGGATAAAATGGTTAAACTTCGAGGAAGAATCACCCTATGTAAAGTGGTTTGTGCTCCCTCCAAAGGTCCTCAAGGAAATCAGAAAATAGTAGAGGTACTTCTTGTCACGAGAAATAGGACACTGAAAAAAAAATTGTCAAATGGGAACCAACCTTTTTACCTAAGTAAAAGGGAGGTCTGGGCATTAGATAGCTTATCTTGGTGAATTTAAACTTCAGAGCAAAAATTATCTAGAATCTAAAGAAGTCCTTCATAGAAAAAATACTTCCGCGCAAAGGATAGAAGATGTCTTGATTTTCTATCCTTTATCAAATAGACTCAACCATCTAGGAGAAAGTTAAGAAAGCATTCCCTTTTCTTCAAAGAAAATTGCATGGTTTAACACATAGCAGACAGTGAGCTAATCCAAGATTGTCTATAAGGTTGTAGCTGCAAATATACCAAGTCTCCTACCTCAAAACTGTGCTAGACCCTGTGTCTGTTCGCGTACAATTTCTGTTGGTTCTGTGCTGTCTGTAGATTTTCTTTTAGTACCTTGAGAATGTATTAACTGTCCTGTATCCAATCCTTTGCCTTAGCTGCTCTGCTATCTCTGAACACTAAATCTGCGAAGTTTAATGCCTCATAGTGTAATATCCCAAACTGGTATTTTTCTTTTTATGTGTGTACTATAGATGGCTAATAGACTTATGCCTCAGTAAAATAGGAAAGCAAACCCTGATCTTGCATGCATGCAGTTGAATGCAGATCTGTGCCCTAGAAAATACTGAGATGCTGTAAAATAGGAGAAATCAATGCATGTACATACCAGTATATAGATCAGCTGATGGTGAAGAGGATGGTCCCAGCATGCAAGGATTCTGCCCGAAGAATAGGGAGATAAACCAAATCGTCCTCCACAGGTGAATGCGCCCTCCTCTCAAACTGTATATGCTCCAAAATAATAAATAAGCAGTTGCTGAAAGCCCGGATGATATGCACTAGGGTTATAATACCCCTCTGATGGTGATGGAAGCAGCATCCGGAAGAAACAGAGGCACACTAGCCCAAAACGTGAATGCCTCCTCAAATCAATTCGCCCATGCAGAATAGCGCCTCCAAAAAAGGGAGCACTGATGATAACTCACTGGATACTCAAGCTGAACGGTCCTTCTTCCAGGGGAAGAGTAATGGAGGTGCTCCGGGATGAATGGAAGTAACATACGGAAGTTCTAAACCCTGTAGATAGGAAAACGAATTGCTTGGTCTCTAACCATGGTGACACGATGTGATGGTGGAACTCTCCAGCTGGATGAATAATCAACCTCCCAAAATAACTGTTGAATGTAACCTGATGATGAACTAGTGTTGAACCTGGATGATCCAACCTGATGATGAACTAGGGCAGATAGATTTCGCTACTGAAATACACCAGTTAGCTGAGCATGCGCTCAACCCCAACTTAGCTCATTCAAATCTCCAATTCGACTCCACAAATCAATAATCACATAAGTGTCTTCTCCGTTCACTTTATCTTTCTTTTATAACTTTCAACTACGAAAACCCTAACTTTTGACCTAATTAGGTCACTTTAACTTCTAATTTGCAGTTGACTTGCATGCATGCGCATGGAGACTTAATCGGGTGCATGCATCATTAAATAATGCTCAGATGTCATGCATGCAGGTGGCCTTTGGCTCTGGTGGCCCTCTTCGACCCAATGATGATATAATATTGATGCCCCAGATCTTCTGTATATGGCATCAATCTTCAGTTGATTCCCTAACTGTCAGTACCCGCTTGAACCTACAAGAATCACATAGGTTAGCTGGTCGGTCCTCAATGCATAAGCAGAAGAGGACATTCCAGTCCTCCCCGCTCGAATTTGCTTGTCCTCAAGCAACTGTAAAGCTGGGTGCTGTAATACCTGTTCTACCTCCCAAGTGGCCTCCTCTATAGGCAGATCTTTCCATTGAACCAAGTAGTCTCTGATGATTCTGTTCCTCACTTTCTACTCTCGCACCTCTAGGATGCGCTCCAGAATCAGAATCAATTGCCCCTCATCATCAAGGGGGGAGCAGCTCTCAAATCCCCTATCTGGAGGTCAACCTGCTGGACGGTCTCTGAATACTGCTGGATGTTGTGTGGCTTTATCTGGTGGTTTCCTGAAGGTAACAAAATACTCTGTTGTTCCCTCAATATCTCCCATTTGGAGTACTGCCTCCATCCTGTGTGATGTCACTGTTGTGGGAGGGTAGGTATTCATCCCTCTCAATACTACTTTCTATCCCTCTGCTTCTGTGAACTCCATCTCCATGGTTTGGTAGTTTGTGGAATACTTCCCTAGGGAATACATCCATTGAACTCCTAATACCACCTTCATGTCAGGTACATCCACCACATAGAATGTCTCTATCATTGTATAATTCCCAAGTGTTACTGTTAATTGAGGAATCCTCTGACTACACTCCATGGTGTGACTTGCAACAGCTGCTGAAAACCCATCAACACTCTCAGTCTGAATGTCTCTCCTTTTAACCCATGCAGCATCAATAAAGTTGTGGGATGCCCCACCATCTATCAGAACTCCCACTCTGTGGCCCTGTACAGTACCTCTGATCCGGAGAGTGTGGAATCTAGGAACCCCTTTCATGGTAGCAATGGTTCCTCCTGAGGGCGGCCACGCCTTAACTATCTTTGGTGTCTCTGTCTGCTCCTGATCCTGATAATCATCATCCTCCCAATTGTCGGAATAAGCCTCTATGTAGTAAGCCTTTCCCTTCCCTAAACATCTGTGACCTGGTACCCATGGTTCTTGGCAAGTGAAACATAACTTTTTTCTTCTAAGGTCTTGTCGGGTATCATTGTCCATCCATTCTTTCTTGGGCAATTCTTTTTGGACGAGTTTCCTCTCTTCCTCTTCAATAGGGAAATTGGTTTTGGGAGGAAGCCTAATTTTGGGTACTGCATCTTGTAAATCTCTAGTCCATCTGACGACATCTGCTAGGGTGGTGGGCCTATAAGACTTGACCCATCCCCATAAGGGTTCGGTGAGAGCCTCAGTGAACAACATAATCAACCTGCTCTCTGATATATCTGTCACCATGACTGCTATCCTCTGAAACTCTGAAATAAATGCATCTGCACTACCTGTTTGCTTGAGTTGTGCTAGCTTTCTAAAGTGTACCTCAGGATCCTTCCAATCAAACCGCTCAATGAGCTTGTGTGTAAAATCTGGGTATGATGTGATGGTGTTGTGACCCAGTGTCACTATCCCGTGGTACCACCACTCATGTGCTTCTCCGTCCAAGTGCAAAGTAGCCAATTTAATGGCATCTGTCTCAATCATGGGGTTGAGCTGGAAGTATGTATCCAACTTCTGCACCTGATTCCGGGCTGGGCCACCCCGGGTACCCTCAAAGGTAGGGATAGTCAGCTTCCCTGCAGTGCGCTGTAACTCATAGTTCTAGGTGAATGACCTATTGTAAGCTTTGGGTTTGTTCTTACTTTTAAAGTGGCAGAAGTCAATGAAGGTCATGGCTGAATGGAAGCCCTCTCCTAAAGCTCTATATTCTCTCAGATAGGCACTCATGGGTTCTTCTGGTTCTGCTTGTGCTAGAGGCACTACAGCTGGACTATCTAAGAATTGAGGCATGGTAGGTCAGAAAGGCTCGTATATATGGGGATGGCTCTGCATGTTGGTATGTAAGTGCTCCCTACTACTGTTGGTGGATACCCTATCACTGTTGGGAAATAAGGGACTGTTTGGGGTGGGCCCATTCTTCTCAGTCATTTGCCTGAAGGTGCTCATCGTTTCTTTTTGCCCAGTAGTGAGTTCTTTTATGGCTGATATGAGACTATTGAAAGCTATTTTATCATCATCGACCATTGTTTCTTTGCCTTTTTCAAACTGATACTCTTTGTTCCCCAAATCTATGTCCTCTAACTCCTCTTCTCTATCTCTATACCTCTGTCTCCTATGAGTAATGTTGTATGGGTCTCCTGAATTCATTTATAATTTTTGCATGCCCACAGCTGGCAAGGAAAATAGCTCTGATACCACTGTAATATCCCAAACTGGTATTTTTCTTTTTATGTGTGTACTATAGATGGCTAATAGACTTATGCCTCAATAAAATAGGAAAGCAAACCCTGATCTTGCATGCATGCAGTTGAATGCAGATCTGTGCCCTAGAAAATACTGAGATGTTGTAAAATAGGAGAAATCAATGCATGTACATACAAGTATGTAGATCAGCTGATGGTGAAGAGGATGGTCCCAGCATGCAAGGATTTTGCCGGAGGAATAGGGAGATAAACCAAATCGACCTCCACAGGTGAATGTGCCCTCCTCTCAAACTGTATATGCTCCAAAATAATAAATAAGCAGCTGTTGAAAGCCCGGATGATATGCACTAGGATTATAATACCCCTCTGATGGTGATGGAAGCAGCATGCGGAAGAAACAGAGGCACACTAGCCCAAAACGTGAATGCCTCCTCAAATCAATTCGCCCATGCAGAATAGCACCTCCAAAAAAGGGAGCACTGATGATAACTCGCTGGATACTCAAGCTGAACGGTCCTTCTTCCAGGGGAAGGGTAATGGAGGTGCTTCAAGATGAATGGAAGTAACATGCGGAAGTTCTGAACCCTGTAGATAGAAAAACGAATTGCTTGGTCTCTGACCACGGTGACACGGTGTGATGGTGGAACTCTCCAGCTGGATGAATAATCAACCTCCTGAAATAATAATCAACCTCCCGAAATAACTGTTGAATGTAACCTGATGATGAACTAGTGTTGAACCTAAATGATCCAACCTGATGATGAGCTAGTGTTGAACCTGGATCCAACCTGATGATGAACTAGGGTAGGTAGATTTCGCTGCCGAAATACACCAGTTAGCTGAGCATGCGCTCAACCCCAACTTAGCTCGTCGAGCTCTCCAATTCGACTCCACAAATCAATAATCACATAAGTGTCTTCTCCATTCACTTTATCTTTCTTTTATAACTTTCAACTATGAAAACCCTAACTTTTGACCTAATTATGTCACTTTAACTTCTAATTTGCAGTTGACTTGCATGCATGCGCATGGAGACTTAATTGGGTGCATGCATCATTAAATAATGCTCGGATGTCATGCATGCAGGTGGCCTTTGGCTCTGGTGGCCCTCTTCGACCCAATGATGATATAATATTGATGCCCTAGATCTTCTGTATATGGCATCAATCTTCAGCTAATTCCCTAACTATCAGTACCTGCTCGAACCTACGGGAATCACATAGGTTAGCGGGTCAATCCTCAATGCCTAAGCAGAAGAGGATATTACACATAGCCATATAGACCTTTAAAAGGAGTTATCCCAATAAACATACGGTGTGTGGTATTATAGCAGTAGTCCCCCAGATGCAGCCATTTAATCCATGTCCTCTGTTGCCCTAATACATAATTTCTTAAATACCCCTCAATCCATTTGTTGACTATTTCTGTCTACCCATCACTCTGAGGATGATAACTTGTGCTAGTAGTTAATTCCATCCCCACCAATCTAAAAAGCTCCTGCCAGAAGGCACTGGTGAATTTACTATCTCGGTCACTGACAATAGTCTGAGGTAGTCCATGTAATATGAAAACCTCTCAAAAATACAACTTTGTTTCCTGTGATGCGGAATAATCAAAAGGAATGGCAAAGAAATGAGCAAATTTTGTCAGCCTGTCTACCACCACATATAAGCAATCTCATCCCTGTACCTTGGGAAAACCTGTAATAAAATCCATCAAGATGCCTTCCCATTTCTGCTTGAGTATGGATAATGGCTAAAGTAACCCTGTTAGATGAGTGTGTTCATCTTTATTTTGCTGGCAAGTACTGCACTCCCGAACATGTTGCATTACATCCTCCTTGAGGCCTTTCCATGAGAACCTCTCTCTAACTGTTTGTACGTTTTCAAGAAACCCTAATGTCCTGACAATGGTGAGTCATGTGTAGCCTGTAAAATCTTTTTCTTTAAAGTTGACTCAGGGACTAGATAGATCATATTATTGTAGTAAATGATGTCATCGATCACCCTGTATCTGTCATCCTATATCTTCCCACCTAACAACTCACAAGTAAAGTTATTTTTAGAATATTCAACCAAGAGATGAGACCTCCAGTCTGTAGATATACTCATGAGTGATAAGAAGGTTGGTCGTCTAGATAATGCATCTGTTACAACATTTTTGTTGCCTTTCATTTAACTCTTTTTGTTTTGAGAAGTATTTGAGGTTGTTGTGATCTATCTTAATTTTAAACCTACTTTCTACCAAATACTGCCTGAATTTTGTCAAGGCATGTAAGATTGCTAGCATTTCTTTATCATATATAGAGTAGTGGCGTTCATAATCTTTAAGTTTTCTGCTCTCAAAGGCAATTGGATGGCGGTTTTGTATCAGTACTGCTCCTATTTCTTCCCCTGAAGCATCACACTCTACTACAAATGGCTGACTGAAGTTAGGTAGTGCCAAAATACGACATGAGCTCATAATCTTTTTCATTTTTCAAACGTCTGTTGTGCCCCTTCTATCTAGGTGAATACCCCTTTCTTTGTAAGATCTGTGAGGGGTGTTGTCAATTGTGAAAACCCTTTAACATACCTCCTGTAGCAAGTGCAAAGGCCCAAAACTCCCTTCAATTTTGTTACATATTTGGGTGCAGGCCAATCCAAATAGCTCTAATTTTTTTCCATATGAACCTGTACTCCATTGGCACTTATTACATACCCTAGATATAACATTTATTGCATACCAAACTCACATTTAGACATTTTGGCATATAAAGATTGTTCTTCTAGAATTTCTAATACTTCATCTAGGTGTCTCAATTGTTCTTCCCAAGTTTTGTTGTATATTAAAATGTCATCAAAGAACACAAGTAAAAACTTATGCACCTGAGCCTTGAAGGTGTGATTCATGCAAGATTGAAAAGTTGTCGGTGCATTTGTAAGTCCAAAAGGCATGACTAAGAATTCATAATGACCAAAGAGGCAACGGAAATATGTTTTTGCAATATCTTGATCCCTGGCTCGGATCTAATCATACCCTAATCGAAGGTCAGTTTTTGAGAAGTACTTTTCCCCCTGTAATTCATCCATTAGCTCATCAATTCTGGGAATGGGGTACCTGGTCTTGATAGTTTTCTTGTTGAGGGCCCTGTAATTGAAATTTGATACACATTTGTAATGTGTCATCTTTCTTTTTTACCAATTCCACTGATGATGCAAATGGGCTAAAACTTGGTCGTATGTAATCTAACTCCAGTAATTCTTTTATTGTTTTTTCTATCTCATCTTTGCACCTTTTTGTATGCCTATATGGAGTGGTGATAACTGCATATGTTCCCTCTTCTAACTCAATGATATGCTCGAACCCTCTGTCGGGCAGTCAACCTGCTGGAAGATCTTTGAATACCCTCTCATGTTTCTATAGCAATGCATGTATATTTAGTGGATGTCGTGTGTTGTAATCTGAAGNTGCATGCATCATTAAAATAATGCTGGGATGGCATGCATGTCATTTTTAGGGTTCGCATGCATCTCACTTTTAGGGTTTGCATGCATGTCATTTTTGGGAACATGAAGATTTCTTAAAAGTGACAAAACACTCAGTTGACCACTCTATGTCTCCTTGTCTAAGCACTGCCTCTCTATGAGAATACTAGCTTGGGGGGTAAGTGTTCATGCCCCTCAAGACTACTTTCTTGCCATCCCGTCCCTGGAATTCCATCTCCATGGACCTATAGTCAGTAGTATACTTCCCTATAGAATAGAGCCATTGAACCCCTAATACTACATTTGTATCTACTACATTGACCACATAGGAGTCTGTCATATTATAGTTTCCCAATGTGACATTTAGTTTAGGAATCCAGTGATTGCACTCCATGTTATTGCCTCCTACTGCTACTGTGAACCCTTAGAACTCCTCTGTGTAGATACAGAGCCTAGCAACCTATGCAGCATCTATAAAGTTGTGGGTCGCGCCACCATCAATCAACACACCTACCCTATGGCCCTATACTACTTCTCTGACTTGAAGAGCATGAAATTTAAGTACTCCCGACAATGTAGCAATAACTCCACCCTTGGGCTCTCACTAGAGTGACTCCTCCTTTGTTGCTTTAACCTCCTCAGCTGCTCCCTGCTGAGGCTCATCCTTGTCTTCTTCACTATTTGAGTAGACTTCTATATAATGTGCTTTAGCTTTCCCTGAGCACCTGTGACTTGGGACCCATGGTTTCTAAGAAGTGAAGCATAATTTCTTTTTTCTGAGTTCCTTTCTAATGTCATCATCCATCCAATTTTTCTTCGGGCATTATTACTAGAAGGGTTTCTTATCTTTATCTTTACTTGGGAAATTTGTCTTAACCGGAAATATGTTCTTTGGAACTGAATCTTGTAAGTCTTGGGTTCTACTGATGGCATCTTGTAAAATGGATGGTTTGTAGGCTTTCACCCACCCACGTAAAGGCTCAATCAGAGATTCTGTAAATAACATAACCAATCTGCTCTCAAATACATCAGTTACCATAACTACCACTCTCTGAAATTCTGAGATGAAGGCATCGACACTATTGGTTTGCTTTAGCTGAGCTAGCTCTCTAAAATGTATCTCAGGGTCCCACTTATCAAACAGCTCCATGAGCCTCTCTGTGAAATCACTATATGAAGTGTTGGTGTTGTGACCCAACGTCATTAAACAATAGTACCACCACTCATGAGATTCTTCGTCCAAATGTAATGTAGGCAATTCAATGGCATCAGCCTCGGTCATAGGGTTTAGTTGGAAATAAGTATCCAACTTCTGGACCCATATTCTCCCTAGACAATCGCGAGATCCATCAAAATTAAGAATGGTCAACGTTCCTACAACCTTTTGCAATTCATAGTTATGAGTAAACCCTTTGTTAAAATTTCTTGGTCGGTTCCTACTTTTCATATTGCAAAAATCGAAAAATGACATAGCTGAGTGGAACTCATCTCCCAAATCCCTATATTCCTGTAGATATTCCCCAAACGTCTCACTTGGTTCAGCTCATGTGATTGATCCTGCAGTGGGACTTTCCCGAAAGTGAGGCATTGTAGGTCTGGAAGGCTTATTGTATATATGAAGAGTGTTCTGCATATGAGTGTACTCATGTCTCCCACTATTGTTGGTGGATCCTCTATCTTACAGTGAAATTGGTAGATTGTTCTGACTCTACTCTAGTTTAATAACCAACTTGTTTATAGCATGTAACATCTCTTTCTGTCCCTTGGCCAAGTCATTTAAGGCACTAACAAGACTCTAGAATACCATCCCATCTTCATTTTCTCATGTTCCCTTTCCTCTATCAAAGTGTATCCCTGTTGTGTCCATGTCTGAATCTGTGTCTTCCAATTTAATCTCTTCTAACTTCGGATCCTCTGTGTACCTGCACTTTCTTTTTCTGTATGTCACAAAAGTAGTGTCTTCTGAATTCATTTATTGTTCATGTTCAAGCCCACAGCTGACGAGGAACATGCTCTAATACCACTGCAATATCCCAAACTGATGTTTGGCCTTTATACTGATAGGTTATGGTGATTGTTTGTATGTTTGTGGTTTTAGGTAAGGATGACACATAAATTGTTTTGTATGCAATAATAGATTAAGTGTTCAAAACCCCAAATATGACAAATACTGAGATAAAATATGAAATATGCTTCAATAAGATTGTAATAACATACCAATAATCATTGTTGTGATAGTTGTTCACTATACAAGAGACATGCATGCCATGCATCCACTATAACTCCAGAAACGTGTTTCTTGCTCAATTGTGATGCCCATGCAAGACAAAAACGTCCTTCTTAATGATGGTTTCCTTTGGTACAGCTTCAATACTCGGAGGATGATGTCGAAACTTCCTAGGTTATGTAACATGGATCTCCCGAAGAGATAGGTGGACACACTGAAATATTTGGACCCCCTAAGGTACACTAGCGAATTGATTCACTTGAATAGGAGGGCGTTCTTCCTTCCCCATATTTTTGCTTGTAACTTCCCCCAATGTGAAGAGAGGCCTTGATATTCACCACATATAGTAATATGGTCCTTCCGATAAGAATGGAGGCGACATGCAGAAGGAACGTAGTCTCTATGGATCAAAACGAATTGCTCTCAGTCTCTCCAATGCTCCCCCAACAGCAAAACGTGACTCTTTCGACCGTTGCTCCTCGGTGTGCTTGATCTCTGCTACCTTGAAGTGTTAATGACAGATTTGAGTGACCTATCCGAGAAGTGATTAGGGCAGATAGATTTTGTTGCTGAAAACACTTGCTAGTTCAAGACTCACGCCCTCAACCCCAACTTCCAGCTGCGGCTACTATTGTTGTTGCTCTCGAAACCAAACTCAAAAGTGAATAATAACAATAGATACCTTTATGGTTCGACTTGCCTTCTTTTATAGTTTTTAGGGTTTGCATGACTTAACTTTTGCATGCATAAATCTAATCGCTCAGTGTCGCATGCCAGGTGAAATAAGGCCCTCGTGCTCTGCATGCTTTTTGCTATCCGCTCCGATGGCCTTTTTTAATATACTGTTGAAATAACAATACTGAAGAATTGTTCTTTTTTGCTCCCGGTATTAATAGTCCTCAGTCAATTCCCTTTTTCATTAATACCCGCTCGAACCTATGGGAATTAAATAGGTTAACGAGTGTCTCCGATGCTTAGTTAGAAAATGACATTATGTAATGTCCTCATCTCATTAGGCATTGAGGACCAAAACCGCTAACCTATGTGATTCCTGTGGGTTCGAGCGGTTACTGACAGTTAGGGAATCAACTAAAGACTGATGCCATCTACAGAAAATCTAGGGCATCAATATGATATCACCATTAGGTCAAAGAGGGCCACCGGAGCCAAAGGCCACTGACATGCATGACATCTAAGCATTATTTAATGATGCATGCACCCATTTAAGTCTCCATGCGCATGCATGCAAGTCAACTGCAAATTAGAAGTTAAAGTGACCTAATCAGGTCAAAAGTTAGGGTTTTCGCAGTTGAAAGTTATAAAAGAAAGATAAAGTGAATGGAGACTTTACTTTTGATGATTATTGATTTTGGAGCTCTTGAGTAGCAGCACAGCGTGCGGCCACAGCAGTTGGGGTTGGAGATGGCGTCTTCAACTAACAGGGTTTCGACAGTGAGATATCTGCCCTAGTCTCATCCAGGGTAAACCATCCAGGTTCACCATCCACTCTTCAATTTATTCATTCCTTTACAGTTATCCAGTATCCATCAGAGATTGTTTGCAGGGGCACGTGTGCAGCCGTAAGAGGGTTTTTAGCTGGAAAACCCCAAATCATTTGCTAGGTCTTCAGATCTCAATTTACCTTCAGAACATAGCCACCATTCTCATCATCGGTATCATACTCCAATACCCGGTGATTATCAAATCCGGTCTTGCTCATCCGAAGCAGTTATCAGCAATTTCGAGATCAGGGGGGCGTGAGCAGCTAAACCTCCAGATCAATTCGCTAGCCTTCCTAGAGACCTCAAAATATCCGCATGTGTCAGGCATCCTCTCCGGCACAAGAAGACTACCACTCCTGCAAATTCTCAGCTTCAACGGACACCTCCTTCACTAAAAACGTCACCCTTGCTGATTTTGGGTTCGTGCTGCTGGGGTATCACCGGAGGCAAAAGGTACCAGGTCATCTCCAAATCGGCTCTTGATGCATGCATATTCTCTCAGAAGCATTTCAGGCAGCTTATTAGTGGTAAGTGTTACATTCTATCCTGCAAACCCTAACCCTAATTTCAGCTATAAAATAGGGAATTTTTGCATGGCAATTTGCATGCCCGGTTATTTCAGTAACTTTGCATAGAAATAGAAAATATCAATATAAGGGATATTACAGTGGTATCAAAGCTATCTTCTTGGCCAGCTATGGGCTTGAGAAATGAAAAGTAGATGAATACACAAGAGGACCCTTTTGTAACCTATAGGAAAAGAAGGAGTAGGTACACGGAGGACTTTGAGGATATCCAACGTGAAGATATCAGCTCAGACATGGAACCAACAGGTATACACTCTGACATAGGGAAAGGAACGGGGGAAGATGAAAACAGGATGGAGTTTCGCAACTTAGTATCTGCATTGCAAGACTTAGCCAAAGGGCAAAAAGATGTACTCAATGCAATTAACAGATTATCGACGAAACCATAACTAGGTAACAACAGTACCCCTCCCTCACCAGTAGACAGAGGGTCTACAGGCAGCAGTGGGAAGGTCGTGTATACCAATATACAAAATACACCGCATATATATAGCAGACCTTCCAACAGGCCTACTATGCCTCACTTCTTGGCAGATGCGGTATGAGGTCCAGTCATGCAGGTAGAGCCTAGCGAAACCTTTGGGGCTTATTTGCAGGAATACAGAGACTTAGGAGATGAGTTTCATGCAGCTATGTCTTTTTCAGATTTTTGCAACATGAAGAGTAGGAACAGGCCCCGAAATTTCAACAAGGGATTCAATCACAACTATGAATTGCAGAAAACCTTAGGCAGGTTGACCATTCCAAACTTTGACAGGACTCACTGAGGATCAGCACGGATATGGGTTCAAAAGTTGGATACCTACTTCCAACTCAATCCCATGACAGAGACAGATGCCATTAAATTGGCCACACTCCACCTGGACAGAGAAGCTCACAAGTGGTGGTACCACGGATTAGTGACATTGGGTCACAACACCATACACTCCTACGGTGAGTTCACTTAGAAGCTCATGGAGAGGTTTGACAGGAAGGATCTAGAGATACATTTCAGGGAGTTGGCTCAACTCAAACAGACAAGTAGTGCAGAAGCCTTCATCTCAGAATTCTAGAGGATAGCAGTCATGGTAACAGATGTGTCAGAGAGCAGGTTGACGATGTTATTCACTGAGGCCCTAACAGAGCCACTACGGGGATGGGTGAAAGCCTACAAACCCCCCACTCTGCAGGATGCCATTAGCAGAGCCAGAGATCTCCAGGATTCAGTTCTGAAGAACAGGTTCCCTCTCAAAACCAACTTTCCTGTTAGGGGCAAGGACAAGAAACCTTTCCAGTAGGATGTTCCCAAGAAAACATGGTTAGATGAGGACACTAAAAAAGACTTAAGGCAGAAGAAATTATGTTTCACTTGTCAGGAACCATGGGTGCCAGGACACAGGTGTGCAGGGAAGGCGAAGGCTCACTACATCGAAGTGTATTTGGACAGTGACGAGGACTATGAGCAGGAAGCCACAGAAGAACTACGGGCAGCTGAGGAAGAATCACTCTAGGGTGATACACCAGAGGGAGTCATTTCTACATTATCTAGAGTTCCAAGATTCCATACTCTCAGGGTCAAAGGAGTAGTATAGGGTCACAGAGTAGGAGTATTGATTGATGGGGAAGCAACCCACAATTCTATTGACTCCGCTTGGGTAGCCAAGAGGGGTATTCAGACCGAGAAGTTCGAAGGATTTACTGTAGCAGTAGCCGGGAACTCCAACATGGAGTGCAACTACTGGATTCCAAAATTGAATGTCACGTTAGGTAACTACCAGATGACAGATTCATTTTATGTAGTAGATGTATCAGATACTCATGTAGTATTGGGTGTTCAGTGGCTTTATTCAATAGGGAAATACACTACAGACTACTGGGCAATGGAAATGGAATTCCAGGGGCCAGAAGGCAAACAAGTAGTTTTGAGGGGCATGAACACTTATCCCCCAAAACCGGTCTCGTCACAGAGAATGGAGGCAGTACTTAGACAGGATGACATAGAATGGGTTGCATAATGTTTTGTCACCTTTAGTAAACCTCCAGAAACCAACACACAACACCCAAGTGATATTTAGGCCTTGTTACAGAAGCACGAAAAGGTATTTCGGGACCTTCCATCAGGTAGACCGTCAGACCAGGGCTTTGAACACATTATTGAGCTAGAGGAGGGGACACAGGAAGTCATCACCACTCCTTATCGGCATCCCAAAAAATACAAGGATGAGATCGAGAAAACGATCAAAGAATTGTTGGACCTTGGATATATTCGGCCCAGTTCTAGCCCCTTCGCATCTTCAATGGTCTTGGTCAAGAAGAAGAATGGTACACTGCGAATGTGCATCGACTATCGAGCACTCAACAAAAAGACCATTAAAAATAGGTATCCCATCCCTAGGATTGATGAACTCATGGACGAACTACGAGGTGCCAAATACTTTTCCAAGATTGATCTTCACTCGAGGTACCATCAAATCCAAGTAAGGGACCAAGACATCTCCAAAACAGCTTTCCGTTGTCACTATGGTCACTATGAGTTTTTGGTCATGCCTTTTGGACTTACCAATGCTCCAGCCACTTTTCAGTCGTGCATGAACCATACCTTCAGAGTTCAGCTTCGTAAGTTTTTGCTAGTATTCTTTGATGACATCATGGTTTACAGGAAAACATGGGAGGAGCATCTAAAACACCTGGACGAAGTACTGAGCATTCTAGAAGAACACTCGCTTTATGCGAAAATGTCCAAGTGTGAATTTGGCATGAAGGAAATGTTGTATTTAGGGCACATAATTAGTGAAAAAGGAGTACAGGTTGACATGGAGAAAATCCGAGCTATCAGAGATAGGCCCGCGCCATAAACAATCACAGAATTGAGAGGCTTCTTAGGTCTTTGCACTTATTACTGAAGATATGTTAAGGGATTCTCCCAATTTGCCGCACCCCTCACAGAAGAAGGGAGCATTCACCTGGACAGAACTAGCACAGAAAACTTTCGAGGAGATGAAAGTCATTATGAGTTCTTGCCCAGTTTTAGCATTACCGGACTTCTCACAACCATTTGTAGTAGAATGTGATGCCTCAAGGGAAGGGCGAGGAGCAGTATTGATGCAAAATCATCACCCTATTGCATTTGAGAGCCGAAAACTGAAAAACTACAAACGCCACTACTCCATATATGACAAAGAAATGCTAGCCATCTTACATGCTCTCACGAAGTTCAGACAGTACCTGGTGGGCAGTAAGTTCAAAATCAAGACAGATCATAACAGCCTCGAGTATTTCTTGGAGCAGAAGGAGCTGAATGAGCGCCAACAAAAATGGGTCAGCAAAGTACAAGCCTACGATTTCAAGATCGAGTATGTAAAAGGTAAGAATAATATAGTAGCTGATGCATTATCCAGGCGACCTGCCTCACTATCTCTCATGAGTATATCCACAGATTGGAGGGCACTTCTCTTAGTAGAATACTCCAAAAATTAATTCGCTTGCGAATTATTGGATGGACAGATTCAGGATGACAGGTACAGGATTGTCGATGACATCATCTATTACAAGAACAGGATATACCTCGTCCCAGAATCAACTTTGAGGAAAAAGATCATACAGGCAGCACATGACTCCATTATCAGGACATCAGGGTTTCTTGAAGACCTACAGACAGATCTGAGAGAGGTTCTCATGGAAGGGCCTCAAAGGGGAGGTTATGCAGCACGTACGGGAATGTAGCATATGTCAGCAAAACAAGATCGAGAACATCCATCCAACAGGGTTGCTACAGCCACTACCAATTCCAGAACAAAAGTAGGAAAGTGTCTCCATGGACTTCATTACAGGATTGCCCAAGGTCCAAGGGCGGGATTGTTTATATGTCGTAGTTGATAGACTGACCAAGTTTGCACATTTCTTTTCTATATCATCTGATTACTCTGCAGCTCAAGTAGCTGAGTTATTCTTCAGGGAGGTCTTCAAGTTACATGGGTTACCTAAGACCATTGTCGGTGATCGGGATAGTAGATTCGCAGGTGCCTTCTGGCAGGAACTATTCAGATTAGTGGGAACCGAACTAGCTACCAGCACGAGTTATCATCCCCAGAGCGATGGACAAACTAAAATTGTCAACAAGTGGATTGAAGGATATCTGAGGAACTACGTAACAGGGCAGCAGTGAACCTGGATTAAATGGCTACACTTAGGGGAGTACTGCTACAATACTACCTATCACATGTCTATTAGGATGACACCTTTTAAGGCATTATATGGCTACGAGGCCTTGGACTATGCAGATTTAGCATTCGGAGACAGTAGAGCTCCTAAGGCAAAGGATTGGATACAGAACAGTTAGGATATTCATAAAATCTTGAAGGAAAACTTATAGACAGCCCAGAATCAACAGAAGTTGTATGCAGACAGACACAGGATTGAGCGGAGCTTTGAGGTAGGAGATTTGGTATACTTAAGGCTCCAACCTTACAGACAGTGTTCACTTAAGAAGAAAGGAGCGGAAAAGTTAAAACCTCGCTTCTATGGACCCTACGGAATAATCAGGAAGGTGGGAGAGGTGGCATATGAACTAGAACTACCACAGGAAAGTAAAAATCACAATGTATTCCATGTGTCCAACCTGAAAAAGACCATTGGGCAACACATTGCTCCATCAACAGAATTACCTCCTTTAGATGATGAAGAACTACTGATACTGATTCCTGAACGGATCATACAGACTAGAGAAAGGAAACTCAGGAACCACGTGATTAGGGAATACTTGGTTCAATGGAAAGAACTACCTCTAGAAGATACCACTTGGGAAGGTGAACAGGTATTGCAGCATCCGAGTTTGCAGTTGCTTGAGGACAAGCAATCTCAAGCGGGGAGGACTGTAATGTCCTCATCTGATTAGGCATTCAGGACCAAAACCGCTAACCTATGTGATTCCTGTGGGTTCGAGCGGTTACTGACAGTTAGGGAATCAACTTAAAACTGATGCCATCTACAAAAAATATAGGGCATCAATATGATATCACCATTAGGTCAAAGAGGGCCACCGAAGCCAAAGGCCACCGACATGCATGACATCTAAGCATTATTTAATGATGCATGCACCCATTTAAGTCTCCATGCACATGCATGCAAGTCAACTGCAAATTAGTACTTAAAGTGACCTAATTCGGTCAAAAGTTAGGGTTTTCGCAGTTGAAAGTTATAAAAGAAAGATAAAGTGAATGGAGACTTTACTTTTGATGATTATTGATTTTGGAGATCTTGAGTAGCAGCACAGCATGCGGCCACAGCAGTTGGGGTTGGAGAGGACGTCTTCAACTAACGAGGTTTCGACAGTGAGATATTTGCCCTAGTCTCATCCAAGGTAAACCATCTAGGTTCACCATCCGCTCTTCAATTTATTCATTCCTTTACAGTTATCCAGTATCCATCAGAGATTGTTTGCAGGGGCACGTGTGCAGCCGTAAGGGGGTTTTTAGCTGGAAAACCCCAAATCATTTGCTAGGTCTTCAGATCTCAGTTTACCTTCAGAACACAGGTACCATTCTCATCATCGGTATCATACTCCAGTACCCGGTGATTATCAGATCCGGTCTTGCTCATCCGAAGCAGTTATCAGCAATTTCGGGATCAGAGGGGTGTGAGCAGCTAAACCTCCAGATCAATTCGCTAGCCTGCCTAGAGACCTCAGAACTTCCGCATGTGTCAGGCATCCTCTCCGCATGGAAAGACTACCACTCCTGCAAATTCTCAGCTTCAACGGACACCTCCTTCACTAAAAACGTCACCCTTAGCTGATTTTGGGTTTGTGCTGCTGGGGTATAACCAAAGGCAGAAGGTACCAGGTTATCTCCAAATCGGCTCTTGATGCATGCATATTCTCTCAGGAGCATTTCAGCCAGCTTATCAGTGGTAAGTGTTACATTCTATCCTGCAAACCCTAACCCTAATTTCAGCTATAAAATAGGGAATTTTTGCATGGCAGTTTGCATGCCCGGTTATTTCAGTAACTTTGCATAGAAACAGAAAATATCAGTATAAGGGATATTACACATTACAAGTCAACTCAACCAATTCCAAGTCCGAGTTGACAAATTTTTAAACAAAGGCAGCAAGATCCATCATCAACATGTCACCCCACTTAAATTGTGATGAATATCACAAATGGACACCCATGCAAAATGGGGGGTAAAAGTGACTATGGGCTAGCTTTCTCCCTGTTGCAGCAGAATTAGCCTTGCTGATTTTTGAGGCAGGTCATGAGGACAATTACGAGCACTAACAAGTGTTTCATTGCTATCCCTTTTCATGCACACATCACTACCATTCTATCTACAGTATAAACAAAACTGTCATTTTACCAATTAGTCATCATATCCTTTTGAAGCCTAATGTTCTAGCCTTCAGAAAAGTAAGGAATCTGTAGGAACCAAATTCCATAACAAAATTTTACAAATCAACCTTTTTGATAAATTACAGAATGCCCTATTGCATTACTATTTACTGCAAAGTGTTACAGATTATTCAACAATAGCTGCAGGATCATTCTTTTAACCATAATATCATTCTCAGTAAGGCATGCTTGAAAGACAATTTGCTTATCAAATTAATGTTGGAACATAGAATGTAAATCAAATTCATTTTATCCTAGGAAAGAATAGTGCAAATTGAACAATCTAAATGTACTATTTGAACCTGAACCACTGTTTCATAATTTAGCAGAGCATCAATCGCCTTGCCTGACACACGCTCCTCAAATTTGTTTGCCTGAAATGCATATTTGTCATACAAGTCATGAAAAAGAAAGTTGAAAACAAAAACAAAAATTCTCATAGGTTGCATTGCACCAGCAGAAAATGCCAATCCATTCATATTAAATAACATAAAAACCTTTCCAATGCAGATAAAGAAAATCCTGAGAGCAAAGAAACATTAGGCTTTATGATCTCCTCTGAGTCAAATGAGCTTCATTCAAAAATGTCTGCTTCATTTGGAAATGAAATTTTTATATTGGAGTTTAATGTTCCCTCTCCATAAATCCTATGATGGAGAATTTAAAATATATCAAGTGTGAACTTAAGCTATTGTACTTCCTCCAGAATAATTCTACACATTCAATGAACAGATTGGATAGGTCACTGTGTTCTTCAAGGGTTCAAAATCAATCTGAGCACATTAGAAGGCATCATCCTAACATACCTTTTCAGTTGCAAATTCTCTGGGCCCAAGGCATTCTTATCCATTTATATAAATAAATCACTGGGGAGAATAATTTGTTCTGGTAAAATACAGCATATTGACAGGTAGGAAACTTGCATATCATAGTTCCTACAAACATAATTTTATCCATTCTAGTTACAGAAATCTTTATCCAAAGTAGAGATGATCCACATGTAACACAAATCAACTGTCCTAGTGTTAAAAATAACTGGAATGATCTCAGATAATAATTTGTCTTTACAGTATGACAGACATTTCATTGAACAGATAGTGGCATGATTTCAGCAAATAGTCGTTAATATGTGTACAACATTTTTCATAGATCAAGTTATGCATGGCTCCAATGTTATCAGAACCGGACCAGTCATTGAACCGGCAGAGCCCAAAAATCTGAACCGGACCGAAACCAGAAAAAAACCGGACCAAAAAACCGGTCGACCAAAAGCTACATAAAATATTCAAATTTTGTAAAAACACATATATTCATGTGCGTCCATATGAATCCAAACCATTATACACAAATATGCATAGATTCTTATGTATATAGCAAGTATGGTTTATATAGCCAAAATAGCAAGGAGTTCAATACATCTTTGAACCAAAATACATCAACAAAGAGGTTATAAATGGCCCCTAGAGTCCAAAAATAAGCGTAGTACTAATCAATAACTATATTCTAGTGTCTACAATCTAATCATATGGTACTACTAGTATAGACTTTAACTGTGCACAGTAGACGCCCTACAATTTTGTTGAAACCTCCTAATCCAAGCATTTCAAAAAGGGAGAAAAAACTTTGCATGCCTAATAAGTAGTTTTGCTTGAGTGAATGGTACAATTTTCTTAAGTTTATGGCAAAGGAGTTAAACAATCAACACCACCAACACTATGTTACATAGAGGGGTCGATGGGCTTGCTTAAATGCCACTCCCCTACCCTCATACATGATAGAATCCAGTGGAAACGTTGCAATCCTGAAACCCTAAAAACTATTAGTCTGCTGAAATTTGAATGGGATCAAAAATTCTATTTTTTGCATATAAGTCCAATGAGGTTGGAACCTCTCTCAAACACCCTGAAACAATAAATGGTGATGTTAAAAATTTAAGTAAAAGTGGTATTCTCCTTATCTTTCATAAGGATAGAAAATGAAAGATAAGGACAATACCACTTTTATTTTAAGTTGTTGAGTTATGGGGTAACTCAAGATGTCCATCATGCGGACTGCCTAGCATGGAGGCACTTATCAGCATCGACAGGAGGGTAGAATGTGAGATGCACTCTGCCAAGTGTCATGGATCCAGCAACGGAGACATGCAATGAGTTAAGTCACTTCTGCCAGTTACATGCAAAAGTGCATCCACGCATTTTTTAATGCAGCAGTATGATCTTTGGCACAAAAGCGAAATTAGGGTTTTGGAACCCTAATTAGGGTTTGGTGACCTAATTTCTCAGTGACTTATAAAAAGGCATTGAGACTGCAAAAAGCATTCATCTTTTGTGAGCATAAGGAGATCAGAGCAATTGTGAGCAGCAATTGACCAAAGGAGGGTGAACCATCTGAGATAGCTGGGGGCGCATTACTGAGGGCAGTGAGAGGACAGATCTTCAGAGAGTGAGGAGTTCTTTCATCAAGGCAATGAGAGAGAGAGTCTTCACTGAGCATCTTCAAAGACTGAAGAGCAGCAGCAGCAGGGGGCGCATTGACCAAAGGAGGGTGAACCATCTGAGATAGCTGGGGGCACATTGACCAAAGGAGGGTGAACCATCTGAGATCGCTGGGGGCGCATTGCTGAGGGCAGTGAGAAGACAGATCTTCAGAGAGTGAGGAGTTCTTTCATCAGGGCAATGAGAGAGAGAGTCTTCACTAAGCATCTTCAAAGACTGAAGAGCAGCAGCAGCAGCAGTATTTTGAGCAGTTGGAGGAGGACGTGAGAAGCAACACGTTACATGTGTGAGAAGTGAGGTAGTTGTTGCAGACGTGTGGAAGGATGAGAGGGCCCAGAGAGTTGAGGGTCTTCATTAGTGACTGAGGAGAGGCCTTCAGTGATCAGTTAAAATCAAACTGATAGTAGATCAGCTGAGACGTGCCTCAGAGGAGTGAGGACGTAGCTGTAAGCTGAGGTACGTTTTCAGTGAATGAGGATGTTGTTCATCTTCTGGAGCAGAGCATATCAGAGCAGAGAGCTAAGGGAGCATCTTTCTAAGAGTTAGGCAGAGTGTACAACATCCAATGATTGGCAGAGTCAGATTTGAGAGATCCAGCGTGAGGGTGTATTGTTGGGGGTGCATTTCCAAGAGTAGCAGCTGCAACTGCTGCAGATCTAGGGCTTTGGCCCTCCAGGTTCACTAGTTGCTTCTCTAAATCTTACTGTACTTCTTCTATATTCTATTTGCTCTGGGATCGAGAAAGAAGAAAGCCCCACTATAGTTGATTTTCCCCATTGGGGTTTCCAAGATAAATTTTTGAGTCATGTGTGATTGCCTGATTGTTTATGAGTTGTAAGGATTTCATGTGCTGCAAGTTCTAAATTTGTTTGAAGTGTATTTCATCTTGGATTGGTGAATATTGTGGCCAAGTTGATTATCCAGACTTCTCAGAGCAAGTGGAGATCTCTGAGAAAAACTAATATGGTATCAGAGCCTCGTTAGAGGTTAGTGTTATATAAAAAATATAACATAACATATATGTTATATAAATATATATATATATATAACATTATAATAATAATATAACAATTAATATTAGTATTATTAATATTAATTATTAATAATATAACTATTAATAATTAATTAAAAGTCAACAGTCAGGTTTTTACGTGAAAATGTACAAATGGGCTTATAAAAGTCTAAACATTAAAAATGTAATATCATATCTTATCTTATACTTTAATACATATATAATTTTATCCAAATGGATTTTTATATACTATTCCAAATATTTTGGTAGTATGTGTGTGAGCAAACTTTTGTTCGGCTCATTTGGTATCAGAGCCAATATGATTCTAGCTTGTGGCCAAAATTGTCAAGGCTTCCTTGAATTAGGTTTTTAACCTTACTCAAAAGAAAGAGAGAAAGTTTTAAAAAAAGTGAAAAAATAGTAAAAAACAAAGAACTGGAAGAAGTAAAGAGAAAAAAAAATATAGAAACCGCACATGGTTTCTTAAAAAAACTATACATGGTTCATTTTCCAACAACAAACAACACGTAATTTAAACATTACACAAATATTGTTGTTAATTATAATAACATATATTATTTTTTATTATTATTAAACTATTAATAAAAATATATAGATATATCAATATAGTTATTATTTTTAATAATAACTATTGGAAAACATAAAAGAGGAAAAATATATATATATATATATATATATTATTGAAATAATACCCCCCGAGGTGTAGATCAATTGGCAACCGTGCACTTGTTAAGGTGTACGCGTTATTAAGCAAGTCAAGGGTTCAAACCTCGTTGCAGCCTGAGATGCGTTGTGGGGGTCAGCATATTCTCCTGGAGGTTATAGTGGTAGCGGTCGGAATCGACCCCGTGTCACGCGAGTACGAAACCGGCTAGTTGCTGATTACTCCAGATACAAAAAAAAATTGTTATTGAAATAATAATTATTTTTGGAAAAGGAAAAAGGTTATTTAACCTAATAAGAAGAAGACAAGAAGTAGTCAAAGGAAGACAATTTATCGATGAATAAGTCAAAATCAAAGAAAGAATCTTTGAAGATGTCAAGGTTAATTGAAGGCTCGTCAAAGAATTCAAAATCAAAAGAACAACTATCTATCATCGAAGAAGTCGAAAACCATGGAAACCAAATTAAGGCATTATCAAAGAGACAATGATGAATTGCGAGACATGAATAACAATTTGGAAATAAAGATTAAAATACACGAGATTCAAAAGGAGTTCAAAGAACGACAAATTTCCAACCAAAAAAATGATATAGAAAATTTGTCTGCAAAAATTGAGGAATTAAAAGACGAAAATGATTTCAATCAGAGATTAAAAAATCAAGATATAAAGGAACAGTTAAACAAGTATAAAGAAGAAATAATACGCTTGAACAAAATCGTTAACGACAAGGATGAAGAACTGACACAGATAAAAAAGAAATTAAAAGATCAAGAATAAGGAGGACAATGTCGACAACAAATAAAAGTTCTTCAACAACAAAATGACGATTCTAAAAAGGAACACAAGTTGGAGATCACAAAAAGTAATAAAGCATTAGCCAATAAATCCGAAGAAATTTTCAGATTAATGAACCATAATAAGACGTTAGAAATTAAGAAGTTGAAAAATAGTTTGAAGACAGAACACTCTACAGAAGACATTGAAAGAAAACTTATAGACAAGCAGGAAGAAAATAGTTGCATCAGAAATCATAACGAAGAACTTAAGGAACAACTTAAGAAGTTCGAAGATGACAGAAAGTCGCAAGTAGAATTGATTAAGAAGTTTCAAAGTGACAACATGCAGTTAGAAAACAAGTCGGAAAAGATACATAACGAAACATTAAAACCTCAAGGGATGGAAATACAACTTCCAGCTCAGATCAATGCTCAAAGGACGACACTCGAAAAAGAAAATGACATTGTGAAAATTCTCTATCGACACCCCAGTCATAAAAACCAATATCCTAGAAAGGGGGAAATGTCGAAAGATAATGGTAATAATGTGATCAAAGCTCCAGAGGCAGATCAGTAGGGAATCCCAACAGTCAGCAACAAATCAATTTGGGATGGATTGATCCGTCAACATATCGAAAGTTATGCTCTACACTTAGAAGTTTGTATCGACGTGTTTCATCAGCTACGACGTGTTATCACATATATAGTAGTCGGGCTACCATATTCTATTCTTCAGATTCAGTACATTTTTCAGCAAGATCCCCAACATATGACACACTGAGATGAGCATTTATGATGGATCATTATTTATTTGACCGACTATAGTACTCTCCCATGCCACGACTAAGTCTCAGGACACTCAAATTTGAGGACGGATGTAGCCATTTAGTCATGTGCAGAACAGATAGCAGTACCCAGATTTGCATTAGTGTTTTCTCATTGGAAAGATATTGATTCAGATGGATTATTTGCATGATTATGACTCAACTTATATTATATTGTGTTATGGTTATCATGGCTCTTATACTCATCTTTGTGACGTGTTAGCATTTAGTATCATGATCTAGCGGTCATATAAATATGTGGACTTGGATGTATCTGTATTATGTATTGATGTTCCTACTCAGAGTTTGAAGTTCTTGACCTATACTCATTGGTTTTACCCTCCTTAGGGAGAATAGAGGTAGTCATTCCCACCATACTTTGGCTTGCTAGTGTTGGTTTCATCATTCATTGTTTCCACCCATCCATTACATCTCAGTTTTGTTTTAGCCCGGCTTACTACTTGACTTGTGGCATGGAGGACCTTTCCCTGTTAGAGCCTTTGTTGAACAAGCCTCCCTGTTTATTTGTGTCTCGGCTCTGAGTTGCCTAGGATGTGTTTGCTTACCTGAAACAAGTAGCGCTGCCATCAATACAATGTATTTGGAAATAAAATGAATATCTTATAAAAATCCCATTCATTAAAAATTGTGTTTTTCAACATACGTGAATGCAAGGCTAGCCTAACGAAATTGGCTCTAAAAAATATTGCAATGAAATATCTTAAACATTCATGAAAAGTAGTGTTTTTCAACATACATGAATGCAAAAAGCCTAAATGATAAAAGCCTGTATAAAAATACGTGGACAAAGGCTATGGAAAATCAAAGGCCCAAAAAGCAATGGCTCCTAAAAGTTATATCTAAAGATTGTTGGCCTTACTTGTATTGAGTTGGAATGTGAGCATTTGTCAAGGTGAGTAACCAACTCTGAAGTAGTTCACCCATTTGTGAGACACTACCATGCCCTTTGTTGTTATTTGTCCAGCATATGGCTATAGTGAGTATCCCCTTTCCATATCCAAAGTGTCACAATGTTGAGGGGGTAGTCATCCTTTGACCTAACCTTGTGAATTTTAGCCTTCACCCTTCACTAGCAAATTGACTACAACTATGAAGTGAGTAGAGTCTTGAAAGTCTAGTCTAAGTTATAATAAATAAAACCCTATATATGTATTTGGTTGATGTGTCGCCAGTAAGTGATTGCTATTTGTTATGATTGTTACTTAAATGATGTGTAGAGCATGTCTTAGCCTTTTAACACTTCTAGCAGATGGATGTCAGCCTAAGTTATATTATTGGTATCTGGTCATTTACAAGTTATTATTTTGTCTATTTGATATTGTGGATGATCAGGCTGAGACCTAGAGAGGGTATGAGTATATACCTTAGATGGATTTGGACTTTCTAAGTCCAATGAGACAGCTTATTTTCAATTCTGGGCGCTTACAGAGATGAACAGGCTCATTTTACCTTTCTGGTGCAGTTTTGCTTCACTAGAGGGCAGGTCTGAGCAAGGAGATGATTTTGTTGGATCTCCTAGGGCGTTGTATGGGGCATAGGGGATCCAAACACTTGATTATACCATAGTACCCCCCTCCCAGAGAGCATGGTGGGCTCAGTTGGACAACGCGGGCACCCTAGGAGGCTGTTTTGGCAGGTTCACGTTTCCCGAGGCAGATTAAAAAATAATTAAATGGCTACTAAAGAATTCGATTTGGGCTGCTAAGGCAAGGAAATGGCATGGGATGAGGTCTAATGATGAGAGTGATGTCTTCCACACCTTCACCAGCAGTTGTAGCACCTGGATAGGCCCACATCTATCTTTCGGGCATTTTATATTATATTCTGGAGCTGTTGGAGGCTCACGATTTCCTCAAGCTGGCACAATTTCACAGTTTAAAATTTATATTATTTTTATTGTGCCATGGGGACACCCAGAGGGAGTTAGTTAACACTCCATGGACTCACCATGTGCTTCACTTATTTCTTATTGAGTGGGACCCCCTTTCTTATTTAGTCCCTTTTATATTATATTGTTATATTGATCCATGTATTGTATGTTGAGCTCATCTCAACCATTGATTAGAACATTTGTATCTTTTAATCTTAGCCACTCATTTGAAAAGTGGTTGTGGTTTTGGTCCTCTCATTCCTATTTAAAGGAGAGAGCTTCTCATTTGTAAGGGGTCTTTGGCTCTTGGATCTGGATAATAAAATTGATTGTGATTATTTCACAATTTCTCTGGCTCAGATTATAGAAAGGCCACATCAGCTCTGTGAGAGTGAACCCTAGATCTATGAAAGAGGGGGCTTTTGAATATAGCCAGATGATGGGAATACGAGAAGCGTTCCTTAGGGTTTCAGAGAAGGGCTCACACATGCAAAAAGAGGGAGTTGGATGGGTTGGATTCTAACTCGAGCCAGGAAATTCTCTGAAGGTGGCAGGAAGGATGCATGGACTAGAGCTGAGAGATTTACCCTTACTTTGGTGGATGAGGAATATAGTATGGTGTTCCGAGATGGACAGAGTCTTTTATATTCAAAGGGAGTGACCTTGGATGCAGCAGTGAGGCATAGCAATAGACAAGGCACGTTGTACAGGTTGTTGTGTCATCCTGTGGTCAACTTCAGATTGGAGCATATTTTCAAAGGGAGTCTGGAACATGGATCAATGTCAGAGACAGAGAGAGAGCATGAGGCTTCTCTCAAGATGACATTGATGAAGCAAGTATACGGAGTCCTCTTCATACCAGGACTCAGAGTGAGCATACTCTCAGTGTCAGCATTGGATGATTTTGGGTTCTCTGTAGTGTTTCATAGAAGGTTGATATTCACCTATCCAGAGAGGGCTGATCTGGTATGGATGGGTTACAGGGTTGATGGTGAGTGGTGAGGGGAAGACCTACTTCAAGAGCAGTTTGTTGGTTGTTAGAGTCCTCGTCAGACTCTGAGATGGAGTTGGAGCTAGAAGCTCCCAATTTGGATGTGCCTTTGGAGAGTCAATCCACAGGGTAGAGAGATGAGCAAGATGCTCATACTAGTACCAGCCAAAGACTGAGTTGGTATGATATGACTGAGATGGACTTAGCTCAAGAGAGAGTTGAATCATCTCAAGGCAGGGAGGTCAGGTATCAGTCAGTTGATTTGTTTGATGATAGCTTCAGTGGTTGGTTGCAGCAGAGACTCATAGGGTGTTTGAGCACAGGATCATTGATTTGGTTTAGAGAGAGCAAGAGCTTCCTTCCGAGACCACTAGAATGGAGGAGGATCAGAATACTACGGGTCATAGCAATAGAGGTAGTCAGGACCTAAGTCACCTGGTTCGAGTTCGTGTTCGAATTCGAAGACCTTGAAATTCGACAAAAAATCGGCAATAGAAATTTTGGCGATAAAATTCGATATAAAGTTCGAATGACTATAAAATTTGAAAAAATAACTATTTAACATCCCAACAAAAAAAACTTAAATTCTTTCCAAATCACATAACATCCTTTAGCTTAGATGCAAATATTAACAGGTTTTTAAACTAAGTTATACACAACTAACCAAAAAAATCATATCATATAAATTATATTATCAAACCAAAAGAAATTAACATTAATTTTTTTTTTAAATTTAAAATAGATAAATTAATATAAAAGAAATAAAAAGTTATTTATTTAGACTAGAAATAGCATTTATATTACTTAATCCCAGCAGAACAGCATTTATATTTATTAATCAAAATAATATTTATATCTATGCATCGTATCCATCCCCGTTTTCAGTTCCATCGAATATATTAACCATCGGCACCGCTTCACCTGCCTCAACGGAATGACAGCTCCAAATGTTGGCGCCCTCTCCTCTCTCACGAAATGGTTCACGACGGCAGTTCACTCACAGAGTGTTGCAATGAGTAATGAGTTGACCCAGACGTAGTTTTGGTCATTGGCTAGAGTTTACCAGCGGGCCGCATAGTTCTTTTCCTTTAAAATCGTCGAATTTCAACGATCTAGTTCGCCAGGCACAAAAAAACGGCAATTTTCGATTTTTATGGTGAAAAATCGCCGAATCCAGTGACTTAGGTCAGGACATATATGAAAATTACTGCAGCAGAGGACTTGTTGGATCCGAGCATCAGTTGTGGTCGGACATCCCTCGTTAAGAGGGAGTGTTGAGTTATGGGGTAACTCAGGATGTCCTCCATGTGGACTGCCTAGCGTGGAGGCACTTATCAGCATAGGTAGGAAGGTAGAGTGTGAGATGCACTCTGTCAAGTGTCATGGATCTAGCAGCGGAGACATGCAATGAGTTAAGTCACTTTTGTCAGTTACATGCAAAAGTGCAATGATCAATATGGCTTCCTGTTTTATGTCTTCTATCAAGCAAGGACACATGCAAATGATAGAAGACCTTCCTTGTTGCCACTTTCTAACAGTACTTATACTTACACTTCTCATTGATTTTTTTTTTAACAGAAACAATAAAAGAGGGTAGTATTAAACAGGCTGTGCACAGCCATTCATTACAAAATATGCAGAAACTGAGAGTTCTTGTTGTTCAAAAAAGAAATAACCAAAATTGGTCCAGAGGGGAGACCAAAGAACTCCACATAAGGTTTTTACATATATTCGATGGACAGTGGTAGTATATACCCTAATAAACTGCTGATTAAGTAACAAACAGAAAAACATGAACTAAGAAATCCATTTAGAAATTAGCCTGAGGGCTTCATTGGCTGGACTACTGACGACTCCTCCATGGACTGGGCTGCAACAGGGGTTTCGCGGGCCTGACTGGCTTGATTCATGCTTACCAAACGCTGAATGTCCTCTTGGATTCTGTCCACTTTGCCCATCATTTCTCTGAGGTTGGATTCTGTGTCATCAATCCTAGAATCATGATTGCTTATCTGGTAGGAGGTATAGCTGACCACCTCACCCATATCCTTCACCTCTTGAACCAGTGCTTTGTTATCCATTATACCTATGGCCATCATTTCATATAAACGCCTGAGGTTTTTCTTCAGGTCTGCAATCCCTGCATTCTCATTTGCCGGGTTCACATTGCCTTGCCTAGGAATGTAAGAGTCAAGAGCTATGCTTGAAAAACTGAGATGGAGATTCTGAACAGCACCTTCCAAATTTTGAGCCTGAGAACCACAGAAAAACTCACTAAGAGCCGAGTGGAGAATGCTAACTTCTCACAGAAGAGAATCACAGTCTTCCTTACTTTTACAGGAAAGAGTGCCTATGGCTCCTTCCTTTCACCCAGAGCAATTGCAACCAAGAATCAAATTACTGCCTACTGTGAAAAAACTCACCAACAGGAAGACTGAGCCCGAGACCAGAACTCAAACGCAACAGGGGACCGCCGGCATGGGGAGAGCAATGACAGGAGAGGAAGGCTGCGAGAGCAAGCCTTTCTTTAACGAACACCTTGCAAAAAGGCAGAGACTCCCACGGAATCTCCTGAATAACTCCCTCGTCGACGCCTGTTATTACATTCAGCAGCGTCCTCTCCGGCGAGAAAGCAGAACGAGCAAGGTTCAGACCCCTGATCCAAGGAGCTGAGGGGTAAGAATGAAGTCTGAGGGAGGCCATAATGCGAGGGATGAAAGGACCTGGAGCGTGTGAGCTGAAACAACAATAACACAGGAAAAGACTGGAGTTAAGGGCATCGAGGATCGAGGAGAGCGGGAGCACACGCGGCATTTGCATGGGAGGCGGTGGGACGAGCAATTTATGCGCTGGGGTCTTCTCAATTAACCAATGCATCATGAACAATGCGATGGGGAAAAGGACTTTTATGCCATAGTTCATTAAGGTATAGGTTTAGGGGGGGAAACAACCCCATTGAGTTGTAAATGTCCTTGTGGAAGGGAAGCCCCCACATTTGCTAAGTCATCGGCAGCCACGTTGTTTGAGCAAAGGATATGATAGAATTCATAATGGGGAGATAGGAGAGGGGTAGTTTTGTCATACAACTGATGACATTTTATCGAGCCCGTGGTGTATCCATTGAGAATTTTATATATGACATGTCTAGAGTCGCCAAATATCGCGACCTTGAAGAGATCAGAGTCGGCGAGGATCGTTAGACCTTGGAGAAGAGCCATCCATTCAGCCTCATTATTAGTCCTGCATCCTATTCCCCAGGCAAAGGTTTGTTCAATTTTTCCTTCAGGATCTACACTTCTCAGTGATTGTTACTGAATGCATGAAAGTATAATTAATTCAAGGACTGTTTTTATTCTTTTGTCATTTCAATATCTTTATACTGCTGATACCTTACTGCTCTGTCACTATATTTGGCATTGGAATAAGCTAATGATACTGATGTGACATAAGGGCTAATAACAGTACTTCATAGGATATCTAATTGATACACTTGCTGAAAGTTCACACCATTGGCATAAGGTTAAAGAGGCTATTTACAGTATATATCAAACTGATTACTATTGCAATATTATTCAGACATTAGAAACTAGTACTTGCTTGACCATAACTATCTTCAGTATGTCTTCTTCATTCTCTGTCTGACTCCATTGAAAGCACTGATCTGATCAAATAGGTGTTTGGAAGGTGTTTGGTCCATTGTTGACAAGTACTCTAGAAGGGCTCTCCCCTTGGGACAACACTAGATCCCAAAGAAGTCGAGAGATTGAACTGAGGTGACAGTGGTTCAAACCTCTCATGTGCTTGCCATTCACTAGCAAGCCTAGCCTGCTAGTTTCAACGGTAACAGGCTCCATTATCTAACCAAAAGCTCCTTTTGTCTACTTTCTTCCACATATCTTTTATTTAATTAATATGTTATTTATTATTGATTTATTTATTAATTAGACAGTATTATTATTTTTTATTACGTAATACACCCTAGGTATATTACATGCATGTCCCTTTGGCACATTACTTGCATAACCCTGTAAGAAGATCATTGGCACTTCAGCTTTAATGTTCTGGTTATTAGAGACAAATGGAGCTTTATTAAAAGGCATTAGGAATAGGTAGATAACTATTTATAGTAATGCTGACAAAGGTAAAACTTTTGTGACTGCAACAGATTTTTCGTTACAGGAATTTGCGTAAGGAATACAAGATGCAAGTACTGATTTATCATTTATCTATCTAATCAAGGGAATAAAAAAAATCCAATAAGAATGGAAAGACAAATACACACCTTTATCCGACTTAAAGCAGCAGCTGTTGTAATTTTGACAGTCCATATAACATATGCAAGGAATGCTAACAAGACAATACCAGCAGCAGCTGCACCTACTTGATGTGACAAAAGTGCACAAACTACAACCAATTCAACGGCTGTGGGAATGAATGTAAACACTGCAAACATAACATATAAGGGATGGTATTAATACTCTGGTTTGACCTAAAAGCAAAATACAAGTTTTTGATATGTCCACTAAATTTCATTTACGAAGTTTTGAAAAACAAATGCAAATCCCTAAACTGCTTATACTGGTATATCTCCATCATGAAATCCCTCATCAAATTTTACATCCAATATCAAAGGAGAAACTTAATGATGTCATATGTTCATGAATGTTTGCAAATGTAGTCTTGAAATCAGCAATTGCCTACACTGGTTTAGAAACTACAACAAAATGGAACATTTTAACTATCACCATATATTGTGCCACATTTGGATTTTGAATCAGAAATATGAGTGGATACAGTCGAGTTTACAGAACTTCTTGTGTGTTGATCTGGCATTAGTGATAAAATCATATATGTAAAGATGTAATTAGGAAGGCTAGTTAGGTGGCAGGCCCTGAGATGCACCCCATGTTAGACAGGGCATGGGTATTACAATCT
The DNA here is from genome assembly GCA_001517045.1 of Pseudotsuga menziesii. Classification (NCBI taxonomy): domain Eukaryota; kingdom Viridiplantae; phylum Streptophyta; class Pinopsida; order Pinales; family Pinaceae; genus Pseudotsuga; species Pseudotsuga menziesii. The sequence goes on along the minus strand of LPNX010112722.1, from coordinate 1,204,219 downwards.
CTTGAGGAAATGTAAACAGAATTAAGGTAGAATTTATAGGGTAGTAGCACAAGCATTGAGTGAGGCTTATTTGGCAGAAAATCATAGAAATGAAAGACACACAATGTATGCGGTGTTGTTGTAAATGTAACTTCGGAAGATATTGTTCATTTGGTTGTATTATTATTTTATTATTATCGTATTGCTATTGTACTTCCTTCGGAGATGTTTTTCTTCCATTCGGAGATGTCATTATTGTAATTGGTCATGTCAGAATATCGAGGTAAAACCTCTATTGTAAGTCGGGGCAATAGTCCCCAAAAGAATATTGTAAAATGTATTTTTTGGGTCTCCCTAAGAGAATCGGCCCAGTTAGGTTAGAAAGTCGGCCCTATTGGGGTAAAAGGTCACCCACATGAAAGAGTATAAATAGGGAAGCACCCTCCCTCATTTTGACACACTGCAAGCTCAAGCAAGTTCGCTTCTAAGTGAAGGAAGACAAGTTCTTTGCAATAGAGAAGAAAAAGTTGTGAAGGACATCTTATCTCACGGTTTTCTATCGTTGTCTGACATTGTACTTAGTGATGAATCAGAAGAATTTGTTGGGTTTTTCCCGAGAGAGGGCTTCCCACGATAAATCTTTGTGTCTCTATTTTATGTTGTGCTTGTCTTTCTTTCAGTGATCCTAATGTTATGGTTATGATGAAATGATGCTAAATGTTTAAAGATCTTGTATAACCATTAAAACCCTAACATGGTATCAGAGCTACCCTGAAAGAAGTCTTTGTGCAATCGTGACACTGCTACAACTATAGCTAATGGAGATTTGGGCTTCATGCTTGAATCCCTAGAAGGCAAAATCTAATCATCCAAGCACTTTCACTATAACTCGCTCTTGGTAAAGGCTCAAGAGATGAAACTTGGATAGGTCGAAGATGAAATGTAAGTGTACCTTGTGTGCGAGTTTCAGCCTCAGATTCGTTGTACTTAGGAGATATGATCCCTCCAAATTAGGGTTCCATCATCTTCCAAGATTCAGTTTTAAACAGGTGACATAGGGAGAAATGCTATATCTCAGGCTAGGAAGATCCAAATCAAATTTCATAAGATGTTCCAGAAAGGGCTCAGACTGTAGTTTCTATGGTGCGAGTTTCAGAACCCGAAGTTGAAACAGTGACACGTGGTAGTCCATACAAGTTCTCTATTCTGAACCAATCCACAAACAGGTCACCTTGGGAAACCTAGCATAAATTCCTTTTGGTGAATCCAATCTTACTCTAATCTATGGGGTTGGAAAAAAGACAGACCAAACTAACTCATGATGAAGTTTCAGACCTTGAGGAGCAAAATTGTCGGAGATACATCAGAATTAAGACTGGACAATTCTATAGAAGAAATGAAAGAAACTAGGGCATCAAATATTTTGCAGTTTTGTCCACAATTTTGAGAAAAGGAGTATACTGCTCAACTCGCATTGAGGAGGTGCATCTTCTATCCAATCAGATCTGCAAGACACCAAGGTTGAAAAATTAGGGTTTCTTTGTCAAACCCTAAGTCCACCAGAAGTAGTTTTCCATAAAAGCTTTGGAGCAAGCATCTAGTTGAAGCAACTTATTGGTAAGACTCTATTCTTTTTATTTCCATTTGAAGTTCTCATTTTGATCAAAATGACAAACAGTACCAAGCTTGATGACAAGCTTGAAGGACCTTAGCACTTTCGGCATGGAAGTATAGAGTGCTTCTCATACTAGAAGAGCATGATCTGGAGAACTATGTCAAAGAAGAAGTGTAAGGTAACACCTTACATATTTATCTTATTAGATAATTAAATATATTTTTATAATTGAATTGATGATCTTTACAATAAATTCATGCGGCTTATATATATATATGAAGAGACACCTTTAAACAATATGTCCTTCTAATGTTGACTTTTACATAAATAATTAATAACCTAATCTAATAATTAGTAATTTATTAATAAATGTAATATATGTTTGGTATATTACAAGTTATCTTGCTCTGAAAAAGATTCGTCCACGAATCTTCTATGAGCGTGCTGCAACTAAAATTTTTGCCACGAATAACGGTGCCACAGTTTAGCAATTCTTGAAATAATTGGTCGCATTTCCATTCAAATCTTTTCATGCATATGATTTTGTAGATAAACGAATAACAACTATATGGAGTATTCTTCTAAGTTTCTAATCTAATAGTGTTCTTTTGATCTTCTAATTTGCTGTAGATTTCTGATATTTCTGCATGCTTTGCTATGGTTTTCTTATCTGTAGCGGCAACTACTAATAACGTACTTACTTCTTTGTCTAACGAGCTTGTCTTTAGTTGTTCCCGGGGAACCTTTTGATATTGATATTCTAGAACATCTTGAGTTACGGCCACGAGTAGAATCTTCATCTCTTCATTTGTCGCAGCATCTTTTGGGTTTCATTCTGCTACGTTATCATGATTAAGGTCATCTTTGATAATTTTATTTTCATCATTGCATTCTTCTATAACTTCATTTTTTTCATAGTTGTTAACAACGACTTCATTTTTTACCGTATTTTGTGTTTTTTATTACAATCTACGGCATCGTCGTTTACTTTACAAATGATATTGACATTGTGATTGTTAATATCATCTTGATTTTTCATATCTTTGTCTTCTACCTCTTCTATTTCATCATCCTTGTTATCGTCTTCCTTAACAAGTCCTTGTTCCAAAGTTCCACTAGACAATTTTATAGATTTTTCAGCTAGCATATTAATGTGCCTTACTTCCCTACCTTATAAGAAGCTGCAGCGAAATTCTGGTATACGTACATATTTTTGACTGAGTATCGTATTTTGAGATTTGTAGTTGGGGTGTCTTTTGTTACCCCTCTCGGGATCTGGTGGCCTAAATCTTGTGAGGAGAATATAAGGAGGCGGTCGTCGTGGCCTCTCTTGTTCCTCTTTACTTGGGAACTTGGGAGTTGCAACCACTTCTTCTGTTTGGAGTGCAAATGCAGTTTCCAGCTTTTCCTCGCTTGAGATTTTGGAGACCATAACCACTTCTTCATAGGCTTCTTCATCATTTTCTCTCAACCTTGGCTCGGTTTGAGCAATAAATTCTTCGGGGTCTGTTCTTGCTACAAGTTCTTCCTTGATTCCATCTTCTTTTGTCATGGATGCAAAATCAGTTTCCAGCTCTTCCTTATTTGGAAATTCCAAGGGTGTAACCACTTCTTCTATCGTAGGTGCCATATCAGTTTCTTGCTTTCCCTCTCTTGAGAAGTGAGATGTAGTAGTCGCTTCTTCATAGGCTTCTTCATCATTTTCTCTCAACATTGGCTTAGTTTGAGCAATAAATTCTTCGGGGTTTGATCTTACTACAAGTTCTTCCTTGATTCCATCTTCTTCTGTCATGGTTGCAAAATCAATTTCCAGCTCTTCCTTATTTGGAAATTCAAGGGGCGTAACTACTTCTGCTATCGTAGGTGTCATAGTAGTTTCCTGCTTTCCCTCGCTTGAGAAGTGAGATCTCGTAGCCGCTTCTTCTTCATAGGCTTCTTCATCATTTTCTCTCAACATTAGCTCGGTTTGAACAAAACATTCTTCGGGGTCTAATCTTACTACGAGTTCATCCTCAATTCCAATTGCGCAACTCATTTCTTCTTGGTTGATTTCTTATGTATTTTCATTTTCGTTTTATGTTTAACATTCCTGCTTCAAATGATTTTTTATCATTTCCTTCAGAATTTTAAAGTCTTCTTCATATTTTTCCCATTTTTTGTTTACTTTCTCAATTCCTTCAAAAAATTAATCCCATGATGATGACATTTCTATCTTCAAAGCCTTAAGAATTTGAAAAAAAAAATTGAATAATAATAACTATTAATTCATTAATTAATATTATTATTGTTTTTATAAACTATATATATAGTTTTTTTTTAGATTTTGAAATGTTATAATAATTATTATTATTGTTTAATAATGATTTTATTATTATAATTTTTTTAGAAAATAAAACCATGGGCTAGTTTTATAAAACCATGAACTGGTTTTATAAAACCATGAACAAGTTTGTTGATGGCTTTTCTTTTTTACTTTTTACTTTTTTTATTTATGTTTCCTTCTTTTTTGCTTCTTATTTTTTCTTTTTCCTCTCTCCCATGAGGAGCTTCCTTTATTTCTTCAAATATTTAGTAATTGAATAGAACCATAAGCTTGCAAAAAAAAATTATTCCACCGTAAAAAAAAAGTTTTTTGACCACAGGTCAACAGATGCTCTGATACCACTTGTAAGGTAACACCTTACATATTTATCTTATTAGATAAATAAATATATTTTTATAATTGAATTGATGATCATTACAATAAATTCGTGCAGCTTATATATATATATATATGAAGGGACACCTTTAAACAATGTGTCATCCTAATGCCGACTTTTACATAAATAATTAATAACCTAATATAATAATTTATTAACAAATGTAATATACGTTTGGTATAATACAAGAAGTTGCAGATCTAGAGGGAGATGAGGACAAAGCTAAGCATAAAAAGAACCTGGTCAAAGCCAAGAGGATCATCGCAGACCCTATCAAGGACCATTTGATCCCACATGTATCATCCTTGAAGACTCCCAAGGAGATGTTCGTCGCATTGACTAACTTGAACGAAGGAAAGAATATCAATAGGAAGACGTCCTTGAGGACTCAACTCAAGGGTATGAAGATGTAGATGTCAGAAAGCATTCAATCTTACTTCACAAGGGTCTCCCAGATTAAGGAACAGCTAGAAGCTATTGAAGACAATGGTCTCCCAAGATCATGAGAATCATTCATTCAAGGAATTTATGTCAGAAGGAAGCTCACCATGTTCGGTAGACTACGGGAGGAATGCACGCAAGAAGAAGCTCAATTGATAGCAAGAGAAGAGAAGAAGGGTGAAGATGACAATCACCATAGGTTTTAAAAATGGTGCTTGTAGATCACCTGACATGAGGACACGAGAATACAAGTACCCAACACATACAAGGCGACCCCTGAAATAAGGACATGTAGAACACATTAAATATATATATTAGAATTTCACTTCTCAAACAGGCTTCAAGTTAAACTCAGATTTTCACTTCACTTCTCATTCAACAATTAACAGCTGCAAATGAAATTTAACTCATAAATAGTTATAAACTAGAAGCACATGAAAACTCTACCAAAACACTGAGAGAAGAAATAATTTTTAGTCACACAGGAAAATTTTCAGACTCAGATTTTTGGCCAACAAGCCCAGGAAAAACCCCGAAGGGAAAACCTATTTGAGAGAGTTTTTCTTATTTCTTCAGTGAAAAATTACAGTAGTTAGAATACACGGTAATCTCTACTTATCTCAACCCAGAAGACCAAAAATTTGTGCCTTGAAAACTGTGTTGAAGATGCCACGTTTTCTATGCCCAAACTGTCTAGGATTTCATGCCTTTCTTATGAGGTATAATACAGATTATACCTCATAAGCACTTGACAATCACCATCCACACATGAAAAGCATTACACCATAGATCTTGCCTCCAAAGCTTTCTTTATTCTAAATTGAAAATAATACAATACAAGCAAGACCATTCCTTCGGTCCTCTGACCATGCCAAATGAGAGAGCAAAGCTCTTTTTAACCAAAGAGAAGAGCGGGGGAGGGAACCACCACTTGAGTTGAAGTTGAGTTTGATGAGAGAAATGTTTATCTTGTTGGAGTTGAGTCTCATAAGAAAGTGCCACCACTACTCCAAGTGGTGCATCCTTACCTAACTCGCCCACGTCATCAACAAGTGAGTGACACATGAGAGATGCACCTCCATGAGAGGGAGGGCGCATCCCTAATGTTTAGCAATTTGCCACATCTTCAAATCAATCTCAATCAACACGTTCTCACCTCATAAAAACTTGCCTTTAATCATGGTTACGGCTGCCAATATGTCATGTTTTAATAACCATGCAATATGAGATTATGGTGGGCGTATTCCAATCTTTGAGTTGATTTGTCACCTTTCAAAACTCAATCAAAATTACTTGCTTTAAGTTTGGGATGAGTCGCCCATCACATGAGACAAACTAGCCCCCTTCGATGACTTTCAAAACATGTCCCCACGACTTTTAACTTTTGTCATTTTGTCTTTTTTTCCTTTTTTGGGGGCATTTTGTCGCACGTTAAGAAACACGGCTCTAAGTGACAATTTGACCACCCAAAACATAGGAAAAGTGGGTCCCAAGGTAAAAAGGACGCTCTGAGTGTGAAAACGGGTATCACCACGCCAAAAATGGGCATCCCCATGCCAAAAACGGACTCCAGACTACATTTTTATTACAATTTGAAATTTTCCATTTAAACCATTATAAAATGGCCTAAGTTTGCGGAGAAATTTATTTTCCTTGGAACTTAAAAAAAAAACTATGGGGGACCTAGTACATGTTCATAATTACTCAAAACAATGTCTAGCATGCTTATATACATTGACACATGAACTTTAATAACCTCCTAAGGCCTTACCATCAAGATGACCATTCCAACTTTGGAGGAACGGTGAAAAACTCGAAAATTATACATCGCTTATTCAGCATTGCATAATTGACAAGGGAGAAAACACCTTGGAATGATCGGATTGACGTCTAAGTTGTAGGAAGCCAAGTTTGATCTGGTGTCTAGGTTTGATCTCTCTTGTCGGGAGTAGATCTGGGTCTCCCCCTTTGTTGTCTTGGGCTAAGACACATAAAGTGAAGGCTGCCTTGATTGGCGTGACAACCATCCATTTGGGGGTCTAGGCAGTCTTAGTTCCACCTCCTTAGTTGCTTGTCCCTCTACCAACCATCCTGGATCCACCTCACATAGGCAACTACAAGGTTGGTGATAACATTTTGGCGCCGTTGTCGGGGAGGTAAAGGCCTACCTTGGTTTAACATACCTTACATTTCCCTACGACATATCTCTTTTCGATGAATTACCTATGTGGTTCACCTGGCGACTCCACTGAGAAGCGAACCCATCCCATAAATCATAATGAATTCAGATGTATTTTTGAGGCACATGAAGGAATTAACCAAAAACATGATTGAAATAAACGAAAGGGATAGATGGAGGTCAGACTACAGGTATGAGGATGATCTCGAGCATGACTATGAGTATGAATCTAGTTATCACAATATTTATGATACCCACCAACTTCCTCACCCATGCAACAAAGATTTCCCAACCATCCCGAGTGGACCTGTAAGTTGACATGAACTTAGAGGTCAGTCCCAGTCAAAGCCTTATAGCAAATTAACTAGAGCTGTTAAAAAACATGGCAAGCGGTCTCCTTTTGACTTTTCTGAAATACCGAGGGCACCTCATCCTATGCCAAACGATTACACTAGGAGGTTGCCCCAGTTTAATGGAAATAAGGATGTATCTATTGAAAGTCATTTAGATATTCTCTGGGATTACATGGAAATTAGAGGTGCGGACAATGAAGATGTTTATATGCGAGCCTTAAGAGAATCTTTGCGAGGAGATGTTCAACTATGGTTCGATCAGTTAGCGCCAGAATCCATCACTGGGTATGACATGTTCACACATCTATTAATAGATGAGTGGGGTAGGAACATTGATAAAATTTCAGTGTTCCACATGGACGCGTCCCGCAAGGTCGGGGACGCGTTTCCACGTTTCCTGCGTCCCGAGGACTTGGGGACTCCTAGGCGAAACTTTCCTTCCCCAACCATGCCCCTGTGAATTTTTTTTTAATATTTTCCCATTATTTTCACATTTTACAATTCCTACTTGGTACTACTTAGAAAATAAACTGATATATTTAGTATTTACATTGCACAATCATTAATATACATCAAATGAATTATTATTTTTGATATTTTATTTTATTTTTATAATTTTAGAGACGTCCCCACGTCCCCCCCGAATATCCCTAAATTTGGGGGTGGTCTCCACGCGTCTCGAATGTGGGTTTCCCCGCTCCCGCGTCCCCCGGTCCCGGAAACTTGGGGGAACATTGTAAAATTTTAGAGTGTCAGTCTAGCAACGATTGTGTCGTTGATAATCAATATATTGACAATGTGCTTTCTCAATTGGACCATTTCTCTCCTAATATGTTCCAAATTATGAGCATGCCTGCAATCCATAAGAATGTTACAGAATACTTCAAGAATAATGTTTCAAAACCTCATGTTGAAACTAAGAGGGATATCAATCAAATCATACGAGATACTCTGTTATTATTACCTGAAGCAGTCACAGAGCAAATCCTGGATTTGATCCGTGGAAGGGAACCTAACATGCACCATCAAGAAACATCTATAGTTGAGCCTTCCATTGGTGAGGTCATTAAAGAGCCTTTAAAAGAGCAACTCTGTAATCATTACCTAATTGATGATAATTTGAGTCAGTATCCAACCTATCCGAATCTGGATTCAAAGCTTGATCATATCACTACAGAAGCAGAAAAGGTTGAAATTAATAAAACTTCTGTTAAAGAGCAATCATGTGGTCATATTGTGGTTGAAGACCAAGTTTATGAGGATAGAAATGAACATAGTGATATTTTTCCTTATCAAATGAATGATGATAATCATTTATCCTCAGTTGAATGTAATGAACAATCTAAAGAAGAACAACCACATGGTGATGATGTACTAGTGAGCGAGCTTGACCTAAAGCCTTCTTTGTCACATCTTTCGAACTGGAATCTGTTTCCAAATAATCATCAAGAGCCTCTAAGGAATGATTCTTGTAATGTTGTTACTATTCCCCGTCATACTTTTGATCAAGGTGATTTAGTTGAGGAGATTAATCATAGCGAGTCTAGTTGTTGGGATGTTAGTTTCAATCTTGCCAATTTCTCTAGCAAATGTCCCATATCACATGCAAAATTGGTGTTAACACCTTTAGGTGATAAAAATCAAGTTTTAATTTGTCAATCCACCCTCCCATCCCAGCTTTTGAAGTCCTTCTCTATGTTATCATGTGGTACAGAATCTTGAAAGTGCCAAATGGTCAATGGTAAAACATTTTATCTCCTTTCATCCTTGGTGCATAATGTTTTCAACTTTGCTAATTTCTTTGATTGGGTGAATGAAAAGCTCTATAAAGACCAATTCCATATTTTCTCATTTTATAAACAACAAATGGGGTTAATCTCAATTTCTGGTTTAATGATCTCTAATTTGTCCCTATTTTGTTTCATCATTGATCATAATGTGAGTATGATTGAGTATGCTGACCAAAAAGATGAGGGAAACAATGATGGCCTAGGAGGGATGAATCATGTATCATATTCTTTTCTTTCATCAAATTTAAACTTGCATAAATTTTATGATCCTATCGATCTATGGATGGAAGAAGTCTACAACAATCAATCTCATCCCTGACATGATTTCATCTCTCTTTATCCATATCTTTCTTTGATTTTCAAACAACAAGTTACAATGGCTTCAATTTTCATTAACATTACTTACAACCTATCTTTGACTTGTTGTATCATTAACTGTAAAGAAAGCTCAATCGATCATTTTAGCAAGTGGTTACATTGGATCTATCATTTTACTTAGCACTTGCCTAATTGGTTAGGTTAGAGTAGGTAGGATTGAATAAGCCTTTCCCGACAGTAGTGTAGCTTAGAATCTTGCATTTTTGCCTGAAGCTCGCCTTTGAAGCTCTTAGTATAGTTGAATTCTGTTTCTTTTTCCTGCATAATAAAAAAATCAAACTTTCCTTAAAAGTTGTGGTTATAGATTAGATTTATTTTTTGCTATTCCATTTTATGCATTATCAGTTTTAGTACTTTATATTATCCACATATGGTTCTGACGACCCGTCTGTGAGTTTGGTATAGCTCTGGACATGCTGCAAGTAATTGGTGACATTGTTGGTAGCGGTTGCAGAGCTAGAGGGATTGATCGAGGATGCAAGAAGCAGAGTGCGAGGACCAAAGATTTTGAGGTTCTCAAGCGCTCTTTTCAGCAGAGCACTCGTCCCAGCTAGAGCCAGATGTTATCTCATATATAGTAGCCGGGCTACCATATTCTATGTTTCAGATTCGGTACATTTTTTCAGCCAGATCTCCTACATATGAGATGTTGAGATGAGCATCTTTGATGGATCATTATGTTATCAGTGGACTATAGTACTCTCCCATGTAAGGACTGAGTCTCAGGACACTCAGATTTGAGAACTGATGTAGTCATTTAGTCATTTGTAGAGCAGTTAGTGATGCCCAAATTTGCATCAGTGTCTCTCATTGGACAGATAATGGTTCAGATGGATATATTTGCACGGTTATGACTCAGTTTATATTATAGTGTGTTATTGTTGCTCTTATACTCATTTTAGTGACATGTATTAGCATTAGTGTCATGATCTGGCGGTCATATAAATATGTGGACTTGGATGTATATATATTATGTAATGATGTCCCTACTCAGACTTGGAAGTTCTTGATCTATACTCATTGGTTTTACCCTCCTTAGGGAAAATAGAGGTAGTCATTCCCACCATTTTTTGGCTTGCTAGTGTTGGCTCCATCTTGCACTGTCTCCACCCATCCATTACCTTCCAGTTATGTTTTAACCCGACCTACTGCTTGACCTATGGCATGGAGGACTTTTCCCCCACTAGAGCCTTTGTTGGACAAACCTCTCTGTTTATTTGTGTCTCAGCTCTGAGTTACCTAGGTTGTGTTTGCTTACCTGAAACAAGTAGCGCTGCCATCAATACAATGTATCTGGAAATGAAATGAATATCTTGCAAAAAAAACCCATTCATGAAAAGTAGTGTTTTTCAACTAACATGAATGAAAGGCTAGCCTAATGAAATTGGCTCTGAAAAATATTGTAATGAAGTATCTTAAACATTCACGAAAAGTAGTGTTTTTCAACATACATGAATGCAAAGCCTAAAATAATAAAAGTCCGCATAAAAGTGCGTAGACCAAGGCTATGGAAAATCAAAGGCCCAAAATGCAATGGTTCCTAAAAGTTCTGTCTAAAGATTGCTGGCCTTACTTGTATTGAGTTGGATTGTGAGCATTTGTCAAGGTGAGTAGGCTCCTCTGATGTAGTTCACCCATTTGTGAGGCACTGCCATCCCTTTTGTTCTTGTTTGTCCGGCATATGGCTAGAGTGTGTATTCCCTTTCCATATCCAAAGTGTCACAATGTTGAGTTGGAGGTCACCCTTTGTCCTAGCCTTGTAATTTTTAGCCTTCACCCTTCACTAGCAAATTGACTACAACTATGAAGTGAGTATGGTCTTGAAAGTCTTATCTGAGTAATGATTAATAAATGAAACCCTATATATATGTATTTGATTGATGAATCGCCAGTAAAGTGACTGCTACTTGTTATGATTGTTACTTAAGTGATTTGTAGCGAATGTCTTA
>LPNX010112722.1:1157031-1191073 GCA_001517045.1 Pseudotsuga menziesii | reverse complement strand
TATATTATTTTCTGGGGCTTTTGGGAGGCTCACGATTTCCTCAAGGAGGCACAAATTCATAAATTTAAAAGATTATATTATTTTATTGTGCCATGGGGACACCTAGATGGCGTTAGTTAACACTCCATGGACCCACCATGTGCTTCATTTATTTCTTGTTGAGTGGGATCCCCTCTCCTAGGGTGATTTAGTCCACTTTTATATTATATTGTTACATTGATCCATGTATTGTATGTTGAGCTCATCTCAACCGTTGATTAGAACATTTGTATCTTTTAATCTTAGCCACTCATTTGAAAAGTGGTTAGAATTTTGGTTCTCTCGTTCCTATTTAAAGGAGAGAGCTTCTCATTTAGTAAGGGGTCTTTGGCTCTTGGATCTGATTAATTGAAAAACTTTCTTGTGGATATTTTTTGGATCTCCTTTGCATCTGGTGTTCTTAGATGGTGATTGGAAAGTCTTTTGCTTCCTAGCATTCGGGAAATTTGAGTGAGATCTATATTTTTTCGGGATCATTGTCTTGTCTACAGGAGGGCGACTTCACTCAGGCGTTTTTGCAGGGGGCCTCAACTCGCTTGGACTGGCTTCATCTATAACAGGGGGTTTTCATTAGCTTCATCTATAACAGGGGGTTTTCATTAGCTTCATTGTGATCTATGATTACCTCTTGTTATTTTTCTGTAGATCTTGTCTTTTTCTCATGACACAGTAAATCTGATATTGTTGACGTTTGCTTGTGCAGAAGAGAGGGCGCATTGGTCACTTGGAGCAAAACGTTGGGCTTAGAAATCACACAGGTCTTCTCAAATTGATCGGGATAGCAAGGATCATCACTTTCAAGGCATCTACAAGGATTTCCAGATAAGATCTGCAGGTTAGTTCCTTTCTTCCGGATCTCAATCCATTGACACATGCTTTTCTTCATTTTACTAAAATTTCCATAATAATAAAAAACCAAAAAATACTAAAAAAATAAACCGCCCGATCTCTGGACAAACCACTGCTAGGTTTTGACATTTGTAGATCGGGTCTTCCCCTCACCAATTAATCCTCAACGCTAAGCTAATTCTGCCTGGTTTGCCCTAGATTTGAGAAACCGTCCTCCCAAACCCTAGCGCTCCACATCATTTTTCTGACTTTTTCCGAGATCTGATTTTTCTGGCAAAATTTCAACTTGGGTTTGTAGATTAGGTTCCCCTCTCTCCATTTCTCCTTCAACGTTGAGCTAGAAGTCTCTAGATTGCCCTAGATCTTAGAAATTGACTTTTCAAATCCTAGCGTTAGCCACCTTGCTCCTGGTTTTCCCCGTAGACTGACTTTTCCGGCCAAATACCTTTCTGGGTCTGTAGATCAGGGTATTTCCTAGGTGGGTTTCCTCCAATGCTAGGCAGATAGTGACTCCATTGCCCTAGATCTGACAGGAACTGATCTCCAACCCTAGCGCTACCCCCTCTTTGGCCTTCTTTCCTTGTAAACTGACTTTTCCTTAGTGACTCAGGTACTTTTACTTTGTCATATCTTTCATCGAGTCTATCCATCGGTACTAGATAGCCCCAATCCTATCCTTGACCTCCCTTCATTGGTCACGTTTCCCAAGGCAGCGAATATCCTCACCCATTGCTAGTACCTCAACCCTAGACCTAGTCTTTACCTTATAGGTCACCTGTGTCCCAACTTGGATCGAACCTCATACTTCCTAAACCCTGATCCAAAGACTTGGCTCACCTCGTGACATCATCCATAAATCTAGGGTTTCCACTACCTTACACCTTACGTACCTCAAAGTCCATTTGATCTGATCTGGTGTCTAGGTTTGATCTCTCTTGTCGGGAGTAGATCTAGGTCTCCCCCTTTGTTGTCTTGGGCTAAGACACATAAAGTGAAGGCTGCCTTGATTAGCATGAGAACCATCCATTTGGGAGTCTAGGCAGTCTTGGTTCCACCTCCTTAGTTGCTTGTCCCTCTACCATCCATCCTGGATCCACCTCACATAGGCAACTACAAGGTTGGTGATAACAAGGGTATGAACATGTGGTACAAAAAATAAAAGGGCCAAGAAGGCTTGGTGGACTTTTGAACTCTGATATGACCAAGTGTATGTGATCATTCTTTGTCGGCTCGCCTGAAAGTCCAACTAGATGCAACTTAGTTGGTAACAATCCCCACCTAGGACTAACCTTTCATCATAAATTTTGCGTCACTTATAAACTTAAGTGTTGTCTAGTGAATATCATTGTTTGTTTTCATTGTTACATGCCTACAGCACCAAGATGACACCTATCATCAACTCATGGCCACCCAACCATTAAACCTCTCCCCCTAGTGGATTTCATGCCCCTGTCGTTTTAGTTGCATTAAGTCTTCAGCCTCCTAAGTCTACAATTCACAAACTTAGGAATTCACATCCATACGAGTTTTACCTGTGGAGCCTCTACTTGAGCTCCTTGCCCCGAGTGGGTACTCAATTACACTTTCAGTTACAAGTTTAGGGGCAAAGAAGTGTGATATTACACTTCTTCATTTTTTTATCAAATTTTTGTTGTTTATATACAAAAAATACAAAAACATATAATATTTGGAACACCCTAAAAATGAGAACATTTTCCAAAACTGGAGCCGATAAGGCGAGGCCCCTTCAAGTGGCCCCCCTATAATTGTTACTGTGGATGTAACGAGCCCTGGCCACAATTGTCAAGGCTGTAAACCACGCGAAAAAAATAGAGAAAATTCATATCTCAAACAATATTGTGAATTTGGAAATTGTGCTTTGTTGGAAAAGTGCGCCCTAGGGGACTTCATGGTGGATTTTCAGGGGCATCATTTTCCTTTGGCTACATTGAGAATTACATCATGATTTGTGTTATCTAGAGCTTTTTCAGATCTGGTATAACAGGTACAGCAGGTACAACAATCAAATCAGCAAAGTTTGAAGGCCCAAAAGGCAAGGAAAAGGTGTAGGGTTGACCCTCGAGGGGTTGGGAATCTATTGGATAAGTTTTAAGCGGGTTCACCATCTATTTGAGGGCTAATTAGGGCTTAAACCAGATCTGGTTATGAACTTTCAGATCTGATTTAGGGCTTCCCTTCACCCTCTAGAGACACGTCACTTACTATAGTATACAAGGTACATCACATGTGGTAAGTTGACATTGTTTGGGTTGATTTTGGTCGATTTTCTGAAGTGTTATTGACTGCTGCACTTTCATAACAGTAGCGAGATATCGAGGTTCTCTTTGAAATTCATAATAAAGTGTTACAACTCCTACCCCTCTCCTAGTGTTATTTATTCTTCATTGTTTTCACTCCATAAGGCATTGGTCTTAGCTGAAAGGTTGTTTGTGAAGGTCGTTTGTGTGTTGTTGAAGCGACTGCAGATATCTCTCATCATTATTAGGGACTCCCCCTTGGTCTTAGGAGTTTACCTAAAGTGTTAAGAAGCTAAGTTGTGGTGACAATGGGCACTAGCTTCTCCTATACTTACCTCTTATTGCACCGTGATCCGTGACCTTGGTCGTGGGTGCTAATTTGAGCGGTAACACCTAGCATTGCCCTTATGGCACGTCCAACCTCAGCCAATTGGGGGTGCATGATGTCTAGAAGAGTGTGGTTGATTGCGAGCACTTGATCGTTGCCCCTTGATGCCTAATAGGATCTTCAATTGTGATGTATTGCAGTGATTGGCTGGACTTGGTGTATCATTTGTTGATGAGGAGATGGCATTTTGCATGGTTCTTTTTTATGATTGTGCCAACCATCACATGATCAGAATTGAAAATTTTAATGTATAAGGATGAATCTAATGGCGAACCTTATCCGAATCTCAACAATAAATTCAAATTCAAACCATTTTTTATCATTTTCGAACTCAAACTTCAACATGAACAATGTGAGTTTGCTCTTTGTGCTCAAGAAGTCAATTATAGTCTAGATGGCATTTTTTGTTTGTTACCAGCCTAATTTTGTCCATAGACAGGGCTAAAGATGGTTGCAATGGTGGCCCACTTTTGTTTTATAAAATGCCAAATGTGCGTTACATGCTTATATTTATATTTAAAATAACCATTTTATCAAAAACAATGGTTTGACTATAAACTACAATTAGTTTATAACTTATTATGAAGCCATTGAAACCAAATTTATACTGTGATTAGGTTCCAGCACCCTAGTTAAATTGGGTTAGCTATAGTAATGCATGTTAAAATGTTGCTAGTCACAAGAACTACAGTTCTAGGAGCACGCTGGACAAGGAAGAAACAGAAGAACTTTGAATAGCCTCAAGCAGTCATATTTAAACATTCCCTATTGTCAATGGTGTTTTTGTCTCTTGGTATCTAACTTTCTGCTGTTATATTAATGACTTACATTACAAGGGAACAGATTTCCATTAGTTGAAGGAAGAGTACACTCAAGGAAGAGCTTCTTGTTCACAATTGGATTCAATCCCAAAAGTAGTCAAGGATGTACAAATGAGAATGGTTGTGAATACTTTGATGATAATCAAGGCTCAATGGCTTTCATTTGGGCAAACATTCTAGACAATTTAGCAGTCAATGATGTAAGACCTAGAATAGCAAAGATTCATGAGCAAAGAATTGTTTGTTCCTTTAATTTCAAAACACTTTATTACAAATGGAACAATAATGATGCTATTACACATCATGCAACTCTAGTTGGTGCGAAAATTTGTCTGCCTTTCTGGAAAGGATGCTAAAAGTTTAACTTTGCCTATTGCTGATTTGTATTGAAAGCCTCCGTATTTTTTGCACATCAACAGTTTTCTCCAAAAAATCATTTATTTGTTATCTGGATTTGAATTTGTCCCAGGTGAATGAGAGAACACTTGTGGGACTAAAAAGGTAATATAATAATACTATTTTTACAATATATATGGAATATGGATCTATAATGTATGTCACATGGAGGTTAATAAAACAACAGCAATGCTAACTAGTTCTAACAACTTTCAGATGGAATAAAATACAGTCTCTTAAAAACAATATTAATCTAATTAAACTGCAATGCGTACAAGGTTCCATCAACTGTCTGGAAAAAGAATATAGGCTCCTAAAAAAACATAATTAACCTGACTATTATTAATAGACATAAACAGTAGGATTACTTCCATTGAAAAAACTACCATAGCTTCTGACCAATATGACACGATACTTGAGCATTTTTTTAAATAACTCCCAACATAACATAACTGGAAGCATTGCTATTGAAAACTTTGGGTATCATCTTGCAGGTGTAGAATATTTAGTCTAGTAATACTAAGCTTCCAATAAGACCAGTTTCTTTTTCTCAACATCTAGAAATGGTTGTGTTACATCAGGCATGCACATCTTTCTTGACTCTAAACAGAAAAACACATTGAAAAATCTATATTCAACGCATAGCCAGCCATACCGCTTACAAACACTATATAGGATCATATTAGGTGATCAAAGGATAGTTGGTAAAAGAGAGGTTCATTTCAATTTTCTAATTATCTTTAGGAGAACACATTCCAACATATATACCATCTTAGTCAAAAGTGCAATCATGTTCAAGAAATCCTACCAACTGCTCGGAAGATATGAATAACACTACGTTGTGCTCGTTCAAGTATCCGCAGAAGTACACCGGAACTTTGATCTAGATGAAATGATAAATCCAAGTACAAAAGGTGCTGAAGAAGGTAAACTCCTATCCTTCTACCAACAGCTTGACCTAAAGGTGCAAAAACTACATACCGAACTTCATTCAGCCCTGAACTGATTGCCTGCAATATGCACAACCAGAGTTAAATGCCTAACAATTAATGGACACGAAAGATTTTTCTTTTGAAAAATACATAATATATTTACAGAAAATTATTTACAAACAGTGGAGCAAAAAGTGGAAGCGTATATACAATGGATTTCATAACCTCTTCCATAATGCAACTAAAGCGATAAGAAAATCAGAATATGCTGAGGGGTCCAGAATGGACATCTTTGCTCAACAGAGTGCCCTTATCCAGAAGCTGGCGGTAAATCTCATCCCACCACAAAGAGCAAAAAGCAGACAGAGAACTATGCTCGTTTTCAAAAACAGAGGTACACCAGACCTTCCATAGGCTAAGTAAAGCTGAAATATGCAAACAATGCCAAATCCTGGTGAAAGTAGTGCAGACAAGATAACAGCCATCTCTAAGCACTGCAGCACGCAAATGCAAGCTGTGCCGAAAAAACACAGAGTACTGATTCTCCACATAACTCCAACAATGTTTAGCAAACGGGCATTCCCAGAAAATATGTTTCACACTCTCCGAGTGGTGACAAACCAAGCATAGCCCATCAAAAATCCAACCCTTTCCCAATCGGGCTATGGATGGAATCCCATAATAGATAACCAACCAGGAAAAGACTCACAGCTTATAAGAAAGTTGGACAGACCACATGCTGTGAAGTTGACGCACCCATCTCTCCTCCACGTCAATGGGCATCCAACATGCATTAAGAACCAAAGATAACAGATGCCTTTGATGAAGAATTGAAGACAAACGCCTAGAGTCATAATAAAGAAGCAGATGACCAAAACTTCAAGCCCAAACTCTTTATAAAAGGCCCTGTCATCCATATGTTCATCTTGAACAACTCAGACTTCAAAGTGAGGCTCATCAACTCCCTGATAGAAAGATGGTTAGGTGCAAGCAACTTGTACTCCTAGGCAAGAGGGTGCCAATTTTGTGTTAAGTTGAAGTGTATAGCTGCTACAGTAGTAGAGATGTACTGTTCTTGCATTTAATGTAATACTCACTTATCTATGTTGAATATCGTAACACCAAAAAGCATATAAACTCCAGCTGTGTTCCAAATGATGTGACCTCGTAAACTGTTTGAAAAAATTCCAACCTAAGAATGTACTAAAATATATCAGCAGCAGTGAGCAGGGCCATTTAGTAGTATCAGAACAATGTTGCCATTTAGTAGTATCAGCACGTTGTTGCCAAAGTGTTTGACAAAAGTCCTGAACCAGAGTACATAAGCAGTTAACAAAAAATTAACCCCAAAGCATCATAAGATAACCACTTAAGTCATGTTGCCAACCTTTTTGTACCATAGTTGGATTAGCTGAGGAGCTGCCAGTTGACAAACATGATAAATGTTTGTTTCCAGTGTATCAGATGATCCGCCTTTGTCCCTAGCCAATTTTGGCTAGTCAGTTTTTGTTTTGAATAATTATGACCATGGCCCCGCGGAGTTTGTAATAAAATGTGCTAGTAGGGTGTTTTGAGTGATTCGGTCTCCTAAGACGTAGAATTTCAACTAAGGTATTCCAGGGAGTTTTTTGCCCTCGACAATTATGCTTTGCCTATAGCTGAGTATAATTGACAAGGTTTTCTCCCACTTCCTCCAAAGCTGGAATGCCCGATTTTGAATTCTGGGCCTTGGGGGGTTATTAGAGCCCAGCTGAGTATATATAAACCTACTAGAAATTGTTACAATAGACTATGGTCATGTCCTAAGCCACTAGGACCCTCAGAAAAAATTTGAAAATATTTTACCGGACGCGTCAAAATTTTTATTTTTTTATTTTTCTTAAGTTTTTAATTAAATTTTTCCATAATTTAAATGGAAAAATTCAATTTGTAATAAGTTAGTCATCTGGAACCCGAATTCAGTGATTGAAGGCTCTAACCTTAAGCCAAAAATCATTCTTGATCAGCCAGCCAGCCAGATCCAAGTTTCAGATCATCATTTAGCCACATAGCTCATATTTTCTCAAAAAGTCAGTTTTGGGGAAAATATTTATTAATTAATTAAAATGATTATTTTGGAGAAAATCCAAATCTCTCCAAATTAGTCCAAATTCAGTGGAATGAAATGCAGAATGACATGGCATCAGGCATTAATGATGATTAGAGTTAACAGAACTCTACTTCAGTCAGCATTCAGTGAGCATTAAAGATATATTCAGTTAGCAATCTTGTCATCTCCAGCTAAGCTCACGAATTGAATGATTTGGAAGGCTGGGATTGGTGTGATGATAATTACGAAGCAGGGAAATAAATAACAGGCAATTTTTGGTGCAAACCCTAAGGGTTTTGGCACCTATCATTACCAATCCATACCTCCTTCAACCCTCATGCCTCCGTCCAGAGCTCACGCCCCTCCTTCCTCAACAGGTTGCGCCCTCACATGTGTGGCTTCATCAGGTGGTTGGATTTTGATATTTAGGTTTGGAGTGGGGCCGCCTTGCCTAGGTGGAGGCCTCCCCTCACTCTTAACTCTTCATCTTTAGGTTTGGGCTCTCAGTTATGTGCTGAGCCGGTTAGGTCAGGGTTTTTGGTTTTAGGGTTTTGGTCTTAAATTCATTGTATAAATGGAGGCTCTTTCAGCTCTATCAGGGTGGATATTTTGTGTAGAGAAACTCTGGTGAAACTTTGTAAATGCTTGTTGCTTTTATGCAACCATTGGAATAAAATTAAGGCTTTGGAGGCTCATATGGTGTGACATTGTGGATGATTGCACTTGATGGATGAGGTGATGTTGTTTTAATTCTTCTATTTCTTGTCTATTTGTGACTATGAATCTATGCTTTAGAAGGCTTCTGTAAGCACATAAGAACATGTATTTGTGGTTTGCAAGTTAGTTGTTTATTGATTTACTTTTAGAAATTGAAAAAGAGCATTGTTTTATTCAGTTATATTTCATGCACTTCTTTATTTCAATTTGTGAACAATACATGATCTAATCCTTTGTTTGGCAAGTCTATGAGTTGTTATTTTGCAGATCCTCCATCCAACCAAGCAGAAGTTCGAGCTCAGCTGCATCTTCTTCTCTTGGAGTCAAGTACAAATTCCCGGTAATTGCATGCTTCACAAGATCCAAGTGCCTTTAAAAGATCCACAGGTTTGATCATTCTTTCAAAGTAAAAATTTCATGATTTTTGGGTTAGGCATGGTTTGGTCTTGAGTGGCTTATCTTTCACCAAACCATATGCCCTGGTTGGTTGTCCTCTCTTGTAGTCTGTAGCCTTCTTTCACTTCTTTTTTGCAGCCTCTTTCTTTGTCTCATTTGCTACCCTCTTTGCCCTTTCTTCTTGTAAAATGCAGCCCTCTTATGGCCCTATTTTGCAGTCTTCCTTCTCTTCTTTTGCAGCCCTCTTTTATCTTGTTTGCAGCCCTCTTTTACCCTTAGTTTGCAGCCTTCTTCACCCTTTGTTTCAGCCCTCTTTTGCCTTTGATTTCCGACTTCTTTTGGCCTTAGTTTGCCCTCTTTTTCCCCCTTTTTCTTCTCTTTTTTGTAGCTTCTTCTTCTATTTTACTTTCCTCCGTTTCATTGTAGAAGTTTGCTTTCTTTTTAATTAGTTTATAGATTTACTTTTGTTTTTGGACTAACATTATAACAAGTTAGTATTCAAAGCTCTTATTTTCAAGCAAGTCGAAAGAGGCCTAAAGGCCATCAGCAAGCAAAGGAGTAAACAAAGAGCGAAAAAGACCAAAACACCTCCCTCTTCTTTCTTTCCCTTTCTCACCTTGCTCATTCAAGAAGAGGCTAAACACATCAAAAATATTGTAAAAAAGTTAATAAAGAGCAAGTGGGATTACGGCTCCCACACCCCTCTTCCCACATTTGGGGGGGAAGCTTGTATCGTCCATTTTTTCATGCTTGCATATTTGTTTAATGATTTGCTTAGAGTAAGATAGAGAAAGATAGTTTATTTCTGATTAACTCATCTTGCATAAAATAGAAAAAGTAAAAAAGTTCCTTTGTTTATTTACTTACCCCCATGCTTTCCCGATTAGGGCCTAAAAAGCCTGAAAGAGACTCTTGGGTAGTTTAGTTCCTTTTTTTTTAAATTTTAATCAATTAATTAATTAAGTCTCTTGAACTTGCAGTAACACAAGTCAAGAACACTCTCTATCGGAGAGCATAGCTAGTTTGCATTCCCCTTGCATTAGGCATTTAGTTTAATTAGGTCTCTTGAACCTTTGTCATAAGACAAGGTCAAGAGCGCTCTCTGTCGGGGAGTTGTAATTAATCTGCTTAATTAAAATTTGCAACTCACTTTCCCATAATTAATTAACTTCATTGATCATCCTTCACCTAGTATGCTCTGCCGACTTTCAGGTTGGGCTCGTACTCAGAACGGTGAACGGACTTGCTAAGTTTGCATAAGAGAAACATAATAAAACTTACACCCATAACCAACGCACCGGCGTGTTAGGATTATTAATCCTCCCTTGTCCAAATTTGGTCATATGTCTAAATTGTGAGTCATGTCTAAATCGGGAGTCCATCCAGTCTATTTATAGTCATTAGCACCATTGGTTAAACTTGACTTAATTGGGGCACATGTTTCAGTTACCAAAGTGTGGGGAACACTAATTGAGGCTCACTGCCACTTATTGCACTTGATTGCATAAGTTTAGGAGTCTCCTAGATCAATCCCTACAATTTAGGAAGCAACTGGGAGTGCCGAAACCAACCAAGGTCAGTTCACCTTAGTTAATGACTAGTCAAGCCAAGTTAGGAGTCAGTTACATTCAGTTCTAGCCTTCTACATTCAGTTAAATAATGGTTTAATTAATTGCACACATGTGGGGCGCTTTTCTCACCTACCACAGTCAGTTAACCATTATTTAATATTAAATGTAACACTTGGTTGTGTTTTAGAACTCCAGTGATGATTTAGACAAGTACAGTTAACTACTGGGTCCTCCAATTGTGATTTAGACAAGTCTTGGTTACCTACAGTCAAGTAGAGTCATCAATTCGAACTTCCTCATGTGGATTCGAATTGCTTGTGGCTATTAAAGCCATTTTACATTATTGTAATTATTATCTGAATTACTTTTTGATTAATGAAAGCATTCACAGCTGCAAGCCTTTTGCACTGTTTCATTCTTCAATTGCTGAGTAAATTGTGAGATCTTCTTTGTGAGTTTTGTTTTTGTCTACAGATCTATATGCTCAAATTTACACGGCGTTGTAGAAAATTTCCTAAGTTCTTCTTAGTAGATGCGTCGAAACTCCCCATTGTCTAAGCTTCTCAGCTAGCTGGTCAATCTTCGCGATACCAGCCTGGGATATTGGGCAAGCCGTCATGTCTTCAACAAATTAAACTTGGAACATTTTCCCAGCTATTGAAAACCCTTCGCTGACACCATAAGCAAGATCATTTAAAACATTTAAAAAATACCAAGAGCACTTGCACAACGTAACATCCACTAGCTTTATTTCAGGACTTGAATTTATTTCTTAAGGCATTCAAGAGCTTTGACTCCATAAAGGCACTAGTCTATTAATCTATGCGTAATTGTTATATCTGGATCACTTGTCTTTGGCATATTTAAATTCTTATCTGTGAATGCATCCTTATTTCATAAAGTCTTGAATTATTGTTTATCTCTTAATCCTTGTGATAGCAACATGGATTGCTTTGTCTTATGTTTTTTGAATTCATAATAAACAAACACATTTAATTACAGTAACTCCTAAACAACACCCATCCGCATCTGTAACCATCAAAAACACTTTAAAAACTTAAGAGCCATAAAAACTCTTTTGTAAGGACTACCCCCCTTGGCTTCGTTAGGAGTTAGCCTAAACGGAGGAGCTAGGAGTAGGTGACAGTACCTAGCTCTGTGCTTGCCCCCAAGGTCACACCTCTCCCACTTTCCTAAGTGAGGAGACAGCTTTCGGAAAGTTTCTGCTGCTGGTGTGCAATCGACGGACAACAAGTCCCACTAAATCTAGACCTATCCCCTAGACCCAAAACACATCCTCTAAGAAGTCGTGGAGAGGAATACGAAGAACTCTAGTGCAAGCATTGAAATCACCTAGTACAATGACCTACCCCACCACTGAGTACTAGAAGATGCCTAAGTACAAATCTAGGTCTGGGTGACCGCCGAAATTGTTGTGTATAGCAATCGAAGATGAGACTGGGAGATAGTAGACTGTGATGTAGATATCTCTGGGGAGAGGAGTTAAACTGCTAAGACGAATCCACATGAACCTGGAAAACTTGTATGAAGCTATCAGACAAACCCTGCCCTGAAAAAACTCCCTAGTCAAATAGGACACCTTGCCTAAACCTCTAACCCCACCTAAAGATCTGGTATCCTACTGGTAGGAGAAAAGCCAATGATAACCTATTATGTCTATGAGTGATCAGATAGGGCTTGCCTGGGTCTTAGTAATAAAGAGGATGTCAAATGGACCAAGAGCGTTGTACATCATGCCTGATGATGACTAGAATGATCCATTGATGATGAGAAAGAGCACTTAAACAAAAATCAGATGGTGATAGTGTTGACTCCTTCACTGAGGGATTCACAATATAGGTGGTGGGGAGTTATGGATTTGCAGCTTTGCTCTTGTTCTAACCAGAGTTTGCCATTGAATTTTTGTTTAATATTATGATCATGCTTATTATATTCGAGTGTGTGGAACCTTTATGGCTGTCCAAGTTAGCAAAGTCTTTGGGGTAGGCTCTATTGATTGTATTTATCAATCGACAGAAATGTATGGAATCCATCTTTCTTCCAATTAGAAAACCTTATTTTCTGTCTCTTGTCAACTTTGTGTGGTCCTCAAGACTTCGTCACTTTATTATATTAGCTTTTCCAATGGTTTTTTTAGATATCAAAATGGAAGCACCAAAAAACCAATAGTAAACTCCTATTTAGACAGAGGCAACAAACTATTTTCCTCATTAATATAACTTTATCAAGAACAAGAGAAGATAAGAGAAGCTATCCAGAGTCAAACAAGTAATGAATGAGGCCAACTGAGCCAATTAGAGATCAATTGTAGACATGAAAAAGAATCAAAGCAATTAAATGACATTATAATATAATTCTTTTTGTACAGAGTAAATAATCATTGTATCTACTATCAATATTGATATGCAAATGCAAAGAAATTATTAGGATCAGTGAGAGGGTATATTAGATCTCTATTTTCAACTTTTACTCGAATGAATAACATCCACTATCTTGCAGATTTAAGAAAAGATAACCTTCTTAGAAAATGCCAATTGAAGTAAATACTTGAAACTGCATGCAAAATTCATAGCAGCAAGAAAAATTAAAAATGATGGCATGTTTCTTACCTTAGTTAAAGAAGAAAGAATGAGCAGAGACACTACTACATAAATATAGTATTCAGACTGTAACTTGGTAGACCTATTTGTCAACTCATCCATTGCTCTTTTGAATAGAAATGGCCCTCCAAGTCCTGCCAACTGCCATCATTTACTTAGAGTGAGTGAATCAGCTTCAAAAATATTTAACAATACAGTAATAAAACATATTACACAAATATATTACTTAAGAAGGCATCAACAGGTTTGCACTAGATGCCATCTGCCAATGCAGAGAAGTGCCAGGGAATTTCCCTGTGAGGTTTTCCTTGGAAACATAATATTACTTAAGAAAGTACTTCAGAAAAACATGAAGAGCTAGAGAAAGAAATAATGCTAGAATTTGGAAGCCCCTGTGAGATTTTCCTTGGAAAAAAATATTACATAAGGTACCTCAGAAAAACATGAAGAGGTAGGGAAAGATATAATGCTGGAATTTGGGAGCAGGAAATAACGTGCAGGCTAGATGGCAAGATTTACTACATAGTTGATTCCCTGATTAATGTTATCAAGCCTGAATCTAAGCTTAATGGGTGAGATAGGCCTCATATTCATACAAGACAACATGACTTCTTTCCTCATTTGTAGTGTTCTTCTTCCTCTCTATTTCTAGAAATTAAAATTGAAATTAATGTCCACAAAAGACCATAATGTTGATGTTTGTAGCTCGGAGAGGAACTTCCGCATAGGTTTTACGTCAAACATGCATGAAGTCATCCAAGTCAAATATATTTTGTAATTCACTTTATTAAAGTGAAAGTCTTATATTTTGTTGTTGAGTCTAATAAAGTGCATTCATTAATGCATTAGTGATTTAGACTAATCTCAACAGTCGATCCCGCCGAGAGATTAGTGTTTTGGTAGATTAGGCTTGTGTTACCCCCATGTCAACATGGGTGCCCACAGAGCTCACTTTAGAAGCTCGTAAAGTGACTATGTCAGTCTTTCAGTTCCTTATGCAGAAATGGGAGGACTCAGCCATTGCTTCAGGTTGGGTGATTCTAGAAGAAAAGTTGGAAGACTAGCACTCAAGATACACAAAGTAAAGGTAAATTCTGAATGCAGTCACAAAGCTGTCATAGACATAGCAGTAATGAAATGATGCAGCTGAAGGAAAGGATTTTAGACTGTTCTGTAAGCTAGGAGCAGTGGACCTGATTGGGAATACAAGCAGGCAGAATTTGACATCCAAGATACATCAAGTTTGGAGAAAGAAACCATTCTCGAAAATTGCCGCCAGCTAAGCAGTCATGAATATGTCAAAAAGAAAGATGCAAAGGCACTCCACTTGGCGCTGCCGGCCACTATTTAGTAGCAAAATATACTTCTGTTGTTTCAGATAGTCAATGTGGAGAAGTGGTGCTTGTCCTGTATCTGCATGAGTTCGAGAATGATTCAGCTCCTTTCATACTTGAAGCAGAGGAACCGCTACCACTTCAAAGCGCTAGCACGAGTGTGGATTTCAACATACACCTTGTCTAGGTTCGCCAAAATTAATGGAGTTTGTTATGAAACCCAGCCTCCAAGTCAAAAACACTGCAGTCAACCACCACGTATCGTGGCATGTGCGATGTTACCTACTAGGTCATACCTAGTTGGTGTTATCAAGTGATCCGGGTGATGAGAACAAACACTTGTTCATTATTCAAAGTTCAGAAGTCATTCAGCCTTCTTCTGGGAAAAAAATTTAAATTTTCTTGTACCACATATTCATACCCCCTTGGGAGAGTTGTAATAAAATGTTCTAGCATGGTGGTGTATGTAAAAAACTCGGTCTCCTAGACTTTTTTATCAATCCGACTAGCCCAGAGTGTTTTTTCCCTTAGAGATTATTTGTTGTTGAACAAACGACTAATAATTTCTGAATTGTTCACTCATACCTCCAAAGTTTGAGTGGTCGTCTTGGTATTTAGGCCTAGGGGGTTATTAGAGTCTATGTGTCAATGTTTATAAACATGCTAGGCATTAATATTGAGTCACATGGACATGTGCTACGTTCCCCTATGTTTATTTTTAAGTTTTGGAAGAAAAAAAAATTTATGTAAACTTAGGCTATATTTTAATAGTTTAATTGGGAAAATTGAGATTGTAATAAAAGTATGGTTAGAGATTAGTTTTGGACATGGGGATGCTCATTTTCTAACTCAGAGCCCCTATTTAACCCAAAACCCACTTTTCCTAAGTTTTAAGTGATAAATTTATCACTTAAGTCAAAAAATCTCCAAAAATCATTTTTATTAATTAAAAAATAGAAATAATTAATAAATGGAGAATATTCCCAAAATCCTAGATCAGTGGATTTTGCTCCGATTTGACTGAAATCAGTCTCATCGGCTCTCTTCAGTGAAGGCGAGTTGGACTGGGGCTAACAAAAGGTGTTTTCCAGTTGGTAGAGCACACTGAAGGCTCACGCGGGGTTAGAGGATGCGCCCCTCTCTCTCCTCCACATGTGTGGGGTTTTGGGCATCTGATGATTGGTTGTTTCAGTTCACTAAGTGAGGTGTCAATCCGATGGTCATTTCTGCTCCAAATCAACCTCAGTCTAGCTCAAATCATCCTCAATTCAACTATCCATCAGCTGGAGTCTCTCTCTCAGTCAAGCATGCGCCCCTCTTAGCCATCTGGCTATAAATAAAGCCTCTGCCTCTCTCACAAACTAGTTGGGTTTGGAGTAAGAGAGCGCATGCTATTGTAATTTGTAATGCTATTTGCTATTTTGCTTGGAATAAAAGAAAGCTTTGGAGGCTAGTGGTGGTGTGCTCTGTTGTGTGGATTAAGATTGGCATGCATTATTGAGGTAAAAAATTGTATTTTTCCAATTTTTATGCATTACTTGTGATTTAGATCTTGCATATGATGGTTTCTTTGAACTGGTAGGAATAGGAATTAAAAGTAATCACTTTAATTTCTATATTATCATTGTATGCTTAGAGGTCAAACATTGCATGCTAAATAAGTTTATTTTCATGCATTATTAACCTCTTTTTGTATATGATTTCAAGATCTCACGGGTATTGATTGAGTTTTGGTTGAGTTTCAGGTTGCCTAGCTTCAAAACGGTGTGGATCTAGCTTGATGCTACCCCTTTCAAAGCAAATACAAAAGACATAGTCCCTCGACATCTCACTACAAAGTGTTTCAAAACGAAACCCCCCGGAAGCAAAAATACTCTTTCTCTTTCCTTTCTCCTTTTTCAAAATCAATTTTCCCCCTTTGTTACCCAACTTGTTTACTTAGATCTTTGCATTAAAAAATATAAATCTTGCACTTAGATCTAGTTCTCAAGTTTTGAATAGATCAGATCTGGTAAGCATTGTTCATTCATTTTGAATAGATCTGGCATAAAGGAATCAGTTTTTGCATGGCATTTTCAGTAAAATCTATAGCTTGCATGCAATAGTTTTTCCTTTCAAGATTTAAAGTTATATCTAGCATAAAAGTGCAACTCATATTGGCTGCCCAAAAGGCAAACCAAGATCCCAAGGAAGGCTTGCTTTCCTTGGTTCCTTTTTGCACCTTTTTACAACTTTTTAACTTAGATTTTTTTTGGGTAAATTTTGGTCCCAATCCCTCTCAGATATCCATCATTTATTTGTAGAGAGTCATATCCATCAATCTCAAGAAATGACTGATTTCTTCAAACCCCTTGACCTTTCTCAGATAGCAGGTGCTCCCCATGTCATTCCGAATGATGCTATCAAGAAGCTCCCTACATTTCAAGGAAACAATGCCATCACCGCCAAGTCTCACCTTTGAATTTTGAAAAGCTCCTGGTTAGTTATTGCAATGATGCTACCCATAACCATGACGACATCAAAATGAAGCTCTTTGCTTTATCCTTAGAAGAAGATGCTGGAGAATGGTACCTTGACTTAGCTGATAATTCATATAAAACTCTTAGTGAATTCCGGGATGGTTTTAGGAAGAAATCAAGAGAAAAAAAGGAACCAAGACATCAGCTTGCTACCCTCCATAACATATAAAATATAGAAAATGAAACCATGGATGAATTTTATACAAAGTTCGGGCGCATTGTTTCTGATATTCATAAAGACATCAAGCCAAATGATGTTGTTATCCTCATCTATTATATTGAAGCATTCACTGGAGATTTGAGGTATCGATTAAGAGATAAAGAACCTGCTGATCTAAAGACTACCTAGGAATTGGCCGAAAAAATTGAAAAGAATATGCAATCATCGGGTAAGTCCAACATACCTGGATACACTAGAGGAAACCCTTCCAATAACAAAGAATCTAAGGGAAAAGTTGTTGAATCAGAGGATAAGGAAGCATCTAAAGATCCTATCAAGGAAATGGCTGAAATGATGAAAAACTTGGTAACTAATCAAAACCAACAAATGGCCAATCATGCTGCTCAACTAAATCATATTCACAATAGGTTGGTTATGATGGAGAGAAATCATGTTTCTCATGCATCAAGGAACATTCAACCAAAGCCTAATCAGATGTATCAAAAGAAAACTCAAGAACCTAGGATTCCAAACCAATTGGATTCAGTCAACATAGTAGAGGATACAATTCCATTTTGCAGACCTTGTTCTCAGTTTCATCAAAAAAGTGCTTATTACATTCAAGTTATGGAACAAGCACTCACTGAAATCAGTAGTCAAGATACACCATTAAGCGAGCCTGAATTCGTTAACATGGTAGGCCGAATCTACCCTTTGGTAGACCAGCATTGGCAATAGGCCGTAGATTATAGTTTGGAAAAGGATTTCATTACTCAGAGTTATGGTGAAATGCCTACCCAAGAAAAAATCTTAGAAATGAGGAATGTTAGATACAAAGGAGCTACCTAGCAGAGAAAGGAGAAGTCTACACCAACTAAACAATATAAACCTAAGGTAAAAATTTCTCATGTTATAAACCCTCCGGTTGTTGTAGAATCAAAACTTGAAATGGGAAAATGGTTGAATGATGTTAAATTTTCAGCTTATGCTACTGATATCCTTCAAATTCCTAGACAAAATGAAAAATTGTTGAAAGCTTTAGAAAGTAATCATAATACTATCAAAGAAACTGCTCTTCCAAGTAAGAATGTTGTCCTTGAAGATTTGCTTGTTGTCCTCGAAGATATGCCCATAGTCCTTCACAATGTTGATGCAAAAAGGGAGGATCACCCGCCTTTCTATGTCTCTCTTTTAGTTGATGATCTTCTCCTTCATAACTACATGTTAGATTCAGGTGCTTCATCAAACGAAATTACAAGGAAGGTAATGGAACAGTTAAATTTAAGGATCACACGACCCTACCACAATGTTTGTGCGATGGATGAAAGTGAAGTTGAAGTGGTAGGGATAATCTTAAACCTGCAAGTAAAATTAGCCAAGTACCCTGACATCGGTATGGCAATGGATGTTGTTGTAATCGATCTACCAGATAATTGGGGAATGCTTTTGTCCAAAAAATGGGCTGCAACTCTAAGTGGACACATCCAAATGGATTGGACATATGCAACTATACATGCATCAGAAAACACTAGGGTTATACTTCACAGAGAAAAGGAAAGAAAGCGGCATGTAGAAAATCCTAAGAAGCCTGGAAATGAATTTGTGCATTTCACTGACAACTTTGCAAACTACGCCATCTTATCCAGCTTCATGGCCCCTATTAAATAAAATATTAAAAATGAAAAGATGGATCAAGTTTGGCAAATGTACTTTGACGAAGCTTATTCCAAAGTTGGAAAGGGTGCAAGCATAGTGATTATTTCTCCTTCTAACAAAATCTACAACTTTACTTTTAGATTGGAGTTTGAAGCATCAAACAATGTGGCTGAGTATGAGGCATTGTTTGTAGGATTAGAAACTGCTAAGGACATGGGCATAAAAATGTTAAAAATAAAAGGTGATTCAGACTTAGTCATCCTCCAACTTAAGAATCTGTATCAGCGTAAAAGTGATAGACTAAGGAAGTATAGGAATGCTATATGGGATACCATGGACTGGTTTGATGCACTCAGTCTTCAAAAAATCCCTAGGGAAATGAATGGTTTAGTGTAATATCCCAAATCCCGATATTTTATATTTCTAAGCAAATATGCTAATACAACTGGGCATACAAATTGCCATGCAGAAATCTCCATTTTATAGCAAAAAATTAGGGTTAGGGTTTGTGAGATAGAATGAAAACTTACCACTGATAAGCCGGCTAGACTGCTCCTGAGAGAGTATGCAAGCACCAAGAACTGAATCGGAGATGGACAGATATCTTCTGCTTCCGGTGAAACCCCAGCAGCAAGAACCCAAGTCAGAAAAGGGTGACGCTTTCAGTGAAGGAGGTGTCCGATGATGTTGCCGATTTGCAGGACTGATAGCCTTCCCGTGCCGAAGAGAATGCCTGGTACATGCGGAGTTTCTGAGGTCTCTAGGCAGGATAGCGACTTGCTCCAGAGAGGCAGCTGCTCACGCCCCCTTGATCCCGAAATAGCTAGTAACTGCTCCGGATGAGCACGGACGGATCTGATAATCACCGGGTACCGGAGTATGATGCTGATGATGAGAATGGTGCCTGAGTTTCGGAGTAAAGCTGAGATCTGGAGGCCCAGCAACTGATTAGGGCTTTCTGGCTGAAAACCCCCCCTTACAGCTGCACACGTGTCCCTACAACGATCTATACCATATACTGGATAACTAATGAATGAATGTAAGAGCAAATGGTGAACCTGTATGGCTTACCTTGAATGAGACTAGGACAAATGTTTCACTGTCGAAATCCCGTTAGCTGAAGACTCCGAGTCCGTCTCCAACCCCAACTGCTGTGCTGCTATCCAAGAGCTCCCAAAATAGTAATCATCAAAAGTGAAGTCTCCTTTCGCTTTATCCTCCTTTTATAACTTTCAACTGCAAAAACCCTAATCTTTGACCTAATTAGGTCACTTTATCTTCTAATTTGCATTTGACTTGCATGCATGCGGATGGAGACTTAAAGAGTGCATGCATCATTAAATAATGCTTGGATAGCATGCACGAAGGTGGCATTTGGCTCTGGTGGCCCTTCTTGACCTAATGATGATGCCCTAGATCTTCTATGGATGGCATCAGTCCTTAGCTAATTCCCTAGCTGTAAGTAACCGCTCGAACCCACAGGAATCACATAGGTTAGCGGTTTTGGGCCTCAAGGCCTAATCGGAAGAGGACATTACAGTCCTCCCCGCTTGAGATTGCTTGTCCTCAAGCAACTTCAAACTGGGATGCTGCAATACTTGTTCACCTTCCTAGGTGGCATCCTCTGGTAGTAGTTCTTTCCATTGAACCAACTATTCTCTGGTTACCCTGTTCCTGAGCTTTCTTTCTCTAGTCTGTATGATCCGTTCGGGAATCAGTATCAGCAGTCCTTCATCATCTAAAGGAGGCAATTCGGTAGATGGAGCAATGTGTTGCCCAAGGGTCTTCTTCAGATTAGATACATGAAACACATTGTGAATTTTGTTTTCCTGTGGAAGTTCTAGTTCATATGCCACCTCTCCCACCTTCCTGATTATTTTGAATGGTCCATAGAAGCGAGGTTTTAACTTCTCTGCTCCTTTCTTCTTAAGTGAGGACTGTCTGTAAGGCTGGAGCCTTAAGTATACTAAATCCCCTACCTCAAAGCTCCGCTCAATCCTGTGTTTGTCGGCATACAATTTCTGTTGATTCTGGGTTGTTTGTAAATTCTCCTTCAATATTTTCAGAATGTCCTGACTGTCCTGTATCCAATCCTTAGCCTTAGGAGCCCTACTATCTCCAAATGCCAAATCTGCATAGTCCAAGGCCTCGTAACCATATAATGCCTTAAAATGAGTCATCTTAATAGACATGTGATAGATAGTATTGTAGCAATACTCCCCTAGGTGTAGCCATTTGATCCAGGTTCGCTGCTGCCCTGCTACATAGTTCCTTAAATACCCTTCGATCCACATGTTGACTATTTCCGTTTGCCCATCACTCTGGGGATGATAACTCGTACTAGTAGCCAGTTCGGTCCCCACCAGTCTGAACAGTTCCTGCCAGAAGGCACCCGTGAATCTGCCATCACGATCACTGACAATGGTCTTAGGTGACCCGTGTAACCTGAAGACCTCCCTGAAGAATAACTCAGCTACTTGAGCTGCCGAGTAATCTGATGATATCGAGAAGAAATGTGCAAACTTGGTCAGTCTGTCAACTACTACATATAAACAATCTCGCCCTTGGACCTTGGGCAATCCTGAAATAAAGTCCATGGAGATGCTTTCCCACTTCTGTTCTAGAATCGGTAGTGGCTGGAGTAACCCTGCTGGATGGGTGTTCTCAATCTTGTTCTGCTGACAGATGCTACATTCCCGGTCATGCTGCATAATTTCCCCGTTGACGCCCTTCCATGAGAACCTCTCTCTGATCTGCCTGTAGGTCTTTAAGAAACCTTGATGCCTCGATAAAGGAGAATCATGGGCTGCCTGAATGATCTTTTTCCTCAATGTGGATTATGGAACGAGGTATATCCTGTTTTTGTAATAGATGATGTCATCAACAATCCTGTACCTGTCATCCTGAATTTTCCCATCCAATAATTCGCAAGCGAATTTATTTTTGGAGTATTCTACTAAGAGAAGTGCCCTCGAATCTGTGGATATACTACTGAGAGATAATGGGGCGGGATGCCTGGATAATGCATCAGCTACTACATTATTCTTACCTTTTACATACTCGATCTCAAAATCGTAGGCTTGTACTTTGCTGGCCCATTTCTGCTGTCGCTCATTTAGTTCCTTCTGCTCCAGGAAATACTTGAGGCTGTTATGATCGGTTTTGATTTTGAACTTACTGCCCACCAGATACTGTCTGAATTTTGTGAGAGCATGCAAGATGGCTAGCATCTCTTTGTCATATATGGAGTAATGGCGCTCATAGTTCTTCAGTTTACGACTCTCAAATGCAATAGGGTGATGATTTTGCATCAACACAGCTCCTAACCCTTCCCCTGAGGCATCACATTCTACTACAAAGGGTTGTGAGAAGTCTGGTAATGCTAGAACTGGACAAGAACTCATAATAACCTTCATCTCCTCGAAAGTTTTTTGTGCTAAGTCTGTCCAAGTGAACGCTCCCTTCTTGGTGAGATCTGTGAGGGGTGCTGCAAATTGGGAAAATCCCTTAACGTACCGTCGGTAATAAATGCACAGACCTAAGAAACCTCTCAATTCTGTAACTGTTTTTGGCACAGGCCAATCTTTGATAGCTCGGATTTTCTCCATATCAACCTGTACTCTTTCTGCATTGATTATGTGTCCTAAATACAGCATTTCCTTCATGCCAAACTCACACTTGGACATTTTCGCATAAAGCAAATGTTCTTCTAAAATACTCAATGCTTCGTCTAGGTGTTTCAGATGCTCTTCCCATGTTTTGCTGTAAATCAGGATGTCATCAAAGAATACGAGCAAAAAGTTACGTAGCTCTGCTCTGAAGGTGTGGTTCGTGCATGACTGAAAAGTGGCAGAAGCATTGGTAAGTCCAAAGGGCATGACCAAAAACTCATAGTGACCATAGTGACAGCGAAAAGTTGTTTTGGAGATGTCCTGGTCCCTTACCCTGATCTGATGGTACCCCGAGCGAAGATCGATCTTGGAGAAGTATTGAGCTCCCCGAAGCCCATCCATGAGTTCGTCAATTCTGGGAATGGGATACATGTTCTTAATGGTCTTTTTGTTGAGTGCTCGATAATCGATGCACATTTGCAGTGTACCATCCTTTTTGACCAGTACTACTGAGGATGCGAAGGGGCTAGATCAGGGCCGAATATATCCAAGCTCCAGTAATTCTTTGATTGTTTTCTCAATCTCATCCTTGTATCTTTTGGGATGCCTGTAAGGAGTGGTGATGACTGCTTGTGTTCCCTCCTCTAGCTCGATGATGTGCTCAAAACCTCGGTCTGGTGGTCTACCTGATGGAAGGTCCCGAAAAACCTTTTCATGTTTCTGTAGCAAGGTTTGAATGTCACTTGGGTGTTGTGTGCTGGTCTCTGGGGGTTTCCTGAAGGTGACCAAACAATCTGCAACCCATTCTATATCATCCTATCAAAGTACTGCCTCCATTCTCTGTGACGAGACCGGTTTTGGGGGATAAGTGTTCATGCCCCTCAAAACTACCCGTTTGTTGTCTGGCCCCTGGAACTCCATTTCCATTGCCCTGTAGTCTGTAGTGTATTTCCCTATAGAATAAAGCCACTGAACACCCAATACCACATGAGTATTCACTACATCCACTACATAGAAAGAGTCTGTCATCTGATACTTACCTAAGGCGACATTCAATTTTGGGATCCAGTAGTTGCACTCCATGCTGGAGTTCCCGGCTACTGCTACAGTGAATCCTTCGAACTTCTCGGTCTGAATACCTCTCTTGGCTACCCAAGCGGAGTCAATGAAATTGTGGGTGGCTCCCCCATCAATCAATACTCCTACTCTGTGACCCTGTACTACTCCCCTGACCCTGAGAGTATGGAAGCTTGGTACTCCAGATAATGTAGCAATGACTCCCTCTGGTGTATCACCCTGGTGTGATTCCTCCTCAGCTGCCCGTAGTTCTTCTGTGGCTTCCTGCTCATAGTCGTCCTCATCACTGTCTGAATATACCTCAATGTAGTGAGCCTTCGCCTTCCCTACACACCTGTGTCCTGGTACCCATGGTTCCTGACAGGTGAAGCATAGTTTCTTCCTTCTCAAATCTTTCCTAGTGTCCTCGTCTAACCAGTTTTTCTTGGGCACATCCTGCTGGAAAGGTTTCTTGTCCTTGTCCCTAACAGGAAAATTGGTTTTTAGTGGGAATTTGTTTTTGGGGACTGAATCCTGAAGATCTCTTGCTATGCTAATGGCATCCTGCAGAGTGAGGGGTTTGTAGGCTTTCACCCATCCCCGTAGTGGCTCTGTGAGGGCCTCAGTGAATAACATAGTCAATCTGCTCTCTGACACGTCTGTTACCATAACGGCTATCCTCTGAAATTCTGAAATGAAAGCTTCTACACTACCGGTCTGTTTGAGTTGAGCCAACTCCCTGAAATGTATCTCTGGATCTTTCCTGTCAAACCTCTCTATGAGCTTCTGAGTGAACTCACCGTAGGAATGTATGGTGTTGTGACCCAATGTCACCAATCCATGGTACCACCACTCGTGAGCCTCTCCGTCCAGGTGAAGTGTAGCCAATTTAATGGCGTCTGTCTCTGTCATGGGGTTGAGTTGGAAATAGGTATCCAACTTTTGAACCCATATCCTCGCTGATCCTCCACGAGTCCCATCAAAGTTTGGGAAGGTCAACCTGCCCAAGGTCTTCTGCAGCTCATAGTTGTGATTGAAACCCTTGTTGAAATTCCTGGGCCTGTTTCTACTCTTCATGTTGCAGAAATCTGAAAAAGACATGGCAGCATGAAACTCATCCCCTAAGTCTCTATACTCCTGTAAATAAGCCCCAAAAGGCTCGCTAGGTTCTACCTGCATGACTGGGCCCCCTACTGTATCTGCCAAGAAGTGAGGCATGGTAGGCCTAATAGAAGGTCTGCTATATATGTGCAGAGTATTCTGAATGTTAGTGTACGCTATCTTTCCACTGGTACTTGTAGATCCCCGATCTACTGGTGAGGGAGGTGTACTGTTGATACCTGTTTCCGGTTTCGCTGATAATCTGTTGATTGCATTGAGTACATCTTTTTGTCCTTTGGCTAAGTCTTGCAATGCAGAGACCAAGCTGCAAAACTCCATCCAATCCTTCTCTTCTCCCATTCATTTTCCCCTATCCGAGTGTATACCTGTTTGTTCCATATCTGAATTGGTATCTTCTAGTTGGATATCCTCAAACTCCCCTGTGTATCTACTCTTCCTCCTCCTATAGGTTACAAAAGGGTCTCATTTTGTATTCATCTAAGTTTCATTTCTTAAGCCCACAGCTGGCCAAGAAGATAGCTCTGATACCACTGTAATATCCCAAATCCCGATATTTTCTATTTCTAAGCAAATATGCTGATACAACTAGGCATGCAAACTGCCATGCAAAAATCCCTATTTTATAGCAAAAATTAGGGTTAGGGTTTGTGAGATAGAATGAACACTTACCACTGATAAGCTGGCTAGACTGCTCCTGAGAGAGTATGCAAGCACCGAGAACTGAATCGGAGATGGACAGATATCTTCTGCTTCCGGTGAAACCCCAGCAGCAAGAACCCAAGTCAGAAAAGGGTGACGCTTTCAGTGAAGGAGGTGTCCGATGATGCTGCCGATTTGCAAGACTGATAGCCTTCCCGTGCCGGAGAGAATGCCTGGTACATGCAGAGTTTCTAAGGTCTCTAAGCAGGATAGCGA
This sequence comes from Pseudotsuga menziesii, assembly GCA_001517045.1. Taxonomy (NCBI): domain Eukaryota; kingdom Viridiplantae; phylum Streptophyta; class Pinopsida; order Pinales; family Pinaceae; genus Pseudotsuga; species Pseudotsuga menziesii. The sequence continues at coordinate 1,165,623 of LPNX010112722.1, read as the reverse complement.
CTTGCTCCAGAGAGGCAGCTGCTCACGCCCCCTTGATCCCGAAATAGCTGGTAACTGCTCCGGATGAGCACGGATGGATCTGATAATCACCGCGTACCGGAGTATGATGCTGATGATGAGAATGGTGCCTGAGTTTCGGAGTAAAGATGAGATCTAGAGGCCCAGCAACTGATTAGGGCTTTCTGGCTGAAAACCCCCCCCTTGCGGCTGCACACGTGTCCCTGCAACGATCTATACCATATACTGGATAACTTATGAATGAATGTAAGAGCAAATGGTGAACCTGTATGGCTTACCCTGAATGAGACTAAGACAGATGTTTCACTGCCGAAATCCTGTTAGCTGAAGACTCCGTCTCCAACCCCAACTGCTGTGCGGCACGCTGTGCTGCTATCCAAGAGCTCCCAAAATAATAATCATCAAAAGTGAAGTCTCCTTTCGCTTTATCCTCCTTTTATAACTTTCAACTGCGAAAACCCTAATCTTTGACCTAATTAGGTCACTTTATCTTCTAATTTGCAGTTGACTTGCATGCATGCGGATGGAGACTTAAAGAGTGCATGCATCATTAAATAATGCTTGGATGGCATGCACGAAGGTGACCTTTGGCCCCAGTGGTCTTTCTTGACCTAATGATGATGCCCTAGATCTTCTATGGATGGCATCAGTCCATAGCTGATTCCCTAGCTGTCAGTAACCGCTCGAACCCACAGGAATCACATAGGTTAGCGGTTTTGGGCGGTTAGCGGTTTTGGGCCTCAAGGCCTAATCGAAAGAGGACATTACATTTAGCAGATAAGTTGGCAATAGCAGCCTCCACCCTTCAGCCTTCAAATGAGATGATTAGTGGGAATGGCAAAATGGAAATAAATTCCAAGCCTTCAATTTTTGATAATGTAGATCACTGGAAGGTATTTAATGATGATAAACAACTCTTAAGATTCATCCATAATCTCCAAGAATTTGATGGTTGTAAAATCGGTTATCGGCAGGAGGATAAAGAGTATCAAGAGGATGAGGATAATTTGAGAAATCATAGTCCAAGTAGCCTTATAGCTTTAAAGTTGTCTGATAGACAGGTTCGTCATAAACATAAAAAAGAGTCAATAAAAATTGGGGATTATGTGAAAAAAATATAGGTACAAACAATGACCCCAAGTTAATAAAAATTGGAAAAGGTACTTCGGAAAAGGAAAGGAGCAGCGTAATCAATTTAATCAAAGAATATAGAAATGTGTTGGCCTTTAGTTATGATGAACTTAAAGCTTATCGGGAAGATGTGTTTCAACACACTATTCCCCTCACAAAAGAAGCCAAAGAGGTCAAACCTTTCCAACAAAAACTTAGGCGAATAAATCATAAGTTGGCCCCCATTGTTTAGAAGGAACTTCAGAAAATGTTAGCAGCAGGGATCATAGCATTAAAAAATATAAATCTTGCACTTAGATATAGTTCTCAAGTTTGAATAAATCAGATCTATTAAGCATTGTTCATTCATTTTGAATATATCTGACATAAAGGAATCAGTTTTTGCATGGCATTTTCCGTAAAATCTATAGCTTACATGCAATAGTTTTTCCTTTCAAGTTTTAAAGTTATATCTAATATAAAAGTGCAACTCATATTGGCTGCCCAAAAGGCAAACCAAGATCCCAAGAAAGGCTTGCTTTCCTTGGTTCCTTTTTGAACATTTTTTCAACTTTTTAACATAGATTTTTTTTGGGTAAATTTTGCGTTGTCCAAGGACACTTCCAAAGTGTTTTTTAGCACTTTTTACTAAACTTTGCTTGCTGGTTTTTAGTAGGTCTGTCCGAAAAGAGGAAGATACACTGCCCAAAAATCAAGTTTTGGGCCATCTGGAGCTTCCAAGAAGTTCCCCCCTCAACCGAGCTTCTTTTCTTACTGTTTTGTAAGCCTTTGGATCCCAGATAACAAGGACCAAATTGCATTTTGTAATGTCCCCCCTCTAATTAAGCATCCCAAACACCCGCTAACCTACTTAATTCCCATAGGTTCGAGCGGGTACTGCATGAGAGGGAATTGACTGAGTGGATTTGATGCTTAGAGCACTACAAGACATTCCTTCAGCGTCAAGTCATCAGTCGAATGGAAGAAGCCTTGTTTCTTTAGGCTTAAAAGTCAACATTAAAATAGAAATGCATACATGCAAAAGTAAAGCGAAAACCCTTAAAGAGACATGCAAACCCTAAAAGTTCATGAGATTCTATCTAAGAGAGTGATGAGACCAAAGAAAGACACTTATGATTATTATTGATTTGGAGCTCTTGAGTAGCAGCACAACGTGCGGCCACGGCAATTGGGGTTGAAGACGGTGTCTTCAGCTAACGAGGTTTCGGCAGTGCAATATCTGCCCTAGTCTCCTTCAAGATAAACCATTCAGGTTTGTCACCACGTCTATCGTATTCATCCTTATTCAATGCTTCAGTGTACGCTAGAAGATTATTTGCAAGTTCATCCGTACCGTTGGGGGGGATTTAGCTGGGACACCCTAGGGCATTCATCGGGAGTCCGAATCACCATATTTCTTCCGCATGTGGCCTGCATCCTCACCGACAAGATCACTCTACTACTTTGAGTGATTATCAGCCACCAAATTGCTTACCTGGAGCAGCTAGCAGCAGAATAGAGAAGAGTAGGGGAGTGAGCATCACTAAGGTGAATCAATTCGCTAGGGTACGTGGAGAGGTCAGAACTCCTGCATGCTCCGACCATTCTCTCCGGCACGGGCACACCTACACTCCGGCCAACTTTCAACTGCAACAAACCATCCCTCCACCAAAAACGTCAACCTTAGCCGATTCAGACTGCTAGGGGTACTACAAAGGAAAAAGAGGTTATTACTTCATCAACTCGGCTTATGTCACATGCGTATTCTCTCAGGAGCATTTTCAACGGGCTTATCAGTGGTAAGTGTTACAATCTTTCCTACAAACCCTAAACCTAAATTCAGCTATAATTTAGGGCAATTTTGCATGGCAGTTTTGCATGCCCGGCTATTCAGTAATTTTGCATAAAAACAGTAGAATATCAGTGTTTGGGATATTACAGTGGTATCAGAGCATGTTCCTTGCCAGCTATGGGCTTGAACATGAGAAGTAGATGAATATAGAAGACACTTTTGTAACCTATAGGAAAAGAAGGAGTAGGTAGACGGAGGACGTTGAGGATATTCAACTAGAAAATACCAACTCAGACATGGACCCAATAGGTATACACTCTGACAAGGGAAAAGGAACGGGAGAAGATGAGGACAAAATGGAGTTTCGCAACCTAGTAAGCGCATTGCAAGACTTAGCCAAAGGGCAAAAGGACGTACTTAATGCAATCAACAAATTATCGGGGAAACCAGAACCAAGTAATAGCAGTACACCTCTCTCACTGGTAGATAGAGGGTCTACAAGCAGTAGTGAGAAACATGCATACACCAATATGCAGAACACACCCCACATATATAACAAACCTTCCAGCAGGCCTACTATGCCTCATTTCTTGGCAGATGCAGTAGCAGGTCCAGTCATGCAGGTAGAGCCTAGAGAACCCTTTGGGGCCTATTTGCAAGAATACAGGGACTTAGGGGATGAGTTTCATGCAGCCATGTCTTTTTCGGATTTTTGCAACATGAAGAGTAGGAACAGGCCCAGGAATTTCAACAAGGGATTCAATCATAACTATGAGTTGCAGAAAACCTTGGGTCGGTTGACCATCCCAAACTTTGATGGGACTCGCAGATGTTCAACGAGGATATGGGTTCAGAAGTTGGATACCTATTTCCAACTCAATCCCATGACAGAGACAGATGCCATTAAACTGGCTACACTCCACCTGGACAGAGAGACTCATGAGCGGTGGTACCACGGATTAGTGACATTGGGTCACAACACCATCCACTCCTATAGTGAGTTCACTCAGAAAACTCATGGAGCGGTTCGATAGAAAAGATCCAAAGATACATTTCAGGGAGTTGGCTCAACTCAGGCAAACAAGTAGTGTTGAGGCCTTCATCTCAGAATTCTAGAGGATAGTTGTTATGGTAACAGATGTGTCAGAGAGCAGATTGACGATGTTGTTTACTGAGGTCCTGACAGAGCCACTACGGGAATGGGTGAAAGCCTACAAACCCCCCACTCTACAGGATGCCTTTAGCCAAGTCAGAGATCTCCAAGACTCGGTTCCGAAGAACAGGTTACCACTCAAGACCAACTTTCCAATTAGGGACAAGGACAAGATACATTTCCAACAGGAATTCCCGAAGAAAACATGGTTAGACGATGACACTAGGAAAGACTTGAGACAGAAGAAACTATGTTTTACTTGTTAGGAACCATGGGTTCCAAGACACAGGTGCACAGGAAAGGCCAAGGCCCACTACATAGAGGTATATTCAGACAGTGAAGGGGAGGACTACAAGCAGGAAACAACAAAAGAATTGGGCAGCAGAGGAGGAGTCACTCCAGGGTGATACACCAGAGGGAGTTATTGCTACGCTATCTGGAGTACCTAGATTCCATACTCTCAGGGTCAAGGGAGTAGTACAGGGCCACAGAGTGGGAGTATTGATTGATGGGGGAGCAACCCACAATATCATTGATGCAGCTTGTGTAACCAAGAAGGGTATTCTGACAGAGAAGTTTGAGGGATTTACTGTAGCAGTAGCCAGAAACTCTAGCATGGAGTGCAACTATTGGATTCCAAAACTGAATGTCACATTAGGCAACTACCAGATGACAGATTCATTTTATGTAGTGGATGTGGCAGATACACATGTAGTATTAGGCGTTCAATGGCTTTATTCAACAGGGAAATAAAAAATATACTACAGACTACCGAGCAATGGAAATGGAATTCCAGGGACCAGATGGGAAACGGGTAGTTTTGAGAGGCATAAACACTTATCCCCCAAAACCAACCTCTTCACAGAGAATGGAGACAGTGCTCAGGCAGGATGACATATAATGGTCAGCACAATGTTTTGTCACCTTTAGGAAACCTCCAGAGAACAACACCCAACACCCAGTAGATATTCAGGCATTATTGCAGAAGCACGAAAAAGTATTTTAGGATGTAATATCCCAAATCCCGATATTTTCTATTTCTAAGCAAATATGCTGATACAACTGGGCACGCAAACTACCATGCAAAAATCCCTATTTTATAGCAAAAATTAGGGTTAGGGTTTGTGGGACAGAATGAACACTTACCACTGATAAACCGGCTAGACTGCTCCTGAGATATTATGCAAGCACCGAGAACTGGATCGAAGATGGGCAGATCTCTTCTGCTTCCGGTGAAACCCCAGCAGCAAAAACCCCAGTCAAAAAAGGGTGACGCTTTCAGTGAAGGAGGTGTCCAATGATGCTACCGATTTGCAGGACTGATAGCCTTCCCGTGCCGAAGAGAATGCCTGGTACATGCGGGATTTCTGAGATCTCTAGGCAGGATAGTGACTTCCTCCAGAGAGACAGCTGCTCACGCCCCCTGGATCCCGAAATCGCTGATAACTGCTCCGGATGAGCACGGACGGATCTGATAATCACCAGGTACCGGAGTGTGATGCTGATGATGAGAATGGTGCCTGAGTTTCGGAGTAAAGCTGAGATCTGAAGGCCCTGCAACTGATTAGGGCTTTCTGGCTAAAAACCCCCCCTTACGGCTGCACACGTGTCCCTGCAACGATCTATACCATATACTGGATAACTTATGAATGAATGTAAGAACAAATGGTGAACCTGTATGGCTTACCCGGAATGAGACTAGGACAGGTATTTCACTGCCGAAATCCCGTTAGCTGAAGACTCCGTCTCCAACCCCAACTGCTGTGCTGCTATCCAAGAGCTCCCAAAATAATAATAATCAAAAGTAAAGTCTCCTTTCGCTTTATCCCTCTTTTATAACTTTCAACTGCGAAAACCCTAATCTTTGACCTAATTAGGTCACTTTATCTTCTAATTTGCAGTTGACTTGCATGCATGCGGATGGAGACTTAAAGAGTGCATGCATCATTAAATAATGCTTAGATGGCATGCACGGAGGTGGCCTTTGGCCTCGGTGGCCCTTCTTAACCAATGATGATGCCCTAGATCTTCTATGGCTGGCATCAGTCCTCAGCTGATTCCCTAGCTGTCAGTAACCGCTCGAACCCACAGCAATCACATAGGTTAGCGGTTTTGGACCTCAAGGCCTAATCGGAAGAGGACATTATAGTCCTCCCCGCTTGAGATTGCTTGTCCTCAAGCAACTTCAAACTGGAATGCTGCAATACCTGTTCACCTTCCCAGGTGGCATCCTCTGGCGGTAGTTCTTTCCATTGAACCAAGTATTCTCTGATTACTCTATTCCTGAGCTTCCTTTCTCTAGTCTGTATGATCCGTTCAGGAATCAGTATCAGCAGTCCTTCATCATCTAAAGGAGGCAATTCGGTAGATGGAGCAACGTGTTGCCCAAGGATCTTCTTCAGATTAGATACATGGAACACATTGTGAATTTTGCTTCCTTGTGGAAGTTCTAGTTCGTATGCCACCTCTCCCACCTTCCTGATTATTTTGTATGGTCCATAGAAGCGGGGTTTTAACTTCTCTGCTCCTTTCTTCTTAAGTGAGGACTGTCTGTAAGGCTAGAGCCTTAAGTATACTAAATCCCCTACCTCAAAGCTCCGCTCAATCCTGTGTTTGTCGACATACAACTCTGTTGATTCTGGGCTGTTTGTAAATTCTCCTTCAATATTTTCAGAATGTCCTGACTGTCCTGTATCCAATCCTTAGCCTTAGGAGCCCTACTATCTCCAAATGCCAAATCTGCATACTCCAAGGCCTCGTAACCATATAATGCCTTAAAAGGAGTCATCCTAATAGACATGTGATAGGTAGTATTGTAGCAATACTCTCCTAGGTGTAGCCATTTGATCCAAGTTCGCTGCTGCCCTGCTACATAGTTCCTTAAATATCCTTCGATCCACTTGTTGACTATCTCCGTTTGCCCGTCACTCTAGGGATGATAACTCGTACTAGTAGCCAGTTCGGTCCCCACCAATCTGAACAGTTCCTGCCAGAAGGCACCCGTGAATCTGCTATCCCGATCACTAACAATGGTCTTAGGTAACTCGTGTAACCTGAAGACCTCCCTGAAGAATAACTCAGCCACTTGAGCTGCCGAGTAGTCTGATGATATCGAGAAGAAATGTGCAAACTTGGTCAGTCTGTCAACTACTACATATAAACAATCTCGCCCTTGGACCTTGGGCAAGCCTAAAATAAAGTCCACAGAGATGCTTTCCCACTTCTGCTCTGGAATCGGTAGTGGTTGGAGTAACCCTGCTGGATGGGTGTTCTCAATCTTGTTCTGCTGACAAATGCTACATTCCCGGACATGCTGCATAATTTCCCCCTTGAGGCCCTTCCATGAGAACCTCTCTCTGATCTGCCTGTAGGTCTTTAAGAAACCTTAATGCCCTGATAAACGAGAATCGTGGGCTGCTTGAATGATCTTTTTCCTCAATGTGGATTCTGGAACGAGGTATATCCTGTTTTTATAATAGATGATGTCATCCACAATCTTGTACCTGTCATCCTGGATTTGCCCGTCCAATAATTCGCAAGCGAATTTATTTTTGGAGTATTCCACTAAGAGAAGTGCCCTCCAATCCGTGGATATACTACTGAGAGATAATGGGGCTGGACGCCTGGATAATGCATCAGCTACTACATTATTCTTACCTTTTACATACTCGATCTCAAAATCGTAGGCTTGTACTTTGCTAACCCATTTTTGATGTCGCTCATTCAGTTCCTTCTGCTCGAGGAAATACTTGCGGCTGTTATGATCGGTTTTGATTTTGAACTTACTGCCCACCAGGTACTATCTGAATTTTGTGAGAGCATGCAAGATGGCTAGCATCTCTTTGTCAGATATGGAGTAATGGCGCTCATAGTTCTTCAATTTAAGGCTCTCAAATGCAATAGGGTGATTATTCTGCATCAACACTGCTCCTAACCCTTCCCCTGAGGCATCACATTCTACTACAAAGGGTTGTGAGAAGTCTGGTAATGCTAGAACTGGAAAAGAACTCATAATAACCTTCATCTCCTCGAAAGTTTTCTGTGCTAAATCTGTCCAAGTGAACGCTCCTTTCTTGGTGAGATCTGTGAGGGGAGCTGCAAATTGGGAGAATCCCTTAACGTACCGTCAGTAATAAGTGCACAGACCTAAGAAACCTCTCAATTCTGTAAATGTTTTTGGCACGGGCCAATCTCTGATAGCTCGGATTTTCTCCATGTCAACCTGTACTCCTTCTGCATTTATTATGTATCCTAAATACAGCATTTCCTTCATGCCAAGCTCACACTTGGACATTTTCGCATAAAGCGAATGTTCTTCTAAAATACTCAATGCTTCGTCCAAGTGTTTCAGATGCTCTTCCCATGTTTTGCTGTAAATCAGGATGTCATCAAAGAATACGAGCAAAAACTTACGTAGCTGTGCTCTGAAGGTGTGGTTCATGCATGACTGAAAAGTGGCCGAAGCATTGGTAAGTCCAAAGGGAATGACCAAAAACTCATAGTGACCATAGTGACAGAG
>LPNX010112722.1:1001021-1156876 GCA_001517045.1 Pseudotsuga menziesii | reverse complement strand
GTGATGACTGCTTGTGTCCCCTCCTCTAGCTTGATGATGTGTTCAAAACCTCGGTCTGGTGGTCTACCTGATGGAAGGTCCCGAAAAACCTTTTCATGTTTCTATAGCAAGGCTTGAATGTCACTTGGGTGTTGTGTGCCGGTCTCTGGGGGTTTCCTGAAGGTGACCAAACATTCTGCAGCCCATTCTATATACTCCTGTCGGAGTACTGCCTCCATCCTCTGTGACGAGACCGGTTTTGAGGGATAAGTGTTGATGCCCCTCAAAACTACCTGTTTGCCATCTGGCCCCTGGAACTCCATTTCCATTGCCCTATAGTCTGTAGTGTATTTCCCTGTAGAATAAAGCCACTGAACACCCAATACCACATGAGTATCCGCTACATCCACTACATAGAAAGAGTCTGTCATCTGATAGTTACCTAAGGCGACATTCAATTTTGGGATCCAGTAGTTGCACTCCATGCTGGAGTTCCCGGCTACTGCTACAGTGAATCCTTCGAACTTCTCGGTCTGAATACCTCTCTTGGCTACCCAAGCGGAGTCAATGAAATTGTGGGTGGCTCCCCCATCAATCAATACTCCTACTCTGTGACCCTGTACTACTCCCCTGACCCTGAGAGTATGGAATCTTGGTACTCCAGATAATGTAGCAATGACCCCCTCTGGTGTATCACCCTGGTGTGATTCCTCCTCAGCTGCCCGTAGTTCTTCTGTGGCTTCCTGCTCAGAGTCGTCCTTATCACTGTCTGAATATACCTCAATGTAGTGAGCCTTCGCCTTCCCTACACACCTGTGTCCTGGTACCCATGGTTCCTGACAGGTGAAGCATAGTTTCTTCCTTCTTAGATCTTTCCTAGTGTCCTCGTCTAACCAGGTTTTCTTGGGCACATCCTGCTAGAAAGGTTTCCTATCCTTGTCCCTAACAGGAAAATTGGTTTTCAGTGGGAATTTGTTTTTGGCGACTGAATCCCGAAGATCTCTTGCTCTGCTAATGGCATCCTGCAGAGTGAGGGGTTTGTAGGCTTTCACCCATCCCTGTAGTAGCTCTGTGAGGGCCTCAGTGAATAACATAGTCAATCTACTCTCTGACACGTCTGTTACCATAACGACTATCCTCTGAAATTCTGAAATGAAAGCTTCTGCACTACCGGTCTGTTTGAGTTGAGCCAACTCCCTGAAATGTATCTCTGGATCTTTCCTATCAAACCTCTCTATGAGCTTCTGAGTGAACTCACCGTAGGAATGTATGGTGTTGTGACCCAATGTCACCAGTCCGTGCTACCACCACTCGTGAGCCTCTCCGTCCAGGTGAAGTGTAGCCAATTTAATGGCGTCTGTCTCTGTCATGGGGTTGAGTTGGAAATAGGTATCCAACTTTTGAACCCATATCCTCGCTGATCCTCTGCGAGTCCCATCAAAGTTTGGGATGGTCAACTTGCCCAAGGTCTTCTGCAGCTCATAGTTGTGATTGAAACCCTTGTTGAAATTCCTGGGCCTGTTTCTACTCTTCATGTTGCAGAAATCTGAAAAATACATGGCAGCATGAAATTCATCCCCTAAGTCTCTATACTCCTATAAATTAGCCCCAAAAGGCTCGCTAGGTTCTACCTGCATGACCGGGCCCCCTACTGTATCTGCCAAGAAGTGAGGCATGGTAGGCCTAATAGAAGTCTGTTGTATATGTGCGGAGTATTCTGAATGTTAGTGTACGCTATCTTTCCACTGCTGCTTGTAGATCCCCGATCTACCGGTGAGGGAGGTGTACTGTTGATACCAGTTTCCAGTTTCGCTGATAATCTGTTGATTGCATTGAGTACATCTTTTTGTCCTTTGGCTAAGTCTTGCAATGCAGAGACCAAGCTACGAAACTCCATCCGATCCTCCTCTTCTCCCATTCCTTTTCCCCTATCCGAGTGTATACCTGTTTGTTCCATATCTGAATTGGTATCTTCTAGTTGGATATCCTCAAACTCCCCTATGTATCTACTCTTTCTCCTCCTATAGGTTACAAAAGGGTCTCCTCCTGTATTCATCTACGTTTCATTTCTTAAGCCCACAGCTGGCCAAGAAGATAGCTCTGATACCACTGTAATATCTCAAATCCCGATATTTTCTATTTCTAAGCAAATATGCTGATACAACTGGGCATGCAAACTGCCATGCAAAAATCCCTATTTTATAGCAAAAATTAGGGTTAGGGTTTGTGGGATAGAATGAACACTTACCACTGATAAGCCGGCTAGACTGCTCCTAAGATAGTATGCAAGCACCGAGAACTGGATCGGAGATGGGCAGATCTCTTCTGCTTTCGGTGAACCCCCAGCAGCAAAAACCCCAGTCAAAAAAGGGTGACGCTTTCAGTGAAAAAGGTGTTCGATGATGCTGTCGATTTGCAGGACTGATAGCCTTCCCGTGCCGGAGAGAATGCCTGGTACATGCGGGATTTCTGAGATCTCTAGGCAGGATAGCGACTTGCTCCAGAGAGAGCTGCTAACGCCCCCTGGATCCCGAAATCGCTGATAACTGCTCCGGATGAGCACGGACGGATCTAATAATCACCGGGTACCGGAGCATGATGCTGATGATGAGAATGGTGCCTGAGTTTCGGAGTAAAGCTGAGATCTGAAGGCCCTGCAACTGATTAGGGCTTTCTGGCTGAAAACCCCCCCTTACGGCTGCACACGTGTCCCTGCAACGATCTATACCATATACTGGATAACTTATGAATGAATGTAAGAACAAATGGTGAACCTGTATGGCTTACCCGGAATGAGACTATGACAGGTGTTTCACTGCCGAAATCCCGTTAGCTAAAGACTCCGTCTCCAACCCCAACTGCTGTGCGGCACGCTGTGCTGCTATCCAAGAGCTCCCAAAATAATAATAATCAAAAGTGAAGTCTCCTTTCGCTTTATCCCTCTTTTATAACTTTCAACTACGAAAACCCTAATCTTTGACCTAATTAGGTCACTTTATCTTCTAATTTGCAGTTGACTTGCATGCATGCGGATGGAGACTTAAAGAGTGCATGCATCATTAAATAATGCTTGGATGGCATGCACAGAGGTGGCCTTTGGCCTCGGTGGCCCTTCTTGACCAATGATGATGCCCTAGATCTTCTATGGCTGGCATCAGTCCTCAGCTGATTTCCTAGCTGTCAGTAACCGCTCGAACCCACAGGAATCACATAAGTTAGCGGTTTTGGGCCTCAAGGCCTAATCGAAAGAGGACATTACATAGGACCTTCCAGCAGGTAGACCGCTAGACAAGGGATTTGAGCACATCATTGAGCTAGAGGAGGGGACACAGGCAGTCATCACCACTCCTTACCAACATCCCAAAAGATACAAGGATGAGATCGAGAAGACGATCAAGGAATTACTAGAGCTATGATATATTCGGCCCAGTTCTAGTCTCTTTGCATCGTCAGTGTTCTTAGTTAAGAAGAAGGATGGCACACTGCGAATGTGCATCGATTACAGAGCACTCAACAAAAAGACCATCAAAAACAGGTATCCCATTCCCAGGAATGATGAACTCATGGACGAGCTGCGGGGTGCCAAATACTTTTCAAAGATTGATCTTCGCTTAGGGTACCACCAAATCCGAGTAAGGGATCAAGACATTTCTAAAACACCTTTCCGTTGTCACTATGGTCACTATGAGTTCTTGGGCATGCCTTTTGGACTCACCAATGCTCCAGCCACCTTCCAGTCGTGCATGAACCATACTTTCAGAGCTCAATTACGTAAGTATTTGCTAGTATTCTTTGATGATATTTTGATTTACAGCAAAACATGGGAGGAACATTTGAAACATTTAGACAAAGTACTGAGCATTCTAGACGAGCACTCGCTTTACGCGAAGATGTCTAAGTGTGAATTTGGCATGAAGGAGATGTTGTATCTAGGGCACGTCATCAGTGCAGAAGGGGTACAAGTTCATATGGAAAAAATCAGAGCTATCAAGGATTGGCCCATGCCAAAAACGGTCACGGAACTGAAAAGCTTCTTAGGCCTTTGCACATATTACCGGAGGTATGTTAAGGGCTTCTCCAAATTTGCCACACCACTCACTGATCTCACAAAGAAGGGGGCCTTCACCTGGACAGAATTAGCACAGAAAACCTTTGAGGAGATGAAAGTCATCATGAGTTCTTGCCTGGTTTTAGCACTACCAGACTTCTCACAGCCATTTGTAGTAGAATGTGATGCATCAAGGGAAGGGCTAAGGGCAGTATTGATGCAAAACCATCACCTAATTGCATTCGAGAGCAGAAAACTGAAAAACTATGAGCGCCACTACTCCATATATGACAAGGAAATGCTAGCCATCTTACATGCTCTCACTAAATTCAGACAGTACCTGGTGGGAAGCAAGTTCAAAATCAAGACGGATCATAACAGCCTCAAGTACTTCTTGGAGCAGAAATGGGTTAGCAAGGTGCAAGCCTACGATTTCGAGATAGAGTATGCGAAAGGTAAGAACAATATAGTAGCTGATGCATTATCCAGACGACCCGCTTCATTATCTCTTATGAGTATATCCACTGATTGGAGGTCTCTTCTCTTAGTAGAGTACTCCAAAAATAAATTTGCTTGCGAATTATTGGATGGACAGATTCAGGATGACAGTATAGAATTATTGATGACATCATCTATTACAAGAGCAGGATATAGCTCATCCCAGAATCAGCCTTAAAAAGAAGATCATACAGGCATCACATGACTCTCCATTATCAGGACATCAGGGTTTCTTGAAGACCTACAGGCAGATCCGAGAGAGGTTCTCATGGAAGGGTCTCAAGGGGGAGGTTATGTAGCATGTGCGGGAACGCAGCATTTGTCAGCAGAATAAGGTCGAGCACATCCATCCAGCAGGGTTACTTCGACCACTACCAATTCCGGAACAAAAGTGGGAAAGTATTTCCATGGACTTCATTACAGGGTTTGCCAAGGTCCAAGGGCGAGATTGCTTATATGTCGTAGTTGATCGACTGATCAAATTCGCTCATTTCTTTGCTATATCATCCGATTACTCCACATCCCAGGTAGCCGAGTTATTTTTCAAAGAGGTTTTCAGATTACACGGGTTACCCAAAACCATAGTCAGTGATCGGGACAGTAAATTCACCAGTGCCTTCTGGCAGGTGTTATTCAGATTGGTAGGGACAAAACTCGCTACCAGTATGAGCTATCACCCGCAAAGCGATGGACAGACCGAGATTGTCAACAATTGGGTTGAAGGGTATCTACGCAATTATGTAGCAGGTCAACAGAGGACATGGATTAAATGGCTACACTTAGGGGAACACTGTTACAATACCACCTACCATATGTCTATCAAGATGACACCTTTTAAAGCATTGTATGGCTATGAGGCACTGAGCTTCGCAGATCTAGCCTTTGGAGACCCAGAACACCCAAGGCCAAAGATTGGATACAGGACAGTCAGGATATACTCAAGATCTTGAAAGAAAACTTATAGGCCACACAGAATCAACAGAAACTATACGCAGACAGACACAGGGTTGAGAGGAGTTTCAAGGTAGGAGATCTGGTATATTTACGGTTACAACCATATAGGCAATCTTCCCTCAAGAAGAAAGGAGTAGAGAAACTAAAACCTCGCTTCTATGGTCCTTACAAGGTAATTCGGAAGGTTGGAGAGGTGGCTTATGAAGTAGAACTGCCGGAAGAAAGCAAGATTCACAATGTATTCCATGTGTCCAGTCTCATGAAAACATTAGGACAACACATTGCTCCATCCACAGAGTTACCTCCTGTAGATGATGAAGGGCTACTGGTACTGATTCCAGAGCAAATCCTACAGATACGAGAAAGGAAGCTCCAAAACAGGGTGATTCGAGAGTATCTTGGTGAAATGGAAGGAATTACCTATGGAGGACGCCACATGGGAAGGAGAGCAGGTATTGCAGCATCCTAGTTTGCAGTTGCTTGAGGACAAGCAATTTCAAGCGGGGAGGACTGTAATGTCCCCCCTCTAATTAAGCATATGAAACACCCGCTAACCTACTTAATTCCCATAGGTTCGAGCGGGTATTGCATGAGAGGGAACTGACTAAATGGATTTGATACTTAGAGCACTACAGGACATTCCTTCAACGTCAAGTCATTAGTCAGATGGAAAAAGCCTTGTTTCTTTAGGCTTAAAAGTCAACATTAAAATAGAATTGCATGCATGCAAAAGTAACCCTAAAAGTGACATGCAAACCCTAAAAGTTCATGAGATTCTATTTAAGAGGGTGATGAGACCAAAGAAAGACACTTATGATTATTATTGATTTGGAGCTCTTGAGTAGCAGCACAGCGTGCGGCCACGGCAGTTGGGGTTGAAGACGGTGTCTTAAGCTAACGAGGTTTCAACAATGCAATATCTGCCCTAGTGTCCTTCAGGATAAACCATTTAGGTTTGTCACCGCATCTATCGTATTCATCCTTATTCAGTGCTTCAGTGTATGCCAGAAGATTATTTGCAGGTTCATCCGTACAGCTGGGGGGAATTTAGCTGGGAAACCCCAGGGCATTCACCGGGAGTCTGAATGACCATATTTCTTCCGCATGTGACCTGCATCTTCAACAACAAGATCACTCTACTGCTTTGAGTGATTATCAGCCACCGGATTGCTCACCAAGAGCAGCTAGTAGCAAAATAGAGAAGAGTAGGGGCGTGAGCATCAATGAGGTGAATCAATTCGCTAGGGTACCTGGAGAGGTCAAAATTCCTGCATGCTCCGTCCATTGTCTCAGGCACGGGCACACCTACACTCCAACCAACTTTCAGCTACAACAGACCATCTTTCCACCAAAAACATCAACCTTAGCCGATTCAGACTGTTGGGGGTACTACGAAGGAAAAAGAGGTTATAACTTCATCAGCTCGACTTATCTCGCATGCGTATTCTCTCAGGAGCATTTTCAATCGGCTTATCAGTGGTATGTGTTACAATCTTTCCTACAAACCCTAAAACTAAATTCAACTATAGTTTTGGGCAATTTTGCATGGCAGTTTTGCATGCCCAGCTATTCAGTAATTTTGCATAGAATCAGTAGAATATCAGTATTTGGGATATTACACATTTCTTCTAAATTTTTGTAACCAATTAAAAAAAAGATCCAGAGTAGGCTCTTTCGAGCCCGCTCCCCATCTCCCGGGGGGGAATCTGCGTTTTTCTATTTTTTATGTTTTTTGCATTTTTTCTTCAGTTTAGTTGTGTTTTGCAGTACTATATACTTTGAATCACAAGCATTCCATATTTTTTCAATTCAAAGTAACAATACTACTTACCCGACGACTTCTTGATTGACTCGAAAGGGGAAAGAGATGCGTGGTAGGACTAATTAGAAAATTCGTGGATTTTTCTTTCATTTTCTTTTTTTTTAATCTAAAATCAACCCCTCCCCGCTTTCCTGATTGAGGTCCATTTGGACCGAAAGAGATTCCTAAAGGGTTTTCTTTTTTTAAAAGAACACAAAAGTTAAAATCCTTAAAAAAATACCAAGACTCTGTTGTGTATGATCTGCACTGGCTGCGGTTCGTCCGATCAATGGGTTGCATCAAAAGCAGCGTGGGTGACTAGAATAATTAGTTCTCACATTTTCAATAAACCTCCCCAGGCGAAAATCCAACGCCTCGAATTAAGCCGTTGCAGTGGCAAATTACCCAAAGGAAGCAGGAACAACAGGTCAGTGACCTCGAGACACTGTTAGGCTACACCCTTGCGATGTAGTGTTGAACACCGTCTCAGAGACTCCAACCAGCCTACATATTCCTTGCGGGTAGCTGTATCGGTTAAGGGTTTTGGACATACTCCCCGTACCCCTCAGGTATATTGGGAGTCCCCTTCCCCCCTAATTTTAATCAACTCATCCCACATTAACTTAAAATTTGACCAAGAGCACTTGCAACATTTCTTTCTACATTTCAACAACAATTTCATTTGTGGACTCCATTATTTGGCACTGGTCTCTTTTTTATCACCATATGTTTGCTCATACTTTGCTTATCAAGTGTTAATCTTTATGTTGTTGTGGTTTAATTAATATTGCAAATATCTTGTGTTAAAATTGTGTATCAGAACTCCTAAGTAACTGATTCATCATCATAAAACACTAAAAGCCTTAACGGCCTTAGCAATTAATAGGGTATACAACCCTTGGCTTCATTAGGAGTTGGCCTAAATGGAGGAGTTAAGAACAAGGTGACAGCCTTGACTCGAGATTTGCCCCCAAGGACACACCAAGTGGCTTGAAGATTTCTACCATGTCCCCCCCAAGTGTGTGAAAGGCGGCAACACACCCTAGCTCATAAATTGTCGAAAGCTCAAGCATTGAACGCTGAAATTCTCTCCTCGTGTAGCCTACAGCTGACAGAGCACGCCAATATATCCAAGCTCCGTGTTAGAATTCATTTCAGTTCACCATTCAAATGCCATCGTTTCTCTAAAGACTGTTACACACTTGGCGTTCCAAATCGGCCCGAGTTTGTTGAAATTTGGCATGGATCCTAAAATTTCAGAGATGGTGCATACCTTAACGCTTAGTTAAGTGGAGTGGAATTCGAGGAATGGCATTCTTATCGCCAAGGATGCTTAGGATGCCGAGTTTGAAGGATGACGGTCGCCATTTTAATTTAAGACGTCGAGGATGCCGATTATGAATGTGTCACAAAATCATGGAGTGTCTAATGTTTTGCTCGCAGTATTCTTGTTGTAGCAAACGAGAGTTCTGGAGCAGCTAAAGTAGACACCTATTGACCCATTTACCACATATTGGCAGCCGAGTGGATTGGTGGAACATTTTGTATCCAGCGTTTGACAGTCGTATGGGGGTATCTTTCATACATGGCAGATTGTTTCCTTTAACTCGAGTTATCCACTTCTTGGAGGATCGAGCAATCAGTCAATTGAGTAATGGCACGATTAAATAATAGTCCCTCAATTGTATGGGATGGTCAAAGCTAAAGTTCCATTTATAATGTGCACTGTGAAGTCTTTGTATTCATTGGGGAGAAAAGTTGAATCTAGGATGATCACCCTTTTCACTTGGTCTCCAATACTATAATATTTTATTTCATTTTGTTTTAATAGGTTGGTGATTCTTTAAGCCTATAAAAAGGACCAACCTTCTCCATTGTGAGGTGTGGGATGTTGAGGGGACTTCTTCCCTTTTTTGAAACTTAATAGAAAAACGTCATGTTGGGGTTTTTTGGATATGTGTTGGAGCACTCGTTTTAATGTGTGGTGTCATCTTGTGAAGCTTTAAATGATTGTGAATATTGCTCGACATTAGTTTCTCCTTTCTATGTTTGTTCAGGGAGCCATAGAAGGGTGTTGCCACCACGTTGGAAGGCAAAGATTCTTAGCAGTTGCTAGTCTTTTCCTTTTGTGAGCATGCATGTACGAGCATTGATTTTTACATTTAATCTCGTTTGATTATGTAATATTGATCTCTTGTGTGCATAGTGCATCTCCCGCGGGCCGCAACAAGAAGGAGGAAGCAAATCTAGTATTTGTACACTTGACTAAGCAGGGTTTGCTCAATCTTGTGATCTCTCCCCCTTAGTCACATATGACACAAGGCCCTCTTGAGTTCTCTTTCGACTCCATTCTCCCCTTTTGATGTACTAGCAATGGTCTTTTCTCAAGGAATGATCCTTCCCTCCTTCCCATCACTTGTTCAAATTACCTTTTATCCCACAATTGTTTATCTAAGACAGACTCTTCAGTTCACCTTGCCCTTCATTGCACCTGCCTTAGTGATCCTGATGTTGTCACATTTATAGCAGCAGGGCTACTATGATGTAGAGCAGTTTGTCAGGGACCTGAACCAGTCCTTTACACGAGCTGATTTATGATGATCGGTGGTGGAGATAGCTATCCAGATGATGCAGAGCATGCTCCTAGTCCCCCTTTGTCATGACTTAGCCCTCTATGACCCCATGACTTTACCACGTATTGGCAACCGAGTGGATTGGTGGATCATTTTGTATCCAGTGTTTGACAGCCGTATGGGGGTATCTTTCATACATGGCAGATTGTTTCCTTTAACTCGAGTTATCCACTTCTTGGAGGATCGAGCGATCAGTCAATTGAGTAATGGCACGATTAAATAATAGTCCCTCGATTGTATGGGATGGTCAAAGCTGAAGTTCCATTTATAATGTGCACTGTGAAGTCTTTGTATTCATTGGGGGAGAAAAGTTGAATCTAGGATGATCACCCTTTTCACTTGGTCTCCAATACTATAATATTTTATTTCATTTTGTTTTAATAGGTTGGTGATTCTTTAAGCCTATAAAAAGGACCAACCTTCTCCATTGTGAGGTGTGGGATGTTGAGGGGACTTCTTCCCTTTTTTGAAACTTAATAGAAAAATGTCATGTTGGGGGTTTTTGGATATGTGTTGGAGCACTCGTTTTAATGTGTGGTGTCATCTTGTGAAGCTCTAAATGATTGTGAATATTGCTCGACATTAGTTTCTCCTTTCTATGTTTGTTCAGGAAGCCATAGAAGGGTGTTGCCACCACGTTGGAAGGTGAAGATTCTTAGCAGTTGCTAGTCTTTTCCTTTGCGAGCATGCATGTACGAGCATTGATTTTTACATTTAATCTCGTTTGATTGTGTAATATTGATCTCTTGTGTGCATAGTGCATCTCCCGCGGGCCGCAACAAGAAGGAGGAAGCAAATCTAGTATTTGTACACTTGACTAAGCAGGGTTTGCTCAATCTTGTGATCTCTCCCCCTTAGTCACATATGACACAAGGCCCTCTTGAGTTTTCTTTCGACTCCATTCTCCCCTTTTGATGTACTAGCAATGGTCTTTTCTCAAGGAATGATCCTTCCCTCCTTCCCATCACTTGTTCAAATTACCTTTTATCCCACAATTGTTTATCTAAGACAGACTCTTCAGTTCACCTTGCCCTTCATTGCACCTGCCTTAGTGATCCTGATGTTGTCACATTTATAGCAGGAGGGCTACTATGATGCAGAGCAGTTTGTCAGGGACCTGAACCAGTCCTTTACACGAGCTGATTTATGATGATCGGTGGTGGAGATAGCTATCTAGATGATGCAGAGCATGCTCCTAGTCCCCCTTTGTCATGACTTAGCCCTCTATGACCCCATTAAGATCTATTGGATGGGTCATGGTTCACTTAGCAGTAACAGCTGATGCCTCTTTTCCTTTTTTCATTATGCAATCAGAGTGTGCTTCACTTGTTATATCAGAGATGGATGCAGAGGACTGAGCAAGTACACACGTTGTTTTTGCAAGGACATTGTATGTGTTTCCTCCATGCAAGTCAGATGAATCGTTAGAGTAGCTTGAAGACACCTTAAACATGCTGTCCATAGTGGAGTAAAATTGCATCCCTTGGGTATTCCAAGTTTCCAATGGTAAGGGGGTAAGTTCTCAAGGAATTGTTCACTTAAATTGGGAAAATTTTGATGCATGAAAGGCTAACATGCTTCCTACTAGTGTGGTTATTCCAAGAAGTCAAATGGCTGTAAAAATCATTGAAAAGGCAAAATCTAAAGTCGCATGCATGGTGGCTGAATTTATGAAAATATATGCACGAAAAGGTAAAGTTTCAAGTTGTTTTTCAACAAAAAATATCCTCCTCAAGTGGCTTCCCCGATTCGCCATGATCAAACTGGTTACTCATTGGAAAGTGAGCTTACCAAGATAAAGATTTTGGCACTCCTCAAGGATTTAATCCACATTCCGAGACAAAGAGAAGCAGTTGTTCAATTTATGGGGTCATGTGATCCTTCAAAGGATCATCCATAGGTATATCTTGGTATGGGTAAGGTAAATGGTGATCCTGCTCCTTTCTATATCTCTTTGCTCATAAATGATTTAATATTGCATAATTGCATGTTGGATTTTGGAACATCTGCTAATGTAATGACACTTGGAATCGGCCATGAATCAGGATTGAAGATATCTAAGCCTTACCGGAAAGTGCAGGCAGGCTATGGATTCAAGAGAAGTACAAGTTTGTAGTATCATCAAGGACCTTGAGGTTCGTTTGCAGGAGTGCCTAGAAAGAACATTGATTATTGATGTTATTGTGATAGATTGTCCCACGAAGTGGGGCATGCTCCTTCCAAGGAGGTGTGCAGCTGATGCTGGCGGCAGTATCCAGATGGATTTGTCCTATGCAAATATCCCAGCCAGTTCAAGGCATAAAGTGAGACTTTTTCAAGAACAGAAGATGTTGCACCATGTTGATGATTTGCAACATTTGGACAAACCATTATATTCTGATATTAATGAGCCTAAATTGGGAACATATGTGATTATTATGGATGATCAAGAAGAACCTCTTACATCATCACCAATTGGGTTGAATGCTGGATTGTGGACCATACAGTTTGATGGTGCATGGTCTAGAGATGGAGT
The DNA here is from genome assembly GCA_001517045.1 of Pseudotsuga menziesii. Taxonomy (NCBI): domain Eukaryota; kingdom Viridiplantae; phylum Streptophyta; class Pinopsida; order Pinales; family Pinaceae; genus Pseudotsuga; species Pseudotsuga menziesii. Next base: position 1,144,448 of record LPNX010112722.1, on the reverse strand, counting down.
TGGAGCTAGGGTCATCATTGTTTCCCCCTCGTGTATTGTTTCTCCATATTCTTTCCATTTGCAATTTAATTGTACTAATAATGTAGTCATGTATGAGGCTTTATTATTAGGGCTTAAAAAGGCAAGGAAGATGGGGATCAAGTTGTTGAAAGTTGAAGGAGATTCCAAGCTTATATTGAACCAAGTGAGAAAATTATGCAAAGCAAAGAACCCTCGGTTGAAAAGATATAGGGAAGAAGTGTGGGACGAGATTGAGTGTTTTGAATCATTCCATATCATTTCAATTCCAAGAACATTAAACACACTTGCAGAGTCTATGGCATCCTTGGTTGTGGATTTTCAGCCATCAGTTCCCATTCCACATGCAAGGTTTATGGTTGAGGTAATTTTTAGACCTATAGTTCCTAATAACATTGGACCATGGCAGATTTTTGAAAATGAAAGAATGATTTACAGTTTTCTTAATTCCATTAACGAGTTCTATGGTCAGGTAGTTGATGAGGTACAGGATGGTGATGAAGTCCAATTAATTTAGCCAAGGTCTAACAGGATTCCTAAAGGTTTAGTTCCTTTAGAAAATTTATTTGATAAATCTGATGCATTTGTTGGAACTTATACACCTTGTGCAGATCAGCAAGTAATAGAGGTGAATGTGGGTTCTGAAAAGTAACCTAGAATTGTCAAAATTGGACAAGATTGTACCCCACAAGAAAGAGGAAATACAGGCATTAGTGCAAGAACACAGAGACATTTTTGCATAGTCTTATGACGAGTTAAAGACCTATGATCCAAAGATCATCAGCCATGCAATCCAATTAAATGAAAATGCCAAGCCATTCAAACAAAGGCAAAGGTATATGAACCCAAAGGTAATCCCAGTAATCAAAAGACAATTACAGAAATTGTCGCAAGTCCAAATAATTGCAGCTATTAGATATCCAAATTGGGTAGTGAATATGGTTCTGGTAAGAAAGAAGAACGGAGACATAAAAATTTGTGTCGATTCCGCAATCTCAACATTGCCTCTTTAAAAGATTACTACCCACTTCTAAGCATGGAGCATGCCCTTCAAACAGTTACGGGATCCGGTATGGTATCTATGCTAGATGGTTTTTTAGGTTACAATCAGGTATTGGTTGCTAAAGGGAACAAGTTTAAAACTGCTTTCACAACACCATGGAGGACCTATGCATATATCCGCATCCCATTTGGGCTTATGAATGCTGGAGCTACTTTCCAGCACGCTATGGATTTTGCATTTTCTGATTATCTTGTCAAATTCATAGTAGTTTATCAAGATGACAATGTTGTACTTTCTAAGAATCACAATAATCATGTTTCTCACTAATGAAAGGTTTTTGATGAGTGTAGGTCTCTTGGCATTATCATTGAACCGCAAAAAATCCATCTTGGGGGTGTTCGAAGGGATTTTGTTGGGGCACATTGTTTCCAAAGATGGTGTACAAATAGATCCTGAAAGAATGAAGGGAATAAAAGAATTATCTCTTCCCCAAATCAAGAAAGCAATCCAATCCTTCTTTGGACACTTTAACTTTCATAAGTATTCTTCTTCTTTGTTCTTTAATCTCTTGTCATGAATGCTAGGGTTCTTGTGTTGATGCAAGGCACTGGGATTAGTGTTTGTGCTAAGAAGATAAGGGAAGCTAGGGTTTGGAAGAAACCCTAGAGGACTTGTCAGTGTGTATGTTTATTGTGTATCTTTGATGGAACAATCAGCTTTGGTTGGGAGTGCTTTCTAGCTGGGAGTTGGTAGCTAGGGTTTTGTTATGGTTTCCTAAGCCAGGGTTTGCAGGGCAGCAGAGCATTGGAGAAGAAACACTTTGTGACAAGCATGAAGCACTTACCTGTACCAGCTTGGGAAAAGTTGTTGGTATGTATTTGTAACTTCATCTTATGTATATATGAAGAGTTCCTTGCTGTCCAAACTTTGTGTACTTGCAGATTTTATTTTCATCTTATGTTCTCATGATGATTGAGTAGTTTCTAGTGCCGGCTGTGCATACTGATTTGGCATTACAGTGAATACATTTTGTTAAGTGATTTGACAAACATATAGAGGCTATGTGGGTAAACTTAGGGATGTAATAAATCTGTTGAAATACGCCAAGGGATGGAAAAGATTTCCCTTGAAGAAGAATTGCTCAGTGTTTATTTTCTTGGGCTGCATTGTGTATTTGGTTGGACAGAAGTGAAGAATATATGCCTGTAATTTATATTTCAGATTCATCCCTAAGGCTGAAAGTTCAAAAGAAATAAATCCAGAAAACTTCAAGTTTGGAGTAATTTCTGAATTTACATTAAAAATTTTAAAGCCATTCCAGGAAATTCCAACATTCCCCACCATATGGTACTGATTGCAAGGATTGCCTATATAGGCAGATTCCTACTTTCCGGCAACACTACAAAGGTTTTCAAGAAAGACATAAAAGACATGACCAAAAAAATCATACTGATTCTCCAGTTTACTTGTAAGGATTCATTTTGTGCATCATTAGTTATTATCAGACAAAATTGGTTTTAGAAACATTTAGATCAATGTTCAGTGTCTGGGGCTAAAGTGTATTGAGAATCGAGGTTAATTTCTAATGCTAACCTTACCTTGCTTCCAAATAGGAGGACAATAGCCACTGCTAAGCGCCAACGAAGACTTGGATCTCCTGCAGCCAAATTCCATATGTATGATAAAACCTGCAAAATCCCAGTGTTCAGATATTAAAAATAGACTATTTCTTCTTAATTAAAAGCAGGTAATGATGCAGTCTAATTTCCACATAAATATGTTCACATAAATTCCAACAATTATTTGTCAGATGACTCACTTGGCACATTATTAATAAGATTTAGGACCCTGAAGGACAATTAGTATCAAGAAGTCTATGGAATTTCACTTAATTGTTAACAAAAATTAGTTAGGGGGCAGAGCTGAAGTTTTTGTCCATCAAAATAACAGTCCCTTGCAAATTGGGGGCTACAGGTTAAGTGTTTTAGTTGATGGCACATACTGTCCCTTCCAAAAAACAACGCTCCCACGAGTTCTCCGTAGTCCAGTAGATCTTCAAGGTTTTTTTTAACAACCAATACCCAAAACAAAAATTGTAAACCATGGGGCCATAAGCTCCTGCTAAAGAATTTTGGGAGCCGCCATAGATGGGAACATAACATAATCTTACCTACATTTAATCGGTTTTCTCTAGTGTTTTAAATTTTAATTCACTGTGGCATGAATTAATGAGGGTCCCTTCACACAGGCAGGTGCATTTGACAATGTATTAACTACATTGTAGTTTTGTCTAACTTAAAACAGAAGTTTGTTAAGAATTCTACTCAGAATAAAATTCACTGTAGTTGACGATGTTACCAACTATTTTGTACAATAGTTGAACTTCCTATTGAGCCGCCAGCTATCGAGTATGATGAATGCTCATCTCCAGAGTTCAAAAGTTCAGTGTGTTCTAGAGTTAGCCAGTTTTTTGCTGAACTTTTTATTTTTGTAAAATACATGTTCATACCCCCTTGGAGAAAATGTAAAAAATGTCCTAGCATTTAAATTTTTATAAAAGGCTCGGCTTCCCGGACTTGGGCATCAAGCCAACTAGCCCAGAGTGTTTTTTCCCTTGGTTATTATTGGTTGTTGAATAAACGACCAATAATTTCTGAGTTTTTCACTCGCTCCTCCAAAGCTGAGGTAGTTGTCTTGGTGTTTCAGCCTTGAGAGATTATTAGAGCCTTCATGTCAATGTTTTTTGTCATGCTATGTATTCCAATTGAGTCGTATGAACATGTACTAGGTCCCCCTAGAGTTTCGTTTGATTCCGAGAAAAAATAATTTTCTTCGTTTTTTAAGCCATTTTTTAATGGTTTAAATGGAAAATTTCAAAATGTAATAAACGGATGATCCGGAGTCCGTTTTCGGCATGGTTGGGCTCATTTTCAAGCCCGAAGCGGCATCTTTACTCCAGGGGCCACTTTCACCATCACTCGGTCAGCCGAAGCACTCCATGAGGCAGTATTTGACTAAAAATGCATCAAGATGGCATTTAAATGCTGAAAATAGACATTTTGGCACTTGGTCAAAATATTTAAAAAGGTCAAAGTCAAATATTTTATTGGTAAGTGGTGATTTGGCATGTGGGCCATATGAGCTGCGACCCTCTTCCACTTGGTAAAAAGTCAAATTTTGGCTTCGAGTTTGGTTATAAATTATTTCATAAAAGGAGGTGACGTTCCTCAGGCTATCACCATTAGAGTGTAGTGATGAGTGTGATAAGCATGAGGTGGACACTATATGACACATCACTCCAGCATTATTTTTTTTTAAACCATGGTTCAAACCGATTATCCTCGCTTGCGAATTGTTTAATGGAGAGGGTGACGTCAGCTATAGTTACGATTTAAACCAAGCATTTGCCCACTCCGGCTCACGTCTTATGGCCCACGCAAAGAGGATAGTGATGTGGTATTTATCCATTAGCGTGGAGTTAACATTGAAGTCGTGGCAGTCTCTTCCTAAAATCAAGGCGTAATTTTTGTGTAAATATTGGAAGCTCGTGTTTATGGGTGACGACAACCTCCTCTCATAGCCGTACACTCGCGTGAAAGGTGAGTATGACGGGCCACCTCATGGCTTGGCTCCCTTCAAATCCCTTCAAATCGCGAGTTAGCTTAGACTCGATCTATCCCTGGGATCTCACGCATCTACACTTGGCTGGTTCTTATTTGGATGGTGAAACTTCCAAGAGGGGAATGGGGGGCGCCTTGCCAAGGTGGAGGCCACCTCCCCATCCCATTTATGAGAACTCGACTTTTTTGATGGGGATTGCACTCCAAGTTTGGAGACAGACAGGAATTCAACTTGGTGTCAAGTCCATTGGCTCTCACCCATTACCGATTTGATTCAGGGTGTAGGTTTATCAATTTTTTGTATAAAAGGATGGCATTGCCTCCTTTGTTTCTCATGGAGATTTTGGGCATGAACACTCTGCCAAAATTATTGTAATATTTGTTTGAAGTTGGAATAAAGTTGTGACTTTGGAGGTCTGTGCATGAGTTATTGGAGTTGTGGATTCACATTGTCTTTGGTGATATTCTGTCACCTTGCTTTTCAATCATTAAATCATTCTTCATTATATACTCTCGAAGGGCTAACAATCTAGTTTATGAGTATTTTGTTCGGATTTGATATTGTTTGTAAGGGTTTTGAAGGGATCATTAGGGTTGAAGAACAGGCTTGAGATCAAGCTCTTCTTCACAAACCAGTGGTTTTTTTCATCTAACTCATCCATCTCGCAGGTCTTTCTAAGCACTTCCCAATCCAAGAAAGAGACATAGTTGTCAAAGCTTCTCCTTCCCTCCATCAACAAAGTTTCAAAAAACACATTTGGTTACCTGGATCTACGAACTTCCCTCTTCCAGTTCTCTTGTTTGCTCCTTGATCTTCTCGATTTCTTGCTTGCTAGCCTCTTCTTTCTTACCTTGTTTGGCTTGTCCTCCTCTTCTCTGTTAGCTGCCCCGTTTTTCAATCCTCTTCCTTACTGTTCGCTGCCCCATTTTTACTGTTTGTTTGCCTCTCTTTTCACCTTTTTCGCTGCCCTATTTTTCACTTTTGTTGCAGCCAACTATCATTTTTGTTGGCTGCCCTCTTTCATCATTGTTTTCAGCCTCTTCCCTCACTTTTTTGCAGCATTCTATACTGTTGTTTTCATATCATAAATTAGATCTTGCACTTAATTTTATTTTTGTATACCTCTTTCTTAGAAGTAGTTTCTTTTATTTATTTATTTTAATTAACAGTTGATGGGTGCTTTGAGTTGATTTGTGTTGTGTGCAGGTACAAAAAGAAACAATCCTAAGAGAAGGACTTGAAGATTGAGCCAAAGAGAAGAATAGAAACTGAGTACCAAAACCAAGAAGATCCAAATACTTGGGATTTGAACTAAAGAAGACAAAATTTTCCAATTTACTCTGCTTTTGTAAAACAACCATTGAGGCTTGTTCCATTTGTCTTTCCAAGTTCTTTTTATTTCTCTAAGGTTGAAAATCCTAAATATTGTACTCTCTTAATAAAAGGGCAAAGTGGGATAAGGCCTCCCATCTTTTGGTTTCTTCTTCCCCATTTGGGGAAGAGTGTCTTATGCTCTTAGCTCAAATTTACTTTGCATGCTTAGAGTAGTTTAATTCTGTACTTAGAACTTTTTATTTGTTTCAGTCTTGACCTGAGAAGTACCTTGGGATTTCATCCCAAGTGCCGCATTGACATTGCATGCTACCTCTCTTTCCCCATTGTCTTCCCGCATATGACCAGCTAGCTGGAAATTTCGGGGACAGTGTGTCTTGAAGTCATTTTTTACTTCTCTTTGCTAGATTAGTTTCTTCTTGTTGTAGAACACTAGTTTCTCATTTATTTCATTTGCAAGTGATTTATCATTTTTTGCTATGACATTGTTTCATTGTTTTACAATTTGTTGAGCTATCATGTGGTTTCAATTTACAAGCTGGTTGTCTTATAAAAAGAACCAAAGTCTCTTGAACTTGTAATAACCCAAGTCAAGAGCACTCTCTGTCGGAGAGCATTCCCACTGCATTATCCTTGCATCAAGCATATAGATTAATTAAAGTCTCTTGAACTTCTGTCATAAGACAAAGTCAAGAGCACTCTCTGTTGGAGAGTTAAACTGTGTGCTCATAATAATAAAATCTTTCCAACTCACATTTCCCCACTTAAAATTTACCTCGTTGCTATCCCTCACCTAGTATGCTCTGTCGACGCTGAAAAGTTGGAATCGTACTCAGAACGGTGATCGGATTTGTTAATCTTGCAAGTGATAACATAATAAAACTTTCACCCCATAACCAATGCACTGGCGTTATCTCGATAAATACTCAGGTAGTGGGCAAATTCCAAGTGTGGGCGCCAGGAAACCCAATCTGGACACTCGCTGGTTAAATTCTCTGAACACCTAGCTTGTGATTCCAGACAGGTCCGTCATGTCTTCGAACGGAGCCACTGAAAGTATTTCCGGTTAGGTTTCCTAGACACCTTAAGCAAGATCATCTTTAAAATTTACAATAAAATAAACCAAGAACAATTGCAAAACGATCTCGCAAACACTACTATTGAAACTTGTATTCCAGCATTCGCAAGCACGTTTTGACTCCATATTGGCACTGGTCTTAAACTTCCATGCATCGCCTTGATCTGGACCATGTGTCCCTAATGTTTGTTTAAATCATTATCTATCTATGGATGCCTTTAATTTCCAAGTCATATTTGTATTGTTCGTCTCAAATCTTGTGTTTTGTAATTGCAACATGGATTGTTCATTCTATTATAAAGTTGTAATCATTCAAAAACTCCTAAAAAACACCCATCCGCATCATAACATCAAAAACATTTAAACACATTGAGCCATAGAAAACTCTTTGTTAGGGACGACCCCCCTTGGCTTCGTTAGGAGTTAGCCTAAACGGAGGAGCTAGGAGTAGGTGACAGTACCTGGCTCTGTGCTTGCCCCCAAGGCCACACCTCTCCCACTTTCTCAAGTGAGGAGACAACTTTCATTAGATTTCTGTTGTTGGTGTGCATTCGGCAGACAACAGACGAAATTTCAATGGAGCCCATTCTAAAGTAGGAACTGGTGCTGGAATTGTGTTAACCTCTTCAAAGGGCGAGGTCTTCAACTATGCTTTTCAGTTAGAATTCGATGCAACAAATAATATAGCTGAGCATGAGGCATTAATGTTAGACTTGGAAATTGCTAAGGACAAAGGGAATAAAGTATAGAAGATTAAATGTGACTCTGATCTAGTAATTTTACAAATTAAGAATAAGTATGAACATAAAAATGACAGCTTGAAAAGGTATAGAAACATTGTTTGAGACATAATGGAACTGTCTGATGCCTTATATTTAGAAGAAGTGTTGAGAGAAAAGAATGGCCAAGTACATGCATGCTCTAGCTGTCTCAGCCTCAAACTTGATATCTTGTAATGAGTTGAACCTTCGATTCTAGATAACTTTCAGCATTGTCAAGTGCTTGAAAATGATCGTCAAATCATAAGGTTTATGAACAACTTGCAAGAAAGGATTTGAGAGTTGAAGGAAATGAGTATCCTGAAGGGGTAGATCTCAAGGAAAACCTCATTCCCAAGGGACTCATTCCCTTAGAAAGGAATTTTGATAATGATATGTATAAGCGAAAGGAGGCCATCAAGCCTAGGGATTACATTAAAGTGAAAATTGGTTCTAGAGAAAGCCTTAGAATAATCAAGATTCGCAAAGACCATCTCCCCAAGAAAGAAAAGATGATGAAAATCTAATAAGAGAGCACAGAGATGTCTTCGCTTTTACATATGACAAGCTTAAGACCTAATAGGGGGATGTTGTACAACATACTGTTCCCTTGAAAGAAGAAGCAAGTCCTTTCAAGCAGAAGTTAAGGAGACCCAAAGTTAGCCCCTCTAATTCAACAAGAGCTTCATAAAAATGTTGGCTGCTAGAATCATTGCTTCAACAAGGCATTCGACATGGTTGTCTAGCTTGGTGCTTGTGAGAAAGAAAAATGGTGAAATAAGACTGTGTTGATTTCAGGAGCCTAAACGTATCATGGAATAGATATAACTATCCTCTTCCCAACACAAAACATTTGTTACAACGGGTTAGTGGATCGAAAATAATGTCCATGTTGCATGGCTTTTCAGAATATAATCAAGTCTTGGTCAATAAGGATGATCAACACGAGAATTTTCACAACACTTGGGTATGTTTCAATATCTAAGGAAATCATTTGGTCTTCTCAACATAGGTGCAATATTTCAAAGGGCCATGGATTTTGCCTTTAAATAGTTACTTGGAAAAATTATTGAAATCTACCAAGATGACTTAACAGTATATTCGAAGGATAGAAGCAATCACATAAAACATCTTAGGCAAATGTTTGAGAGATGTCGTAAATATAGAATGTTCTTAAATCCCAAGAAAGCAATCTTTGGCGTGGATGAAGGCAAACTCCAAAGACACATAATCTCAAAGGATGGAGTTAAGGTAGACACAGAAAGAGTGGAAGCAATTAAGCAAATCCTCTCCTAGTTTATAAGAAAGCAGTTCAAGCATTTTTTGAGAAGATCGACTCTATCCAAAGATTAATCCTGAATTTTGCTGAAATAACTAAGCCAATTCAAAGGGTTTTGAAAAAAGATGTAGATTTTAAGTGGTGTGACGTAGGATGAAGAGCATTTGGAATGATTAAAGAAGCCATTGAAAGATCTCCTATTTCAGTTAGTCCAAATTACTCGAGAGAATATCAAATCTTCTCATTCTCGTTCAAGGACATGATCACTAGAGTATTATTACAAAAAAATGATGAAGGAAAAGAGCAACTCATAGCTTTCATGAGTAAGACGTTGCAAAGTGCGTTGTTAAAATACGCGATCATGGAAAAACAAGCCTATGCTCTTGTAAAAAATTTGAAGCGTTTCCAACCCTATGTGAGGTATTCCAAGATAGTTTCTTATGTCCCCCACAACACAATTAAGGATATATCAGCCCAGCAGGATTGCCTATGAGTTAGAGACAAATGGGTGTCAAAGATACAAGAGTACAACTTAGAAATTAAGCCAACAAAGTTGGTAAAGAACCAAGGTCTAGCAAAGATGTTGGCTGAGGGTAATGAGAAGGCGATGGGCATATATTTTCAAAGTAATTCCCCAATGATCGAAGTTAGAAGAACGTGAGTTGTATGCGGACATCATATATTACCTTATGAATCTTACATGTCCAAGTCCCTTGGTTGATCATAAGAGAAAAGCATTTAGGTTAAAAGCTATGTTGCACAAGTTCCCGGTACATGGGTGTGTGGGGTACATGGACACAAGTATCTGGTACGGCTAGAAGCATCGCCCAAATTTACAGGAAACATCAGGATGGGAGTGGCAATAATATAATATATTAAATTGTAATATATATTAAAAACATATATATATATATATATATTGATTAAATTATAAGTTTAATTTTTTAATTTTTTGCCTATTTGAAAAGTTAACTATAATGATTAAATATCAAATAACGTACATAATCAATTAAAATTAAATTAATTGATTATGTATGACAATTTAATTTCTTAAATTTTCAAATTTCATACTTAAATTGGCAAATTTATTGGATAGAATTGTCGAATTTATTGTAAAGAAGGGTTCTAATAAAAATGACTTTGAGAAATCTGTCGAATCATACAATTGGTCAAATAACAATTCTCATTATTAATTAATATTGTTATGGTTTGACCGGACAGTTTGGATCATGATTTAGCTAACTCCAAAATGCTTTCCATCCATATGTTGAGCAAGGCACAACAAATTTCACAAAGTTCTAGAGAACCATAGCTAGACTCCACCCAAATGAAAATTTTCGTAGAGTTCTAGAGAACCGTCGCAAGACTCCGCCCAATTGAAAATTTTCGCAGAGTTTTGGAGAACTGTAGCAAGAATAATACATGTTTGAGTAAAGAATTTATTAGAGCACATAGAAACCTTGTTCAACATGGCTCTGTGATATGGCTGGTGAATAGGCAAAAGTGGTGTTCACGCCCTAGTCGTCATGTTGCTGAGGCAAGGCCATATCAATCCCATGATGCAGCTCGTAGACAAGCTTTCCTCTAGGGGCATCGCCATCACATTTGTCCTCACACAATCGTGGCATAAAACCATCACTCAGGCCCATTGAGGTAACAGTCTCAACGCTCCTCAATGGATCGGGAGCTTCCTCAAGCTCCCTACCACAATTATTGTTGGAAACTTGTATCAAGAGCGGTCATTTTACCTCTGCGAAGTACCTTAAAAGCTCCCTAGTACCCAAGGAAGCTCTCGCCTCTTTTGGAGTGTTTCGTACCAACTCTAAAGCTCCTAGGTACGTAGGAACATCAGGTAACAATAGGGAGCAGTACCCATGCAACATAGGTTAAAAGCTTCTAAGTATTGGTTGGTGCAAGATGAAATGGGTTGGAAAAACCCTCAAGGACTAATAATTAGATGTGTCGGTGATCAATAAGCCAAGAAACACATGTCGAAACTGCACAAATGATTGTGTGGAGAACATTATTCGTCTATAACTACAACTCATAAAATTCTAAGGGCGGGTTATTATTGGCCAACTTTATTTTCAAATCTCTAAAGGTTTGTTAGAACATGTGAGCCTTGTCAAGTTTTCACTGGAAAGAAGAAGTTAGCCACTCTGCCTTTACAGTTGGTTATAGTAGAACCACCATTCCAACAATGGAGACTTGATTTCAAAGAAAAATTCCATGAAAATTGGAGTAATGGTTATACATGGATCCTCACTACAACAGTATACTTCACTAGATGGGTTGAAGCCATTCCAAGGAAAAAGGCAGCAAATGAAGTGGTCATGGATTTCTTCGAAGATAAGATCATCACTAGATTTGGTGTCCTAGCAAAGATCACCACGGAGAATGCCATGGTTTTTTATCACTACAACTCTCATAGTTCAGGGTAAGATTAATCAATTGATAGAGCTGGATGAAAGCAAGAGAAAAGAATTCAATCAATTCATGAAGAGCCAAGCAAAGGTCAAAGGTACATTTGACAAAGGATCCCGAATAAGGCCATTTCAAAACGGCAACCTTGTCCATATGTGGGACAAAAGAAAGGAAAATCCAAGTCAGCACGATTAAGTTAACAATTTATGGCTAGGTCCCTACATTATCGAGACCACAATTGGTCTAAATTCCTTCTACCTCAACCACCTCAATGGAGAGAGGCTACCACTACTTGTGAATGGGCGAATCCTAAAGTTGTTCTCAAAGGTAACATCTAATGCTTAGGGGGTTGTTGTCTCATCCAAAGTAGTCGAGGCCACCATGAATGCAGAGCAGTTTCGAGCATATTCCTGACCCAATCCTTTGCTATGTTATACATGAGATCATAGTTGTAGTCAATTTGCTAGTGAAGGGTGAAGGTTGAAACTGACAAGGCTAGGAAAAAGGATGACTTTCTACTTAACATCATGACACTTTGGATATGGAAAGGAAATATTCACTCTAACCAATGCCGGACAAACAACAACACAAGGAAAGGCAGTGCCTCACAAATGGTTAAGTTGTTCAGAGAGTGCTTATTCAGCTTAGGCATCATGTCTACATCAAGTTTGATCCAAGTTCATTAGGACCATCAATTTTATTTCCATGGCCTTTTTGGCCTATATGACCCTTTGGGACTTCACCAGTGCTTAAAAGCACAGCTAATCGCAGCTTTCATTCGGGACACATTCAAATTTATAAGGTCAGCAATATTTGGATATAGCATATATTTAACCATTGCTTTTGGGACCTTTTCTTATACCCTTCAAGGGGTATTTTTAGCATTTCATTGCTCTTGTCCTTTTTCTCATATGTTAAGAAACATAGTTTAGCATTTTTATTTTCCATGGGCGCATATATAACATTTTCCAATACAAGTAGTACATGAGCTTTCAATTTTGGCCAACAACATCTCAAGTGACTAGGGGGAGTTCTGCACAGTGCCAAACATCGGGACAACCGACCAGAATGATTTAGGCATACAATCCAACTCACCAAAGGCAAGTTCTGTCACCAACTCAGAACCGAGACATAATATAAACAGGGAGGTTTGTCCAACAAAAGTTCTAGCGGGGAAAGGTCCTCCATGCCACAAGTCAAGTAGTAAATCAGGTTAGAAACAAAACTGGAAGGTAATGGATGGGTGGAGACAGTGAAAGATGAAGCCAACACTAGCAAGCCAAAATAATGGTGGGAATGTCTACCTCTATTCTCCCTAAGAAGGGTAAAACCAATGAGTATAGATCAGGAACTTCCAAGTCTAAGTAGGGACATCAATACATAATACAAATATATCCAACTCCATATAATTATGACCGTCAGATCATGACACTACGTGTTAATACATGTCACAAAGATGAGTATAAGAGCAATGATACCATAACACTATATAATAAAAGTTGAGACATAATCATGCATATAATCCATCTGAACCATCATCTGTCCAATGAGAAAGCACTGATATAAATCTAGGCATCAATAACTGCTCTGTAAATGACCACATGGCTACATCAGTCCTCAAATCTGAGTGTCCTGAGACTCAGTCCTGACATGGGAGAGTACAATAGTCCACAAATAAAGTAATGATTCGACAAAACTGCTCATTTCAGCATCTCATATGTAAGAGATCTGGCTGAAAAATGTATTGTATCTGAAAAATAGAATATGGTAGCCCGGCTACTATATATGTGATAACATCTGGCTCCAGCTAGGACAAGTGCTCTGCTGAAAAGAGCGCTTGAGAACCTCAGAATCTCTGGTCCTTGTACTCTGCTTCTCGCATCCTCGATCAATCCATCCAGCTCTGCAACTGCTACCCAAAATGTCACTAACTACCTACAGCATGTCCAAAGCTATACCAAACTCACAAACCGGTCATCAGAACAATATGTGGATAATATATAAAATACTGAAAAATAAAGATGCATGAAACTGAAAAGCAGAAAATAAATCTAATCTATAACCATAACTTTCAATAAAAGTTTGATTTTTATTTTGCAGAAATCAAATCTACACTAAGAGCTTCAAAGGCGAGCTTCAGTAAAAAATGCAAGATTCTACACTACTGCCGGGAAAGGCTTATTCAAATCCTACCTACCCTAATCTAACCAGTTTAGACAAGTGTTAGGTAAAATCATAAATCCAACATAACCACTTGCTGAATGAATCTATTGAGCTTTCTTTACAGTTAATGATACAACAAATCAACAATGGCTTGTAAGTAATGTGAATGAAAGTTGAAGCCATTGTAACTTGTTGTTTGAAAATCGAAGAAAGATATGGATAAAGAGAAATGAAATCATGCCAAGGATGAGGTCGACTGTAGCAAACTTCTTCCACCCATAGATCGATAGGATAATGAAAGGTATGCAAGTTTGTTCTTGATGGAAGAAGACAATATGATTCATGACTTGGCCACTCCAAACAGTTCTTTATTTTCTCCTTTACCCTACTAGGACTTTCAATTCTATTCACTCTAGAAGAAATGGGAGAATCAAATGGGGACAAGTTGTAATGTAATGAAACTGTGAATGAGATCAAGCCCATTTGTTGTTTAAAAATGGAGAGAAGATGAAATTGATCTTTATACACCTTCTCCAGCCATCCATAATACAGATTTACAAATTGAAAAAATTTATTCATTACGGATGACTGAGAAGAGACATGAAGTGCATTTTCCCCAATTACATGATAATGCTTGAACTCCTGATTCAAAATTTCGAAAGTAACAACTTGATTAAATGACAAACCCATACAAGAAGACTTGAAGAGTTGGGATGGGAGGGTGGATTGAAAATTTTCTCCCAGACTTGGAAAAATTGATCTCGGAATTTGATGAGAGGAAAGAGCATTTAAATTAATTCCAGGAGTGACTTCAAGTTTCGAAAAAAGGTCAGTATCCACACATTGAACCAACATATTTTGTTTAAGGATTGGATGAAGAATTCTACCGATACTATAAGGACAAGGCTCCTCATTGCAATGTTCTTGATCAAGTTCACTTATAATCATATCATCATGTGACGGTTCTTCTTTAAGCTCTAGATAAGGAAAAACATCAATAAGCTCGGTTTCAGTTTCTCTATCACTTTTACAGGCATGCTCTTCAATCACAATATGACCACAAGATTGCTCTTCAACGGAAGTTTTATTAATTTCAACCTTTTCTTCTTCTGCAGTGATATGATCAAGGTCTGAATCTAGATTCGGATAGGTTGGACACTGACTCAAATTATCATCAATTCGGAAATGACTATGGAGTTGCTCTTTTAAGCGCTCTTTAATGACCTCATCAATGGAAGGCTCAACTAAAGACGTTTCTTGATGGTGCATGTTAGGTTCCCTTCCACGAATCATATCCAGGATTTGCTCTGTGACTACTTCAGGTAATAATAACAGAGTATCTCGTATGATTTGATTGATATCCCTCTTAGTTTCAACATGAGGTTTTGAAACATTATTCTCGAAGTACTCTGTAAAATTCTTATGGATTGCAGGCACGCTCATAATTTGGAACATATCATGAGAGGAATGGTCCAATTGAGAAAGCACATTGTCAATATATTAATTATCAACGGCACAATCATTGCTAGACTTACTTACACTCTAAAATTTTATCAGTGTTCCTACTCCAACTATCAATTAACAAATCTGTGAACATGTCATACCCAGTGATGGATCCTGGTGCTAAATGATCAAACCATAGTTGAACATCCCCTTGCAAGGATTCTCCTTAGGTTCGCATATAAACATCTTCATTGTTTGCACCTCTAGATTCCATGTAATCCCATAGAATATCCAGATGACTTTCAATAGATATATCCTTATTTCCATTGAACCGGGGCATCCTCATAGTGTAATCGTTTGGCATACATAGGATGAGGTGCCCCCGATATTTCAGAAAAGTCAAAAGGAGACTGTCTGTCTTGTTTTTTCACAGCTCTGGTTACTTGGCTATAAGGATTTGACTGGGACTAACTTCTAGGTTCATGTCGACTTACAGGTCCACTCGGGATGGTTGGGAAATCTTTGTTGCATGGGTGAGGAAGTTGGTGGGTATCATAAAGATTGTGATAACTAGATTCATACCCATAATCATGCTCGAGACCATCCTCATACCCGTACCCATAGTCTAACCTCCATCTAACCTCCATTCATACCCATAGTCTAACCTCCATCTATCCCTTTTGTTTATTTCAATCATGTTTTTGGTCAATTCCTTCATGTGCCTCAGAAATACATCTGAATTCATTATGATTTATGGTATGTTCTAAGAACTTAAGATTAATACGTTGGGTACGGTCCTCAGTGGAGTCGCAGGGTGGAGTCGCCAGGTGAACCACACAAGTAATTCACCAATAAAAGATATGTCTTAGGGAAAGGTGAGGTATGTTGAACCAAGGTAAGCCTCTACCTCCCCGGCAACGACGCCAAAATGTTGTCACCAACCTTGTAGTTGCTTGTGTGAGGTGGATCCAAGATGGATGGTAGAGGGGCAAGCAACTAAGGAGGTGGAACTAAGACTGCCTAGACTCCCAAATGGATGGTTGTCATGCCAATCAAGGTAGTCTTCACTTTATGTTATCTAAGTCCAAGACAACAACGGGGGAGACCCAGATCTACTCCCGACAGGAGAGATCAGACCTAGACACCAAATCAGATCAATTATGGCTTGAAATACGTAAGGTGTAAGGTAATTAGAAACTCTAGATCTATGGATGATAGTAGTAAGTGTACTAGGGCTTTGGATGAGGGCTTCAGTCATACGAGGGTTGATCCAAAGTGACCTGTAGGGGTAATACTAAATCTAGGGTTAAGATACTAGCAACTGATTAAAATAACCACTGTCTTGGGAAACGTAACTGAGACAGGGTAAGTAGGGGCAGAGTTGGGACTGTCTAGACCAATGAGATAGACTCAGTGAGAGACATGAAAATGCCAGGTTACCTGAGTTATCAAGGAGTGCTCAAAATTCGAGGGAAAGAAGTCAACAAGGGGCTAGCGCTATGCTTAGAAATCAGTGCTTGTTCAGCCTTGGGTAATGGGGTCAGTATCAACACAGCGTTTAAGTGAACCCACCTGGGATATGCCCTGATCTATGGACCCAGAAAAGGATTTGGCCCGGAAAATTCAGGTTACAGGGAAATCAACAGAAGGAGGGCTAGTGCTAGGGTTTGGAGAGGTAGATCTGCAGATCTAGAGACACTAGGAGACTATCATATCAGCATTGGAGTGGAAATGAGATCAGGATGGTCCGATCTACAAACCCAAGTCAAAAAATTTCAGAAAAAATCAGATCTGGAAAAGTCAAAATCTGATGAGGGAGGCCAGGAGGCTAAAAGTCAGTTTTTCAGATCTAGGGCTACCTGGCAGGAACTAGCTCAGCGTTGGGGGTGTTCTGGGATGAGGAAGACCTGATCTACAAACCCATGTAATTATTTTCCGGAAAAAGTCAACTCTGGAAAAAGTCAAATTTTCAGTGGGGCGCTTGGGTTTTAGCAGCCAGAAAGTCAGATCTAGGGCAAACCAGTCACAATTAGGGCAGCGTTAGGGATGATTTAGTGAGGGGGAGGCCCGATCTACAAAACCCAGAAATGGTTTGGTCAAAGATCAAGTGGTTCCCCGATTAAATATTTTTTGGATTTTTATTATTTAGGAGTTTTTTCAGAAAAATTGAAGAAAAGCAGGTACAATGGATTGAGATCTGAAGAGAAGAGACTTACCTGTTAGATCTTACCTAGAAATGCTTGTAGATGCCTTGATGATGATAATCTCTGCCATCCCGATCAATTTGAGAAGATTGAAGCGAGTTCTATGTCCAGTATTTGCCCGAGGAAGTCAATGCGCCCTCTCTCCTGCACAACAAACGTCAACCATATCAGAATTGTTGTGACATGAGAAAGAAATTATATGCTGCAGAAAAATAGCAAGAAGAAATCATAGGTCACCACAACACTAATGAAAACTCCTTGATAAAAAACGAAGACAATCCAAGCAAGTTGAGATCCCCCTACAAAAATGCCCAAGCTGAAGTCGTTTTCCTGTAGACAGACAATGATCCCCAAAAAATATAGATCTCATAACAATTTCCCGAATGCTAGGAAGCAAAAGACTTTCCAATCACCATCGAAAAACATCAGATGCAAAGCAGATCCAGAAAATATCCACAAAAAATCTTTCTATTAATCAGATCCAAGAGCCAAAAGACCCTTTACAAATGAGAAGCTCTTTCCTTTAAATAGAAATGAGAGAACCAAAATCCTAACCACTTTCAAAACGAGTGGCTAAGATTAAAAGATAAAATATTCTAATCAATGGTTGAGATGAGCTCAACATACAATACATGGATCAATATAACCATAAAGTACCAAAGTGGACTAAATCACCCGTAAAAAGGGTACCCCACTCAACAAAAAATAAATGAAACACATGGTGGGTCCATGGAGTGTTAACTAACCCCCTCTAGGTGCCCCATGGCACAATAAAATAATATAATTTTTTAATTTTTTAACTTTGTGCCTTTTTGAGGAAATCATGAGCCTCCCAAAAGCTCCAGAAATAATATAATAATGCCCAAAAAATAGGTGTGGGCCCAATCAGGTGCTGCAACTGCTGGAGAAGGTGTGGAGGACATCACTCTCATCATCATGACTCATCCCATGTCATTTTCTTGCCTCAGTAGCCCAAATCAATTTCTTCAATAGCCATTTAATCATTTTTTTAATCTGCCTCGGGAAATGTGAACCTGCCAAAAAAGCCTCCTAGGGTGCAGGCATTGTCAAACTAAGCCCACCAGGCTCTCTAGGATGGGGGTACTATGGTACAATCAAATGGTTGTACCCCCTATGCCCATACAACCACCTAGGAGATCCAAATGAAACATCTCCTTGCTCAAACACATCATCCTGTGAAGCAAAATTGCATTAGAAAGGTAAAATGAGCCTGATCATCTCTGTAAGTGCCCGGAACTGAAAATAAACTGTCTCATTAGACTCAGAGGGTCCAAATCCATCTAGGGTGTATATTCATACCCTTTCCAGGTCTCTGCCTGATCATCAACAACATCCAATAGACAATATAATCACCTATAAATGACCTGATACCAATAATATAACTCAGACTATCATCCATCTGCTGCAAGTGCTATAAGGCTAAGACATGCTCTACAAATCATTTAAGCAACAATCACAATAAGTAGCAGGCATTTCACTGGCGGTACATCAACCAAATACATATATAGGGCTTTATTTATTATTACTCAGACTAGACTTTCAGGACTATACTCACTTCATAGTTGTAGTCAATTTGCTAGTGAAGGGTGAGGGTTGAAACTGACACTGCTAGGGAAAAGGATGACTTTCTACTTAACATCATGACACTTTGGATATGGAAGGGAAATACTCACTATAACCAATGTCGGACAAACAACAACACAGGGAAAGGCAGTGCCTCACAAATGGTTGAGTTGTTCAGAGAGTGCTTATTCAACTTAGGCATCATGTCTACATCAAGTTTGATCCAAGTTCATTAGGACCATCAATTTTACTTCCATGGCCTATATGACCCTTTGGGACTTTACCAGTGCTTAAAAGCACAGCTAATCGCAGCTTTCATCCGAGACACATTCAAATTTATAAAGTCAGCAATATTTGGATATAGCATATATTTAACCATTGCTTTTGGGACCTTTTCTTATACCCTTCAAGGGGTATTTTTAGCATTTCATTGCTCTTGCCCTTTTTCTCATATGTTTAGAAACACAGTTTAGCATTTTTATTTTCCACGGGCACATATATAACATTTTCCAATACAAGTAGTACATGAGCTTTCAGTTTTAGCCAACAACATCTCAAATGACCAGGGGGAGTTCTGCACAGTGCCAAACATCGAGACAACCGACCAGAATGATTTAGGCATACAATCCAACTCACCAAAGGCAAGTTCTGTCACTAACTCAGAGCCAAGACACAATATAAACAGGGAGGTTTGTCCAACAAAGGTTCTAGCGAGGAAAGGTCCCCCATGCCACAAGTCCAGTAGTAAGTAGGGTTATAAACAAAACTGGAAGGTAATGGATGGGTGGAGACACTGAAAGATGAAGCCAACACTAGCAAGCCAAAATAATGGTGGGAATGACTACCTCTATTCTCCCTAAGAAGGGTAAAACCAATGAGCATAGATCAAGAACTTTCTAGTCTAAGTAGGGACATCAATACATAATACAAATATATCCAAGTCCATATAATTATGACCGCCAGATCATGACACTACTTGTTAATACATGTCACAAAGATGAGTCTAAGAGCAATGATAACCATAACACTATATAATAAAAGCTGAGTCATAATCATGTATATAATCCATCTGAACCATCATTTGTCCAATGAGAAAGTAATATAAATTTGGGTATCAATAACTCCTCTGTAAATGACTAAATGGCTACATCAGTCCTCAAATCCGAGTGTCCTGAGACTCAGTCCTGACATGGGAGAGTACAATAGTCCACAAATAAAGTATTGATCCGACAAAATTGCTCATCTCAGCATCTCATATGTAAGAGATCTGGCTGAAAAATGTATTGTATCTGAAAAATAGAATATGGTAGCCCGACTACTATATACGTGATAACAAGCATTAAACAATGAAAAACCGAAACTTGAACCGAGTTGGGGTTGTGAAAAATCTTCATGGTATCAGAGCAATTTGAAGGCTGAAATTTTGCACACAAACAGAAATTTCAAATTAGGAGGAATAAGGGAAAACAAGGTTGAGCAGAAAACAGGTTCTTAGATTTTCTTTTAGTCATGGCTACCGGTCTTAGAATAGAAGACAGGTTGGATGGGGCTAGAAATTTCAGTCCTTGGAAGGCTAGAATAGTGTTGATTTTACAGGATAGTGAGTTATGGGATATAGTGAACAACACTACTACAAATCTGGTGATTGTTCCCGTTGATGCAGTGGCTAGGGTCGCATTCGACAAGAGGGATATAAAGGCCAAAAGAATCCTTCTTGATGCAATCAAAGATCACATGATTCCACACATTTCAGGTAAAGATCATGCCCATCAGATGTGGATTGCTTTAACTAACTTATACTAGAGTTCCAATGAAAATCGGAAAATGGTATTAAGGGAGAAGTTAAAGAGCATTCGCATAAACAAGGGTGAGAATATGACCACTTATCTCACCGGGATTACACAGGTTCGTGATGAGCTTGGAGCTATAGGGGAGGTGATACAGAGTGTTGAGTTGGTGCGTACAGCCTTGAATGGTGTGGCGAAGCCATGGGATGTATTTGTGGAGTCAATGGTTGCTCGTGAGCACATGCCTTCTTGGGATTGTCTTTGAGATGATTTCAGATAGGAGGAGACACGTAGAGGATATGTACAGGGCAGTACATCTCACAGCAAAGAAGATGAGGAGAATGTGGCGTTAGCAGCAAAGGGGAAGAAGAAGAAGTTCAAGAAAGGTTCCAAGGGTGGAACCAAGCAGCAGGATGGAGAGAAGAAAGACATGAGCAAAGTGAAATGCTTTGCTTGCCAGAAGTTTGGACACTATGTTGGACAGTGCCCAAACAAGAAGAAGAAGAAACAGCAGACAGCAGCTTCAGCAAAGATTGATGAGTACGGAGCTAGATTTAAGAGAGATTTTTCTCTCTTTGTTGGTGCTTGTGCAGAGAGTGCTTCATCCATCATCAACAAGGACATTGAGGGTCACATGGAGCATTCCATGATTGTTGGGCATTCGTTGAGTGCCTCCACTACTTCCTCCACTCGGTACATTGATAGCGGAGCTTCGAGTCACATGACAGGTGATCGAGACATTTTCACCGAGATGTCAAAGACATATTTGGAGTTGGAGGTTGTATTGGGCGATGATACAGTGGTGAGAGCAGTTGGGCGTGGGACAGTCCGCTTTGACAAGGAGTCCATGCAGCATGTGTTTCTGAGGGATGTCTTGTATGTCCTTAGGCTGAAGAAGAACCTTGTATCAGTTTCCATGATTCAGGACAGAGGCTTTGGAGCATATGTCCTAGATGGGAAAGTTCACATCTTTCCCAAAGCAGAGGGTCCATCTGCTTCATATGCGATTAGAGTTAGATGCGGGAAACTATACAAGCTTCTCTTTCAGCCATATCATGCACTGTCACACACTCAAAGTAGCAGTGAGTTGTGTGAGTTATGGCACAAGAGGATGGCCCACCTTCATCATCCAGCTTTGAGGATGCTAAGAGACATCACTACAAGTATGCCAGATTTCAGCACAGAGCCGAGTTGTGTATGCAGAGGGTGTGCTTTGGGAAAGTACACCAAGACTGCTTTTACGAGCAGTGATAGCAGATCAGAGAGAGTGCTTGAGTTGATACATTCAGATTTATGTGGTCCCATGTCATCTGCCTCTTTGACAGGTTATGAGTATTACATTGCATTCATCGCTGACTTTTCCAGGAAGACGTGGATCTATTTCCTTAGAAGCAAGAGATCAAAGGAAGTCTTGCTTCGGTTCCAAAAGTTCAAAGCTCTTGTGGAGAACCAGACAGGAAAGAAGATCAAGGTACTTCGATTAGACAATGGAGGTGAGTATACTTCCCATGCATTCGAAATCTGTAGACAAGAGGGGATTAAGAGGCAGTTGACAGTTCCTTACACTCCACAGCAAAATGGAGTGGCTGAAAGGAAGAACCATTCGATAGTGGGTGCAGCTAGAGCCATGCTGCATGATCGGAGTCTTCCTTTCTTTCTATGGGCAGAGGCCTATAGTACTTTTGTCTATGTACTGAACAGGAATATGTACCGTGCCTTAGAATGCAAGACTCTTGAAGAGATGTTCACCGGTAAAGTGCCTGAGATAGGCCACTTTCGTATTTTTGGATGCCTTACATACTCACATGTCCCTTCTGAGAAAGGGGCAAAATTGGAGGCTATTGGAGAGGGGTATTTTTGTCAAATATGACGAGACTTCAAAGGCTTTCCGCATTTACCTTCCTACACAGAGGAAAGTTGTGGTGAGGAGCGAGGTAAGATTTGAGGAGGAGCGAGCCTTCAGAGATCTCGAGATTCAGAGATAGAGGAGCAGCAGAGTGCTCCACAGGTGACAGCATCACAGAGTTCAGCGAGTCAAGGCACAGGGTCACAAGTTTCAGGAGTGACTGGGTCACAGGTTACAGGTCCATCAGTGTCAAGGACTCGGTCTACAGGGACTTTTGGTATAAGGACAGGTTCACATGCTATACCTTCAGGTGATTCGGATACACATGGTACAGGTTCAAGTTCACTAAAGATAGGATCTCAGACTGCTGGTACTTCTTCAAGGAGACATTCGTCTGATGAGGATGTAGAGGAGGGTTTGCAACAAGATGCTTCTTCCAAGAAGAGAAAGCCAAGTTGGCTTAGGGAGCTTGTGAAGGAAGCAGAGGAGTCTGTCAAGCCACTCAGGAGGGAGGTCAAAGAGAGCAAGCCACCTGAGAGATTTTTCAGCTACATGGCACAAGTGACTAGCTTGCATGATACCATGCCTACTACTTATGAGGAGGCTTCCATACACCAGGTTTGGAGAGATGACATGATGGAAGAGTACAATTCCATCATGAAGAATGGTGTGTGGGAAGTGGTTCCGAGACCAGACGGGAAGTCAGTTGTGACTTCCAAGTGGCTCTACAAAATCAAGCATGTTGCAAATGGCAACATCGAGAAATACAAAGCTCGATTTGTAGCGTGTGGGTTCTCACAGATAGAGGGAGTTGATTATGATGAGACCTTTGCGCCGGTTGTCATATTTTCTTCAATCAGAGCAGTGATCTCCGTCGTGGCAGAGATGGGTTAGAAGATCTATCAAATGGATGTGAAGACCACTTTTCTCAACGGTCTTCTACAGGAGGAGGTATATTTGGAGCAGCCACAGGGCTTTGAGATTTATGAGAGAGATTCTCATGTATGCAGGCTGAAAAGGCCTTGTATGGTCTGAAGCAAGCCCCTCGGGCTTGGTATTCGAGGATTGCTTCCTAATTGCTTTCGATTGGGTTTCGAAAGAGTGAGGTGGATCCCAACCTAAACTACATTGTGGTTGGTGGTGTTCCGCTCATTCTTCTGTTGTAATTTAATTATTTGGAGTTGTATAAACGAGGCATTTCATATTAAATTTGGGCATAAGTATGGTGCATCCTATGGTTTTTGAGGTTAAAGAATTCATCCATGGCATCAGATTTGCATTTCAGGCAAGGAAAGACAGAGATTCAATTAATGGCATATTAATTAATTTATCCTAAGGTCCAATTTAAAAAATTCATAAAGTTCAAGGTGTATGGTAACGTGATTCCGGAAAAGGGAAGTAATGACTTGGGTAGTCTTATTTTGGGCTCCTAAACACATTTTGATCATTATTTTGTAATGTCCCGAATTTCTTTGTGTTCTCTGGCATGGCAAGTGGAGGTGACTTGGAGTGTATCCGCTTGACCAAAGAGATTAAATCAATTATTCAATGTCAATGGGCAAAAAAGCAACACTATAAAGAACATTGAGTAATTAATTTAATAAAAAAAGGGTTATGAAGTGACTTCAGAAAATATATGACTACTTCATAAAAATCACCTTATAATTATTTCCTTGAAGGTGTCAGAGGAATCATCAGGCGCGCCTCCCCCTAAAAAAAAAAGCAAAGAATATAACACATACCCAACATATTGTTTACATACAGTGTCTTAGAGGACTGTCAAATGTGATGGCAAGTGGAGGAAGTCCTTTTTGGAAGTGCTTCATGCACCTGAAACATGTAATTTTCATTGTCTTTGAATAAAAATTACATTTTTATGTGGAAATTCTTTTTTAGTAAATTATGACTAAATTATGCTCTTCGTAGTACCTTTTCAGTTCCCTCGCAATAGTACGGACCATTGACTCTTGATGATAAATTGAGGTAAATTCAAGTAAATTATGAATGTTCGAGTTATTTTTGAGACGAATGACCTGCCGACTTATCATTTCAAAAAGAAGCTTTGAAGTCACCTGCACATGATTCTCTGTTAAGATTTATATAGACAGAATTCTGACTAAATTGTATGGATTTAGTTTGTCACTGTAAAACATAAATTTAATTTATTCTGCCAGAAAAATAGTGTACACTGAGTAATCCTCAAGAACATGTAGAGTTTAAGCACGCCAGATTTCGGACTATACATAATATATACTTTTAGCTCGTGCTTTGGTTCTTACTAAATGGTTCACACAAAGAAATGGTTACATTTTGGCGAACTTCCAAAAAAGAGGGAAAAGTGTGATTACTTTAATTGTGCGAATTCCAGTTATCAAAAAAGATGCAATTGTTTCTATTAGTGTGAAACAGCGCCATTGGTTCCACCTACTTGTATAAAAGAACCATTGGTTGGAGGATCCGGAGGGGGAGGAATGACAGTTGCTAGCGAATTGGCTTCTCCAACAATACTTTTCCAACTGCCGTTGATGCCAGAACTGAATGCCCCGGAATTCGACTCTCCAACGCTTTGAGCTCGTAAATTATGAAACCGCTTATTATGCAAAATTCTTCCAGATGAAATCTTGAAGCAAAACTGTTGTTCGCCCAAACCCCTTCCGAGCTTGGAATTGAGGAAAGGAATTGAAAGTTTGCCCGTTTCAACCGATCTCCTAGCATTGTTGATGCTGCTTATATGGTGTCTCAACAACATTTGGGACGCCATTTGATGCACCCGGCAATTGTCCAGTGATCTTCAATTCAAATCAAGGCGCACTTTAGTTTTATGATTTGATTTGGATCAGGCCTCTTGCTTGCTGACTCCAGACCGCATAGGGTTTAATTTTGGTGCTCCAGATAATGCCTATTTTAGCCAAGAAACTGGATATGAAAAGGACCTAAACGTTTTTATTGCCTATTTAGCCAAGAAACTGGATATGAAAAGGACCTAAACGTTTTTATTGAGGGTAAATACCATTATATAAAAATGCAATGACACTGGGGGCTCGAAAAGGCCAAAAGAAGCTTGGGCAGAAAGAGTGTGTATTTTTTGCACCACTAGTAGGGTGGAGACAGAAAAACATTTCATTTTAGAGTGTGAAGCCTTTAATGACAATAGAGACAAGTACTCAAATGTCTTAGCGGATAAATCTTGAGATGATTTATTTAACGAAGGGATTGTGGAAAAATTGGGAGCGCTCATCATCAAGTTGAACAGACAAAGGATTGAATTGCAAAAAACAGCATGCGAGTTGGTTTGTCTCATAGACTATTCTTAGCCTCGCGAATGTTAAAAAATTCTTTCATTCATTTATTTTATAGTATAGACATACAAAAGCTCTTAAGTACATATGAGAGCATACAAGCTATACTTTTTTGCTTATCTAAAAAGCATAGCTATACCAATAATGAAGATGCATGGGTGATAAAAGTAACCTGTTTTACTCTCCTATAAAGTTTATAATATTTAATCTGCTCTTTCCCTAGATTCAGGCCTTGGGATTTTCCAGGAATATTGGGATGACAAGATTTCTGACCATGGTTATTTTCAGTTATTTTAGTTTGTGTTGTCTCTTAAAGCACCTTTATTGATGTTATTTGTAGAGAGCTAAGAACTTCATGAGGAGTCTTTCTGTCATCTTTTTATGCTCATGCTTTATGTCATTTCCGCTCATATCTGGAAATAAATAAAAAATCTGACCTGTTCACACAGGAGTGATGATAAAAGCCTGATACAAAACAGGTTGTTCTTGCATACCTGTGGTATGATGATTATGTCTTTGCTGATCCAAGAGGATCCCTATCCGATCTTTTTCTCTGGAGTCAGTCTCCGTTATGATGTACATGATGATCTTTGATTCTATTTGAATAACAGGATCTGGTATTTTTTCTGCTGAAAAAAAAAAAAAATTTATAATATTTGTCCATAATCACTAATATTGGTGATTATTATGGTATTTTAGAATATATGTATGAGTGTTAAAAAATTAATATGGTAGTTTAAATCTATTTTTATTTTGTATCTATTATATATTTAGAATAATTAAAATTTGAGATTTGTATTTTTTTATGAATTTTATATGTATTGATATTTCATAAATTTTGAGTTAAGATGAATTGAGGTTGGTTTATGTAAATGAGCATCATTATGTATGTGTTTTAGATTAATTTGATCATTTAAAATTATTAAGTTTTATGATACATTTTAACATGAACCAACTGCTCAATATTGTCACAAAAGTTTTGATATGCAATATTCAGATCATCAAATGCTACAAGTATATTATCCTTCATTTGAGATTCTTCAACCGAATCTATCTCTATTATGGATAAACTTGTATATGCATTGGAAGGCACTGCAAAATAATTATGAGACTCATTCACAATAGTTGTGGCCCTTGATATTGTGTTTCAGCAAGATGGACAAAGTCATGATCAAAAATATTTTTGTCATTTGTTGATGAATTAAGGATGCAATGTCAATTGCATAAGGCTAAAAATTACTTATGACTCATATACTTTCTTTTATGCTTCCAAAGTCATTTCAAAAGGCCATACATTCATTTACGACAAATGATATATTGTAATTTATTCTTTTATGTCGCCTAACACGTTCTTGTGTTTATAATTTTACATCCTCAACGCATATTTCATCCATCTCCTCATTATGAGAGGATATTATAACATGAATTAATATAGCATGATTGTAATTGAAATGTATATCAAAGGCAAGACTAAAAATATATAATAAATGTTTACTTAAAAAGAGATGATACATTGAAATCGATGAATAAATCATTTCACTATTGATTTATCCATTATACAATTACTAAAATCAATGCACTTTAGTGTGAGCACCACAACAAACAACTTTGTTAAAACTAATAATTTTATGAAAACTAAAATGTAGGGAATATAATGAAATTAATGCATGAATCATTAAAACCAATGCATTGAAATAGATTTATTCCATTATAAAAACTTTGAAATCAATGCAAATTTCCTCGTGTTATTACAATCAATGAATATTTATGTTAAAGAAATGTAATTGCGGAAGATATTCTATCTTGCATTAATATTATTATTTCTCCTTTCGGAGATGTTGTTCCTCCGATCAGGGATGTCATTGTTGTATTTTGTCATGTAAAATCTTGAGATGAAACCTTTGTTGTAAGTCAAGTCAGTAGTACCCACAAAATTATATAAAATTTATTTTTGAGTCTCCCAAGGCAAGCCGACCTAGCAAGAAGCAGAAGTCAGCCCTGTTGGGTTATTATGCCTCTTAGCTTATTAGTATAAATAGGAGAGGTGCCTCCCTCATTTGGACATGGTGTGCACTCAAGCAAGTTCGTTGGAGAGAGGAGAAGGAAGTTGTCTAGTCTTATTTCTTGGGTCTTACACTATACTTGGTTGAAGTCTATATCAAGGAATTTTTGCTTGATTTTCTCCCCCACGAGGGTTTCCTAGGATAAATATTTGTGTTCTCTTTTATGTTGTTCTTGTTGTTCTTGTTGTTCTTTTAGTGATCCATTTTTTTTGGCATAACAACTTTTGAAGAAATATTAACATGGTATCAAAGCCAAAATGAAAGAAGACGTTGTGCAGCAGCTCATCCCATAGTCTAACGAGCCAGGGTTCATTATTCTAGGCATCTTCCTCCACAAATCATCCAAAAAGAAGGGTCATTCAACTCGCCCTAGGAAGGCGTGTCTTTTTGTCGAAACAGATCTCAATTATGTGGACTTTCAATTTTTTACCTACCACTAGTACTGGGAGAAACTAAAGCGTCAGATTTTTCAAGGTTCTATCCACAGATTCTGAAAAAGAAAGATATAATCTAGCTCGCCTTGGGGAGGGCATCTTTTCCTCCAATCAGTTCTACAAGTGATCTCAGCTGGAAAAATTAGGGTTTTCCAGTCAAACCCTAGGTCATCCTAAACCTGGTTCCAGAAGCAGCCCTCAAATTGGTAAGTATTATCTCCTATATTTCCATTTGAGGTTCTCATTCATTAAAGATGACAAATAGTACCGAGCTTGATGAAAAGCTTGAAGGAGCAGAGAATTTCAGAGCATGGAAGTATAGACTCATGCTCATTCTTGAAGAACCTGACCTAGAAGGTGTTGTTGAAAATGTAACTTCAGAAGATATTTTGTTGTATATTGTTATTGTATTTTATTGCACCTCCATCGAAGATGTTTTTCCTCTATTCGGAAATGTCATTATTGTATTTGGTCATGCCAAAATGTCGAGGTAAAACCTTTGTTGTAAGTCGGGGCAATAGTCCCCATAAGAAGTATTATATAAAATATATTTTGAGTCTTCCTAGGTAGGTCGGCCCCAATTAGAGAACCTAGTCGACCTAGTTAGGTAAGTGAGTCACACAACTGAAGAATATAAATATGGAGACACCCTCACTCATTTGGACACACACACTTACTCACTCAATTCGCTAAAGAGATAGAGAGAGAGACAAGTGCGCCAGAGTGAGAAGAAGAAGAAGTTGTCGACGATATATTTTCTCTTGGTATTATACATTGGTTTGACATTGTACTTAGTGATGGAACTATTATTAAGAAGTTTGCAGAGTTTTATCCTTTATGGTTTCCCCGAGGAAAATATTTGTGTTCATGTGTTTTGTTGTGCCTGTCTATCTTTCATATTAAAGATCTAACATAATTGAATTAAAGTGCAAACTCTAACATGGTATCAAAGCCACTCTAAAGAAAGCATTGTGTAGTTGTGGAAACTATGGCTTCCTGGTTCAACGTCTTCTCTCTACATATCATCATAAAAAAGAAGGATAGGATAACTTGCCCTAGGAGGACGCATCTTTTGGAGGAAGTAGAATCAAGTTTAAAGAATTTTCATTTTTGACCCAGACACTGGTCTTGAGAGAAACTCTGGCATCAAATTTTTTGAGCTTCCCTCCACCAAACTGGAAAAAAAAGGAACTCACTAGGCAACTCACCCTTAAAGGGTGCATCTTTCTGTGGAGTCAGAATTCAAATCCAAAAATTTTCATTTTTGATATTCTCTCTCCTTCCAGAGGAAACTAGGGCATCAAGTTTTTTGGAGTTTCCCTCGACTGAATTTGGAAAAGGACCTCACTTAACAACTCACCTCAAGGAGGTGCATCTCTCTATCCTGACAAAATTTCAAGATTCCAAGTTTGAAAAATTAAGTTTTCTCTATGGAACCTTAGGTCAACCAGATCCAGAATCATCCTGGGCATCTCAAATTGGTAAGATCTATTTCATTGATATTTCCATTTGAGGTTCTCATATCAAGATGATGAATCACACCAAGGTTGACGATAAAACTTGAGGGAGCAGATAACTTATGTGCATGGAAGTACAAGATCTCTCTTATATATTAGTGGGGAAGTTCTAGCACCAGAGGGATATGAAGCAAATGCTATCCACAAGAAGTACTTGGTCAAGGCCAAGAGAATTATTGCAAATTCCATTAAAGATCATCTCATTCCTCATGTGTCATCCTTAAAGACACCCAAGGAGTTGTTTGATGCTTTGACAACATTATTCGAAGGAAAGAACATCAACCAGAAGATGGCATTAAGGAACCAGCTCAGGATTGTGAAGATCAAAACTCAAAGACCGTACAATCCTGCTTCACAGGGGTCGCTCAAATCAAGCAACAACTTGAAGCAGCTGAAGAAAAGGTAGAATAAGGAGACATTGTTATGACCAACCTAAATGGTCTTCCAAGATCATGGGACTCATTCATTCAAGGAATATATGCCAAAAAGAATTTGATCGCTTTCAGCAGACTATGGGAAGAATGCGCTCAAGAAGAAGCTCGCCTAATAACAAGAGATGAGAAGACAGGAACAAAATATGATCAAGCTCTCACAGTTCACACTAGAAGAAATCACAAAAATACGGAGGACCATCATCACAGAAGACAAAAGAAACCCATAAGAGATCTATCTAGTATCAGATGTTACACATGTGATGAGAAGGGACACTACTCCAAAAATTGTCCCAAAAACAAAGGTTCCTCAAACAAGAATACTAACAAGAAAAGACATCATACTCACATTGCTGAAGATGATGAACCAGAAAGCAAAATAACAAAAGAAGATTCCTCAAGTGATGAGGAATGTGTACTTTAATCTAGAAGGATTCAACCCATGATAATAAAAAAAAGAACCTCTTATCCATCTCAGTGTTTGGATAAGAATGGATGGAGTTGTGAATGAAGAAGTGACACTCAAATTTAGAACCAATACACACTCCATGTGATCTATGGTATAGAAGACTTGCTAAACATAAACAAGACAGACACGGATCGTCAAAATCAGACAATGGAGTAAAGCACACTGTCAGAGACTCCATAAATTATTGCAAGGGGAGAAGGACTAAGATGGAGTCTACCAAACAAACAAAGATAAGTGTTTAATTGTCATTTCCTATACATCTACTTACTTAAATGATATTGTCCAATTGTGTTCCTAGATTTAGAAAATGTATTATGCATATTTGAGTGTTTGCATTTATGAAAAGTATACCACTAACTTGTGTGTAATGGATAAGTAGCTTATGTTTTGTACACCATTCCATTGCTACTTATCTAGAATGAAACCTCTTTGCTGACATATTGGGAGTAGTGCACACTCCTAATAATGTTCTGGTAGAGATGGAAGGCATCTAGAAATTTACCATATATAATGAATGTTGTAGCATTGGCTAAGATAGTTGCATGACTATGTGACATATATCTTTATGCACAAAAAATTGTTGCTATTAAAAATATGAAATGTTTATAATCATGCAACTAAATTTAACTTGTAGGAAGGACCGTATGCAATCACCTACAAAGAAGAATGATGAGGCTTGTTCTAAAGAACTAGTGACGATGGATAAACCATAACATTCAAAGAAGATTCGCTCCAACAAAATGAAGAGGAACTTGAAACTTCCAGGGACAAAGACACCATGAAAGAAGAAAGAACTTAAGAAGAATCATGATATGACCAAATCAAAGAGAGCAGTAGATCTACCTCAAAAGCTGAACACCCAGAAGAGAAGACCAACTTGGACATGAGAAGATCATCCAATCCAAAGAAAAGGTATGGTGATCTAGATGGGACTTCCAGATAAATAAAGAGGCCTTGACACACTCCTATTATGTGACATTGTTGTGTGGCATCGTTGATGCAAATCCTTCCAGCTATGAAGAAGCAGCCGAGAAGAAAAAATGAAAGGAGGCTATGATCAAAGAGTATTAGTTGATCATGTAAAATGATGTCCAGGATGCAGTTTTGAGACCTGAAGGGAAGTTCGTAGTGTATTCAATGTGGATCTACAAGATCAAGCATGTAGCAGATGGCAGCATTAGGAAAACAAATCAAGGTTCGTGGTTTCTCTCAGTAAGAGGGAATAGATTATGGAGAGACGTGCTCTACTGACCAGACACACTTCTCCAATAAAGTAGAAGTATCGAGTAGAGAACCAAATGTGCATAGAAGGATTTATATGGGCTCAAAAGGCACCCATGGAACAACACACACATTTGCTTGAAGATCACCTAAAGTGATGGAGATCTCAACCTTTGCTACAAGGTTCAAGATGGAATCCTACACAGGGCGACAAGCTCATAGATGGGTGTAAGAGGAACTTTCAACAAAGTTTGATATAGAGGATATCAGTATCCAGTGACGTTAAGGGATGACATAGATGGATACATAGAAAATCAGTAGCAGAGGAGGCTACCTATCACTCTAATACAGAATGACCCAATGCCAAAGGTACAAGATGCAGAGAGAAGTGCTCTGCTTCAAAGGGAGTGACTACAGAAGATCTTAGAGTCAAGAATCTTGACATGATTATTGGGATTAGAGATGTGCCAAGATTATGGATTGTGAATCTACACCAATGTCATCAAACTTGAAGTTGTTGTGTGATCCTACTTCAGAGACATTTGATGCCACAATCTATAGGCAGATGATTGGTTCATTGATGATGAGCATGAGGTTAGATATATGCTTTGTTGTGAATACTTGGAGCCAATACATGGTGGAGTCGAGACGTGTTCACATGGTTCCAGCAAAGCACATGCTGAGGTACCTAGAGAGTACGGATTAATATGACCTTAGATATGTGAGATAATAGAGGATCTTCCTACAGGATATGTTGACTCCGATTGGGCTGGTAGTGCCACAAATAAAGAAAAGCATTTAAGGGTGTTACTTGAACTTAAGGTCTGGAATGATTTCTTGGTACAACAAGAAGAAAAGGAGTGTAGCACTGAGTACAACTGAGGCAGTATGGATTCAGAAGCTACTTGTGGGACCGTTTCATGTTGAGTTAAAGATGACTTGTGTGTCATAGCACATTGAGATTCGATATCACTATATCCAAGTTATGGTGCAGAGAGGAGCAGTGAAGCTCCAGTATGTGGTGACAGATGAGCAAATATCCAATGTGTTGACCAAGCCGTTATCCATAGTGAAGTTTGAATACTTCGGAGATCAGAGGCTTGGTGTCATGCAGATCAGGGTCCCTATAAATGGGGAGTGATGAGACCGAAAGACCCAGATGCATTAGATATGGTTCTCGCATGGTGGAAGACGTAGGTGGTCCTTGGGACGTAATGTACTTGGGGTGCTCTTAGTTGTACTCCCATACTAGAGATGATTTGTATGCACTAGAGCGAGTTCTCACACGGTGGAAGATGTAGGTGGTCCTTGGGATGTAATGCACTTGGGGTGCTCCTCTCTTTGCTCCCATGCTAGATATGATGAGAAGTCCATCGGTCACAAAGACACTTGGTGTGCGCCTAAGTTGTTCTCGCACGGTGGAAGACGTAGGTGGTCCTTGGGACGTAATGCACCTGGAATGCTCCTGCCTATGCTCTGATGTGGGTAGATGTGGGATGACCATTGAGAAATGTAATGCACCATGTGTGCTCCTAGGTTGTTTTCACATAATGGAAGATGTAGGTAATGCACATGGGGTGCTCCTAGATGTGCTCCCATGTTGGTAAATGAAGGTGGTCTGTTAGACATGAGGAGTGCATCTGGGTTTCTCCCCATGTGTGATGATGAGATGATTTAGATGGCAGTGGGAGACGTAGGTGATTATTGTGGCAATGTGTTATCAACCTAAAGGGCACTTCTCCGTCCGAGTGCCGACACTTCATATGTTGGCACACAAAAGGACACTTATGGATTGAAGGTTGCCTAAACACTATAGATGGGCATGACATGAGATGCATTCACTATCCAACCAGCTTGCCATTTTACCTTTTCATATGTTGAATGTCGTACGCGACTATCTCCACAGCAACTCGCGTACATACGCGACGATCTCCACAACATCCCACGTACTGTACGCGAGTATCTTCATTGCAACCCGCGTACAGATCTGTATGTGGGTTTCCCTTATAGCAACTCGCATGTCATACGCGGGTTGCCAGTATCAATACTTGCATACACATCTATTCGACATTAAAAATAATAAAACACGATTAATTGAGATTTGTTAAGCCCTAATCATTAACTATCTTAACTGTCTCAACCTTCGAAACTGCTCTATTTTCTAAAGTATAAATAGAGGCCTTGGGGAGGGCATTAATCAATCAATCTTGGAGAGCAAAGTTATGCTGGTGGTATATCTTCAGAAGTATTTGGAGCAGCAGAACTCATAATCCTTTGGTTGCAGAGGAGTCCTTGTTTCAGGTGTTGGGTTGTACACTTATCTCTTTCACTAAAGAGAATCCTTCTTCCAACTTTGTGTTGAGTCACTTTCATGTATCATGGTTTAATGAATATTTATGATTAAGCACTCTATATATTGTTCATCTAACTTGTTATATATACATGTATAAGATTGTACTTGGAGAGTTGTCTCTTTGCAGGTGAAGGAGGCGCATCCTTGAAAGCTTTGGAGAGAAGCAGAGCGGGAGAAGACAAAGCTTGGATCAACCGTCGTTAATCGGGCGAGTCCACCATATCTTCCTATTTCCTTTCTGTACTTTAAGCTGATTGTATGCAAGTTTTAGAAGTACGTTTGTAACCCCAGACCCTCGGTTATAACGGTGTTTATTCCTAAACAACATAACTGGTGACTCCGTTGGGGAGCCCAGACCGCTGTGGGTTATTTCTGTTTACCGTTGCCCAGTCTTTGCCTTGATTGTATGTGTGGTCTCTTGTCTTGGTTCATGCTTAGGAGAGTGTTTAAAGACCTTGAAAAAATTTCTTTTTATTAGAAAATTTTATACCTATACATGGGTTGCTCTTGCATACAGTCGTGTACAAAGGCCTGCGTACGTGGGTTGCTCTCTAGGACAGTCACGTACAGTATGCGGGTTGCCCTTATACACAGTCGCATACAAGCCTTATCATTGGAATTATTGGGTTAGGGTTTGCTTGTCCCTGATCCTCTAAAAGTCTGTTTGCTGGTTGGTCTTCCTTATAAGCACTGTACTGTGAGTTTGATGACCTTGTTGGCCACACCTTGTGCTTTCTAGTAAAACCCTTGAGTTCTTTTGTTTGGATTGTCTTTTTGTTTGCAACTTGAAGTGGATTTTCCTGTTTGGGTTATAGGTTTAAGTGTTGGTTGTCTGAATCAGTGATAAGGGTTCCAGACACTGTTTATCCCATTCTATTTTCGGATAGTGATTGGTGTGCCACTTGCCTTTGTGTGATTTCAGTGATTTCCTTTCATTGTATCCACCCAAGCTAGGGTTCCAAGTCTTCCTTAGGTGGTTGATTCTTGGCCTTATTAATCTGTTTACTTCACTTTGCTTACTTTATACAGTTAGTTTAATTCAAGCATACTCAAGTTTTTGTGCATTTAGGTGCATAGTAGTCTTTGAGCATTTTAAAAAGTGAAAAGAAAAACATTTAAAAGCTTTTGCATTTGATTTTGCATAGAGTAGTTTTATTTTCAGTTTTTAAAATATAATCTAAAAAAACTACAAAAATATAGTCTTAGAGTTCTCTTTATCGTTGCATTTTCATCAATTTATATTTACAAAAAGAAGAAAAGAAGCTTGTTTTTTTAGTAGTGGTAATTTGCTTTGGAAATATACGCCTTTGTTTTACATTTCTTATCGAGTCAAAAACATCATAGTCCTTCACTCCACTTCCTTCTGAGTAAAAAATAGTCCTTAAAATGAACGCAACAATTAAAATTTATAAGTAATTTTTATTTTTTAGGGCCATACACCTACTAGCTTAGGCTAGACTTGTCGGATAGGAAGTGTAAACTTCCCATAAGTTTTAAAATTCAGACATAGTGGGCTTATCGATAGGTAAATCCTTCTCTTTATCGATAGTATCTGGGAAGCTCCTCTCAAACGGGATTCAAGCACGAGGCCATGTGGAGGCATTGGACTGAGGAGATAACCCTCTGATTCCTTGTCGAAACGTAAATCAAGACTTTTACGCATCTGGGGATTCTGTCCTAGATAGAGTTTCGAGCTCAGCTACCCTTCCCATGCATACAAGTCAGGCTTGCGACTGTCCCCCCAGACTGTTGGTATAGCTAAGGTAGCCTTTAATCTCTTAACATCTAGGGTTCATACCTAGGTAAACCGGAAGGCTATTTTTTGTTCACCTTGGACGGGCTTGGAAGGTAACCCTTGTTGAAAGTGTAGGAGGGCGGTTGGTGATTCCTCCACTTGTGCCTAAGAACCTCTTCAAGGACGCCAAGTAACTATTCTTGAGCTTTCTTCGGGAAAGCATATCTTTTACCCTTGCTGACTATTGAGACTTTAGGAGTTTTCGTAGTGATTGTTCTATGGTTTGTCTGTGTTTAGCCGACCTTAGGGTTTGAATTGTCAAATTTACAATCGTGGAGGACCAACCTATAAGAAGGTCACAAAGGTTGCAAAACCTTCCTCCTCTCATCACATTGGAACCTCCACCTCCACCTCAAAGGCAGAGATTGGACATGGACGGTTCATTTGAACCGATAGGAGTAAGTGAAGTTCCGGGTGAACCAACACTAAGGTCTAACCGCTCTGATTTTAATACAGTTGAGATAGAAGACTTGCAGGATGACGAGTTTGCAAGGAATTTTAATAGACCCTTGAATGACTTAAACGATCCTATGATCGTCCAGGTTAGGCCTTTTGATTCACCTGTTTTAGGTGTCCCTGTGGGCAGGATAATGTCTTCTGCGTGAGAAAGTTCTTTTGTTTTCACCTCAGCCATTCCGGCTGAAGGGGTACTACCTCCCCCGGTAAGTTCCCCTAGATCTAGCATACCTACTACGCCATTAAGTCCAGCGAGCTAGGTGGTTCAACCGCCGGTTCCCACAAGCCTAGTAGGTGCTTCTGGAGGCATGGTTACTGGGATTCCTAGTATACCTACTGTTCCTTCCTCCTTCACACACACTGCCCAGAGTGGTCCAGTAGGATCTTCAGGTTTCGTCCAAGGATTTCCTTGAAATGGGGGGCATATTCGCCCATCCACTCCATACGTAGGCCCATCACCTTCTTATGTAGGAGTGCAGTTTGGAAACACTACCTCTTATGGGCAAGGTTTTCAAACTCCTGTCTTGGCCCCGTTCATGAGCTCTCCCTTTTCGTTGTTTAGCGGAGGGATACCTGCTCCTTTTTTTCAAACCCCAGTTTCGACTGGGACGACCCGAACCTCTTATACTGCACCTCCCACCCACAATCCTGCGGCTTACGGATGGAATCTGTTTCAAAGTAATCCATCCACTTCGCAACCGGTGGAAAGGGGCAACCCCACCTTTACATATGGGAATTTGGGGTCAAGTCCCTCTAATCCCCAGACTAGCACTTTTAGTGCTCTGGTTTGACCCAAGCTTCCATTCCTGGCAACGTTAAACTTGCCAGATTTGTCTAAGTTGATGAATGACCCAGTGAGGCATGACCCCTCGTGGCCATCTGTTCCCACCAAATTGCCATCGGACATCCCAAAATTCGAGGGCAAAGTGAGTGAAGATCCTGGGGCTCATGCCACCACTTTTCATTTATGGTGTTCTTCTAATTCGCTGAATGAAGATTCAGTTAGGTTAAGGCTGTTCTAAAGAACCTTAACGAGTATTGCAGTAAAATGGTACATAGAGTTGCCTTCTGCTGCATTCAGTAGTTTTTGGGACTTGGCTAGTGCATTCCTTAGCCACTTTCAATTTCGGTCCGATATGACTTTGGAATGGACTTGTTATCTACCTTCATGCAGAACAAGACTACCCACATCTCGGATCGCATTTAAGAGTGGAGGAGGCAAAAGAGCCTTATTAAAGCCACCATTCCTCCTAAGTTTTTACTAGAGTGGTTTCTTAAATCCCTGTTGCCTTACATATCTAAGGACGTATCCACTTCAAGAGTGAAGAATCAAGAATAAGCCATTCTTAGGGCCCAACAATTGGATTTGATTTCCTCACAATCTGGGATCTTGTATGAGATTATCCCTGAGGCACCAAGGCCTACCCACGATACAGAGAAACCTAAGACTGGACCCCATGCCGATGGTGTGGTTGGGTCCGTAAACTCTCCCACTGTAGAATCTTTGGCCAAATAACTCCATTAGCTGTCCGTCAAACATTCTACGACGGAGGCAGTAAAGGCTGCCCCCTTACCCCAAAATGCAAATGTTTTTGCACAGACCTCTCAGAAGGGCAATCAGCATCCCAGTGGGAAGAAGAAAAGAGGAAAGAAAGGGGAGGGAAATCAAAACAAGCAGAAACCCGCAAATAGTGCTGATGGGGGCAAGAAAGAAAAGAAAAAGGTGAAATTCCCGTGTAAGTTATGCCATGAGGATCACCTAACTCACCTTTGTCCCCTTACGGAACAAGCCCAGAAGCTGCTAAAAGCTCAACAACTGGTTGTCCTGAAGGATCCTTTTCCCAAGGGCAGAATTCTGCTTCAACTTCTAATGTAGCAGGGGGCACTCCAGGTGCCCCTGACCCCAACTATATCAACATGGTTCGATCTTCGACTTTGCTACAGACTAGGAATAAAAACTATGAAAAAGAGACATCTGAGAAGGGTAAGTCTATAGGTGAAACTTCTAACCCTCTCACAATCGAGAAGCCTGCTGAAACTATACCGAAAGGTGTCTTTAAGAAGACCTTGCATAACCCTAATGCTAGGGCTGCTTCAAACTACTCCGTGGTTGAAGACTTGGCCCAAACCCCGTGTGCAATGTCAGCTTTAGAGGTGTTACATAGATGTCCTGCCCAACGGGATGCACTCTTAGTAGCCTTAGGCAGCATGGACTCGTCGAGTCTCATGTCGAAATTTCACTTGTTTGATGTTAAAATTTGCCTAACTTACCATGTAGCCTTATCAATAGATGTCATCCATGGTGGAAATACCATTGGAAGGGCAGTTGTTGATGAGGGTGCTTCTACATGCGTTATGTCCTTGTCATGTTGGAAAGCTCTCAGATCCCCATAGCTGGTCCCATCAAACACTCTACTTACTGCTTTTGATGGAAGGTCATTCCGTCCGCATGGTATCCCACCGCCTTTTGAAATTAAGTTGGCAAGGAAAGCAGTGTCTGTTGAGGTGGAAGTGATTGATGCACCTTTGGACTATAATTTGCTTTTGGGAAGAAGCTAGACTTATGCCATGTCCGCTATTGCATCGATCGTCTTTCGGGTGGTAGTATTTCCACACGAAGGGAAGTTGGTTACTGTTGACCAACTCAATTTTACTCAAAAAGGCTGCATGGAGTCTAATGAATCTGCTGTGCCATTGGTTAATCAGGTCAAACCTGCTGCACAGAGCTTGGGGGCTAGAATGTGTGCATCACTGATGGGCACATTTGATCTTCCAGCCCCGATTAACTATATAGGTTATACTAGTGTGGGGAAGTCCATAGCCACGGTTGTTGATAGGACTGATCCCTGGGTTCTCCCTTCCCCCCATGAACTGGAATTGCCCTTATCGGTAGTGGAAGTGACTTACCAAGCTATCACTCAAACCACTGTTGATCCCATTCGAGACCCTCTCACAGTCTCAGAGGACCTGGAAGAAGTCTATTTGCCTGCTTGGGTGGAAAACTCTTTGCATTCTACAAATTGTTTAGATATGGTTTTACCTTCTGATGAAGCCATTCTGGAAGCCATGTGTGGACGTGGTAAGATCTGCGAAGATCTTCATCATTGATCCTATTTTCTTCCAGAGCTAAGAAGGATAGAGAATCAAGAGTTTCATATGGGACAGTCAGATGATGTTCATACACCCATCAATCCCTTACCCGGGGAAGGAATGTTTGCTGAGGGGAATATGGCAAATATTTCCGCTACTATCCCTATCAACATCTCTGTGAATCTGGATGTCGTGGAAAATATACATATAGGTGCAAACTGCTCTCCTGAAGAGATTGCAATCTATACGACCTTGTTCAAGGAATTTTGCGACGTCTTTGCCTAGTCATATGAGGAGATGTCAGGCATTTATCCATCGATAGTTGAACATGAGATCCGAACATACCCTGATGCTAAACCTGTTCGGCAAAAGTTAAGACCTGTTAACCCGCATAAAGCGGCGGCTGTGAAGGCTGAAGTTGAAAAACTGTTGAAAGCTGGTTTTATTTATCCCATAGCTCTGACGGAATGGGTATCCAACCTTGTTCTTGTTGATAAGAAGCAAGGGACCATACGCGTCTGTACTAAGTTTTGAGATTTTAATAAATCCTATCCTAAGGACAACTATCCTACGCCATTTATACAACAAATTATAGATGCTTGCACGGGAAGTGAAGTGTTCTTGTTTATGGATGGTTTCTTCGGATACAATCAAATTCAAATAAAACTGGAAGACCAACATAAAACTGCTTTCCTTTGTCCTTGGGGTATCTTCGCATACAAAAAAATGCCCTTCGGATTGAAAAATGCCGGGGCAACCTTTCAACGGGAAATGAACTTTGCCTTCCACGATAACAAAGCCATTGTCAAACCTTATCTTGATGATCTGCCTGCACATTCTCATAAAAGAATCGACCATCCAGATCACTTGCATCTAATCTTTGAACGATGGAGATACTATAAGATCCGCTTGAATCCCCACAAGTGCGTGTTCTGTGTCGAGTCAAGGAGATTTCTCGAATTCATTGTCTCTAATAAAGGCATTTAGGTGGATCCATTAAAAGTAGAGGCCATTGTAAATCTGCCTCCTCCTCGTTCTATCAGGCAACTTTAGAGCCTGCAGGGAAAGTCCAATTTTCTCCGACGTTTCATTGTAAACTATGCCAAGATTACCAAGGGTTTCATGCGCCCGCTAAAATAGGACACCCCATTTGTATGGGATGAAACTACACAACTCGCTTTCGAGGCATTGAAAAAAGCTTTGTTGTCGGCACCTTTACTGCGTCCGCCAGATTACTCTAAGGATTTTATATTGTATCTAGCCACATTCGAGTCGACCATCGGGGTAGTCCTGGTCCAGGAAGACGATAAGATCTAGGAGCATGTCGTTTACTATCTTAGCCGTGCTTTAGCCGGACCTGAACTAAGGTACTCCCACGTCGAGAAATTGGCCTTAGCAGCTGTCTATGTTGTTTAGAGATTACGTCACTACATCTTACTAAGGACTATAACAGTAGTGGCAGATGTTAATTATTTTCAATATGTTTTGTCCCGACGGATTGTTGGAGGCGAATTCAACAAATGGATAGTCATTCTCCAAGAGTTTGACTTGGATTTCCAGTCCGCTAAGTCTAAAAAATCCTTAGTTTTTGTTGAGCTTATAGCAGAATTTCCAACTGAAGAAGATGTAGTCATTGAAGAAGACTCATTCCCAGGTGAGCATATCTTCTTGATATCCACCTTGGACCCCTGGTACGGAGATATACTTATATATCTCCAGAATTTGAAGTATCCTGCAGCTTCCTTGCGGGAGGAACGACATAAATTACGCCTTCATGCTAAGAACTACCTCATCATAGGAGATACTTTATATTATAGAGGGGTAGATTCCATTTTGTGTCGATGTCTTACCCATGAGGAAGTGGAGATTGTCCTTAATGATTCTCGTAGTGGAGCATGTGGGGGTCATCTATCTGGGTTAGCAACGACCCAGAAGATACTACGTGCCAGTTATTTCTGGCCCATGACCTTTAAGGATTGTATGGAATCCGTGAAGCGCTGTCATCTGTGTCAGCTTTACACCAGAAAAATGCGGTCACATCCCACTCCATTATTTCTCGTTATCTCAGTGGGCCCCTTCATGAAGTGGGGGATTGATTACGTGACGTGTAACCCAGCTTCGGCTAGGGGACACAAATATATCATTGTCGCTGTGGACTATTTTACGAAATGGGCAGAGGCAATGCCCACCTTTAAAGCCGACGGGGAAACAATAGGTTTCTTCGTGTTCAATCAGATTATAGCATGGTTTGGTATACCCAAGGTGATTGTCACTGACCATGGCAATCATTTTCAAAATAGCATGATGACGGAACTGACCACTATGCTTGGATTCAGACAAGAACATTCATCTTCGTACTATCCTCAGGCGAATGGTCAGGTTGAGGCTGTTAATAAGACTTTGAAGGCTATCCTCAAACGTACTATTGATGCAGCTCGTTCTAACTGGCATATCATGCTATACCCTGCTCTTTGGGCATATCGAACTAATGTAAAAATTGCTACAGGTTTCTCCCCCTTCCAACTCGTTCATGGAGTGGAAGCCGTTTCCCCAGTTGAATGTGAAATCCCGTCTTTGAAAATAACTATTCATGTGTTACCCAATACGACAAAGCTTGAAGAACGTTTAGTAAACTTAGAACACCTTGATGAGCAGTGTAGAGATGCGTTGACAGCAAATCAAGCTCACAAAAATAGGGTCAAAAGCCAATATGATAAGTCAGTAAAGCCTCGAATTTTCTCTGAGGGGGAACTTGTTTTGCTCTGGGACCAAGACAAAGAATCCCTGGGGGCAGGAAAATTCAAGGCCACGTGGTTAGGGCCTTATGTCGTGTCGAAGGTCTTAAAGAAGGGCGCATATGAATTAATTGATTTTGATGGGAATAAGCTGCCTGAGCCTAGAAATGGGCTCTACTTGAAAAAGTACTATGCTTAGGCTTAGCGCTTTTTATTGTATTTTATTGTATGCATTTTTTATCTACTCTAGTTTGTCGTTTTGTGTTTTTTATACCATCTGCTGGTTGTTTTAGATGTCTTCCGAGAGGTACGTACGTTTCACTGATGGCGCCATTCGCCACACTTGTAATCTTGCTTCAGCAGCATGGGTCATTTATTCTCCCTCAGGACATTTAGTTGCCTTGGGAGGCGCTTTCTTAGGTCCTGCTTCTAATAATGTTGCTGAGTATAGGGTTGTAATTGAGCTTCTATGGGATGCGTTGTCATGTGGTATCACTCAGCTGGAAGTCTGAATGGACTCTCAACTAGTGGTTTACCAACTCAATCGAGCTTATCAGGTGCGGAACCCTATTCTATTACGTCAGTTCATGCAAGTTAGGTTATTGGAAAGAAATTTTGAATTCATTACATTCAATCACATTCCAAGAAATCAGAATTCATTAACTGATGCATACGCTAATTACGTTTTGGATTGGCATCTAACACGTTTTTCACAAAAAATACAGAATACACGTAAAAACATTTGTAAATAAACCGACAATATATATATGTGTGTGTGTGTGTGTGTGAATATCTGTCTATAGATAGGTTGAGTCTCTGATCCTCAGATCCAGTCATAACTGTATAATAT
This sequence comes from Pseudotsuga menziesii, assembly GCA_001517045.1. Taxonomy (NCBI): domain Eukaryota; kingdom Viridiplantae; phylum Streptophyta; class Pinopsida; order Pinales; family Pinaceae; genus Pseudotsuga; species Pseudotsuga menziesii. Next base: position 1,101,195 of record LPNX010112722.1, on the reverse strand, counting down.
ACAAAAATATACAAAATATGGATCATAGTCCATCAAATGCCCTAGATCTAAGCTGGACCACCCTTGTCACTTGGACCACCTTGGTCCCCCCAGTCTCCCTGTACTCTGGCTTCTTCAGCCTCCTCGGCTTCAGTAGCCTCAACAACATCTATGTATATTAAAATTGCTCTGGCCACCCGCCTCAAAAGGCGTATCCAGACAGGTGGAACTCCAACCACAAACTCTTGCATGATGGCTAGGATGTGCTCAATTTGCAAGGTGGGTACTCTTTGGGTAAGCCTAGCCAACTTCCCCTTAAGAACCCTAATAAGCCCTTGGTCTTCGCCTAAGACAGGACACACATACATGCGTGGATGCCCTTCAGGGCAGACCGGTTCAATATCTTCTTTTTGAGATGTTTATAGGATTAGAACTTTTATACATATGTATATATCTCTATATTTTAAAATTCATAAAAATTTTAAAAACTTGAAAATAAAAAATTACCTAGCTCTCCCCATGCTCCTCCTGGAGGGAGGACAAGGTCTGGATCACCTCGAAAATCCATCCCAGCATATGGAAACTGCTCCAGTGCTGGCAACTGCTGCTCCCACCAAAAGTAGAAGTCATCATCATACACACTCTGCACTGAGCCACCTCTTCCCTGGCGGAGGAAGATATCTCCCCATATGCTTAGCCTAGGCCAATGAGGAGATCGAACTGGTAGGGGTATTGCAGGGCTCAATCCTGACACTCTCTCTCAAAGAAGGCAACTAGAATGCTAGAATATCCAAAGTTCTTCCTCCTTCCTCTCTTGCAGTCAGAGAGTTGTTTTCTCAAAATCGGGACAACTCCCGAACACCAATCATACAAAGCCCTCTGCATGCAATCCAGTGCCAACGTCATTTGGTTCCATATAGCGAGATGAAGAGAAGATGATCCCGCAACCCTCACTATGGTACTTGTCAGTACCTGTAGAGGAAGATCACGTATATGTGCAATAGGGATGCAACTCCCTCTCTTTTAGGTACCTGGTGCGTAGTATATATCAATATAGTTTTGGACACTTAGGGGATCACCGCCTCTGCCGGTGCCCTCCAGGTTGACTGGAGCTCCTTGTCGTGACAGACCAACAATGAAGTAAATATCCTCTGAGGTAATCTCCAAGGACTCACCTTGAAGGTCAAACATGCCTAAATCATGGTCCCAGTAGTTTATCATGAACTCTAACAGGCGGACATTGGTCCGCATAGGTGATGTGCAAAAGAACTTCAACAACCCAATTGAATGTAAAACATTCACAGTGGGGGCATCCTAGAGTGCTTCTTACATATCTTCATGCTCACGCTCCCTCCACTCAAGCACCATCTTCAAACCTAGCAAAACAACCATTGTGGACCTTTAGTTTCATGTAAAAATTCATAATTTGGACCCTACATATTTCTTTTACCCTTCACGCAGCATATGCGACTGTCTAGTTAGGCAGGTCGCATACTGTACGCGACTATTCTTCGGGCAGCTCACGTACAGAACACGTATACGCGAGTTTCACTATAGCGAACCCGCGTACACAATGTTCCTTGCTTAAGGGCGCTCAAAAATATAAAATTGGGGCCTAAATTTAAAATTTGCTAGGATCAAATTGAAGAGCTTGGGGTGTAGCCTTACCTGACACTTGCAGAATTGGATTTTGTCCACCAGATTGTCCACACCGATCAAATGAAGGTAGAGGTGAAAACTTGCTTTTTATGGCTAAAATTCAAAATGGTGAGTTTATTTAAGTTTTTGAACTATTTATAGAAATTATATTTCTTAAAGTGGGTTTTTTCCTATAGTTCAAAATTTATTTAACTAATACCATATCTCTTTTTGCCTTGTAACATGTTTATCATTGTTCTAAGGTGTTTTTTGTCGTTTCACATGCATTTTTTCTCCATCTTAAACTTAGCAATCAACATTTCAACCACGGACTATGGTATTTTAAACCATTAGCTCCTTGTCTTTACCATCGTTCTTCCGTGGATACGGCCTTCCTCTCATGAGTATCCTCATGTAGAACCTATATTGTTTTTTTGATACTCATGCTGCAGTTATCTTAGGTATAGGGGAATCGTTTTAGCTAATTTTCACGCCAAATGGAGCCTCATTTTGGTCTCTTTTTACAAGCTATCCCTTTATAGGACTCCCCGCCCTTATGGAGTTTCTTTAGGCCCAGGTCTGACTCCTTAAAACAGACTTGTCCATTCAAGCTCATTAAGAATATGTGAATGGGCATCCGCATTGGTGGTAGGTTATCTCTTTCTTGGACCATGCGGAATAGCACGAGAAAGGATCACTCTCTTTTCTACGGAATTGAGAAGAGTATTCTTAGGCATAGGTTTATCACTTTTCTGGACCTGAGGGACTAAATTTACGGAAAATGAACTCCCGGTATGAGCTTAGTTTTCTCTTTTTCGTGCTCTGGACCTAAACATGAAAAGATTTCGAGTGTACTTTATGTCTTTGTCATGCTTGTTAAACACTAAAGAACAAAGCATCGAGTTTATTATTGTAAGCCCCATTTCTCGTACCCAAATGGATCTTTCTGAGTGATCTTGCTTTCCTTCACACTCGTAAAGCTCAAGCTATATGCTACTCTCGAAGGAGCGTTGGGTGGGTGGTAAGTTAACATTTTTCGGACCTCCCTGACTAAGTACGAAAAAGGTTCACCTTTTATTCTACAGAAGTTAAGAGAGTTCTTCTGTGGTATGTTTTATACTTTTCTGGCCTCAAGAGACTAAATTGGACGAAAAAGGACCCCCCTAGAGTCTTCTTTTTGGATTTTTCAGACTCTCTAAATGTGAAAACACCAACTGAGCATATACTAGTTCGGGCTCATTAAATCCACGAATCAATGACACTATCAAGCATTATTTTCTCTTCTCTTCAAGCTTGTTAAAAAATGAAGAGAGATCTGAGTTGACTTTCCTGGACTCGTTAAAATTTAACAGGGAAGGTAAGGAAGAAGTTTTCTCTTGGTTTTCAGTTAGTGGCAGCATGTCATCCTTCAACATAGCACTCTCTATTTTTTTCGATACCCATGTCTCAGTGTTCACTTTCAGTTCAACTATTACTTCAAGTTTATTACTCCTCCTCTTGTCAGTTCTACCTGGGAAATCTGATCATGTCTCCTACATGACATATAAGTCCAGATGTTCTATCTATAAAGTTAAAATCTACCTTGGGTCATCTCTGTGTCGTGCTCACTGTTCAAGGACTTAACTCAATGTCTAATCTATATCCTGATCCCATCATGGTTGTATCTATTATCACTTCTGTCTCTCTTCCTTTACCCAGTTCCTAGTCACTCTTGTGATCCATTGGAGGATCTATTGCCTTCCTTTTCACAGTATGATTCCGCATCAGCACTTCCTAATGACGAAGACCTAGAGTTTTGATGATCGTACCTCAGGACTCACTTTCATTATTGGTGAATTCCTTTGCTTCAGTTGTCGATTATCACCTATTGATTGACAATCTGTTGAATCCACTCCATATTCGACTTCACCTACATTTATTCACATGGATTGGATTGTATTGGTTCTTTGGGATTGTTTATGAAGACCTTAGTTCTCTATCTATGAACTAAGTTGCCTCTATCTATGAATAAGTTGTGCAAGATTATGTTCTATCCATTTACACAACTTCCAGATCTTTGAAGACTCATCATTATTGTATATTGTGGCTTCGATCCACGTTTGTAATATATGTCGTCTTGTACCCGTACTATATGATGTACTCAAACATTTGTAAAGGAGCTAGTGTTCCAATATATTGAACAAAGCATCCTCAGATATGACTTTGTATATGACATTATTATGTATTTGTTTTAGGTACTACCTCTGCTCCATTGGATTTCTGAGTTCTCCAAAGTTAATGATTATAATGTATTTCAGCCATTGCTTCCCTCTGACCTCACACATTAGGGGGAATCTTTTATCAACCTAAAGGGCACTTGTCCGTTCGAGTGCCGACACTTCATATGTTAGCACACAAAAGGACACTTATGGATTGAAGGTTGCCTAAACACTATAGATGGGCATGGCATGAGATGCATTCACTATCCAACCAGCTTGCCATTTTACCTTTTCATATGTTGAATGTCGTACGCGACTATCTCCACAGCAACTCACGTACATACGTGACTATCTCCATAGCATCCCGCGTACTGTACACGAGTATATTCATTGCAACCCGCGTACAGATCTGTACGCGTGTTTCCCTTATAGCAACTCGTGTGTCATACGCGGGTTGCCAGTATCAATACTCGCGTACACATCTATTCGACATTAAAAATAATAAAACATGATTAATTGAGATTTGTTAAGCCCTAATAATTAACTATCTTAACTGTCTCAACCTCGTCAACCTTCGAAACTGCTCTATTTCCTAAAGTATAAATAGAGGCCTTGGGGAGGGCATTAATCAATCAATCTTGGAGAGCAAAGTTATGCTGGCGGTATATCTTCAGAAGTCTTTGGAGCAGCAGAACTCAGAATCCTTTGGTTGCAAAGGAGTCCTTGTTTCAGGCGTTGGGTTGTACACTTATCTCATTCACTATTGTTAATAAAGAGAATCCTTCTTCCGACTTTGTGTTGAGTCACTTTCATGTATCATGGTTTAATGAATATATATGATTAAGCACTCTATATATTGTTCATCTAACTTGTTATATATAGATGTATAAGATTGTACTTGGAGAATTGTCTCTTTGTAGGTGAAGGAGGATCATCCCTAAAATCTTTGTAGATAAGCAGAGCGGGAGAAGACAAAGCTTGGATCAACCGTTGTTAATCAGGTGAGTCCACCATATCTTTCTATTTCCTTTCTGTACTTTAAAGCTGATTGTATGCAAGTTTTAGAAGTACGTTGGTAACCCCAGAGCCTCGGTTATAAGGGTGTTTATTCCTGAACAACACAATGTAATGTGTGGTCCTAGGATGTACCTACGTGATGGCTTACTCATGGATATGATGAAGACCTAGATGTGAGCTAGGCCTACATCCAACATGAAACATGGTTGAATCTATAGAAACTTTTGAAGATGGATAACTTTGAAAGATGTCACTAGTCAATTGTCGACAATATGAGAATTGATGTACCAATGAAGATGATCTAGAGATGATGCTTCAGTGATGATTATCCAGCGATGATGATCCAATAATGATGTCCAGAGACTGTGTCTAATTGTGACGATGACCGGATCGAGAGAATACCTTCCTAGTTAAGAGGGATTGTTGTTGAAAATGTAACTTCGAAATATATTATATTGTATAATATTATTGTACCTTTGATAAAGATGTTTTTCCTCCATTCATGGATATCATTATTGTATTTGTTCATGCCAGAATGCGGATGTAAAACCTCCGTTGTCAGTCGGGGCAATAGTCCCCAGAAGAAGTATTATATACAATATATTTTGAGTCTGCCTAGGTAGGTTGCCCCTAATTAGAGAACCTAGTCGATTTAGTTAGGTAAGTGAGTCACACAACCAAAGAATATAAACAGGGAGGTTCTCTCCCTCATTTGGACACACACACACACACACACTCATTCAATTCACTAGAGAGAGAGAGAGAGAAGTGAACCAGAGTGATAAGAAGAAGAAGTTATTGAAGATATCTTTTCTCTGGGTAATCTATCTTGGTTTGACATTGTACTTAGTGACGAAACTATTTTGAAGAAGTTTGCAGGGTTTTATTTTTTATGGTTTCCCAGAAGAAAATATTTGTGTTCTTGTGTTTTGTTATGTTTGTCTATCTTTCAGATTAAAGATCCAACACAATTGAATTAAAGTGCAAACTCTAACAGAATGATACATAAAAGAAGAGGTCAATGAACCAAAGGGATACGATTCAAAGGCTAAGTACAAGAAGGATATTATCAAGGACAAGAGGATCAAAGTTGATCCCCCATGTGTCTTCAAAGAATACTCAAAATGAAATGTTTGATGCACTTACAAGACTATTTGAAGGCAAGAACATCAATAGAAGAATGACCTTTAGAAACCAACTAAAGGGTGTAGTGATACAAAAGGAACAAACGATGCAATCATACTTCTCGAGAGTATCTCAAATCAAAGAACAGTTAGAATCAATCCAATGGTGACATGGTAGAATAAGTGGAATTTGTGATGACCACCTTAAATGGTCTTCCAAGAGAATAGGATTCCTTCATCAAAGGTATATGTGTTAGAAGAAAGTTAACCAAGTTCAACAAGCTATGGGAAGAGTTGTACAAGAAGAAGGAATGATAGCAAACAGAGAAGAGAAGCTAAATTAAGATGAAAATCAAGCTCTAGTTGCTCATACAAATAATGGAAGAATCAAAAGGAAGATTAAGGATCACCTCCTAGAAGATCACAAGAATTCAAAAGATGCAAGAAGTTTGAAAAGGACTACTCATCTTATGAATGTTACACATGTCATAAGTTATGACATATATACAAACATTGTCCAGTTAATAAAGAGAAGTTCAATAATAAGAACATAAAGTTCCATGCCCATGCAACCGAAGAGAAAGAATCAGATGAAGAAAATGCTAGAGAGGATGAAGATTCCAGTGATGAATATGTTTTAATTTTAGCCCTTACAAGATCAATCTCTCATGGAAATGACACTTGGCTCACAGATAGTGGTGCTTCCAAACATATGACATGTCACTAAGACTCTCTCTCGTGTCTTACTCAGAAAGACTATTCACACAAGGTGCAACTTGGAGATGATGATCAATATCCCATAAAAGGAATGGGAAAACCCTCTTACAAGAAAGGTTTCAAAGTTGCCTATGTAGATGGTGAAGTTCTTGTGTGTCCAAAAGGAAGGGAAATAGATGATGCAGTTGTAATAGGTGTTGAAGAAGGATGACTCTACAAACTAAAGGGACTCACAAATTTAGCTTTCATATCCAGTACTATTAGTCCATGTGAACTATGGCATAGAATATTGCTCATGTGAACTACAAATCCATGCCGATTGTGAGCAAAGTAGTAACATGTCTACCAGAAATCCATATCAATCATGAATAAGTATGCAAAGGATGTGCTCAAGGGAAGAATATCAAGAATCCATTCCCAAGTAGTAATAGTAAAGCAAAAGGGATCTTGGATATTTTCCACTCAGATTTGTGCGAACAGTGTCAACTACTTCCTTAAGTGGGTATGTCTATTATGTCTCTTTTATTGATAACTACTCTCGTAAGACTTGGATATATTTCTTGAAAATAAAAGATGAATTATTTGAAAAGTTCAAAGAGTTCAAGGCTCTTGTGGAGAATCTCTCTGAAAAGAAGATCAAGACCTTAAAATTAGATAATGGAGGAGAATTCACTTCAAATGAACTTAGGGACTCTTGTAGAGAAGTTGGGATTAAGAGGGAGCCTACTACACCCTATAACCCTCAACATAATGGAATGGTAGAAAGAAAGAAAATATCTATCATGGAAGAAATCAAAACCATGATCCATGTTCAAGATCTACTCATGCATTTATGGGGTAAAGCAGAAAGGACTGCAGTCTATGTATAGAACAAAATATCCCATAGTACTATTGGAAATAAAAATCCTGAAGAGATGTTTATGGGTGAGAAGCCTGAAGTCATCCACCTGAAGATATTTGGTTGTCATGTCTACTTACATGTTCCCAACGAGAAAAGATCAAAGTTGGACCTGTTGGTTATGGAGCCTTATCATCTTGATTCAGAGATGTTATTTCATCTGTGTTTGGATCCCAGCAATTGACCGGGGGGTGTGGGGGGGCTTGCCCCCCCACTATAGCCGTCTTGGGGGTCCAGGCGGGGAGCGGAGAGTATTTTGGTAGCCCCCCCCACTAGCGGGGGTTCGAGGGAAACGCCCCTATAGCGAAAATTTAGGAAAAATGCCTTGTAAAATGTTGTAATTTCATAGTCATGAGTTGGTCAATAATGGGTGATTTACGGGCCCATGGTATTTTCCCATGTTATTCCCTTTATAAAAGGAAGGCATTGTAATATGGTTGTGTATTTTATTATAACATTGTAAAACAATCTCTATGATTGTGTGAGAGAGACTGCGAGAGAGTGAAGAGGAAGTGCAACGGGTTTGCTGCAGGTTATATCCCTTCATTTTTGCTGGATGGTAAAATAATAAAGGATTGACAATTTCTGTGTGGACCTAGCCCATCTTGGGTGAACCCGTTATACTGGTGTCTCTCTTGTAATTTGTTTTAATACTTGCATCTTGTTTTTTGTTTTTTGTTTATTGCTTTACGATCATGTTTTATAACAATTGGTATCAGAGCCAAAGGTCTATTTAGATGGTAAACTTGCAGGAAAGAAGTGTTCTTGGTTCGAGTCGGAGCAATGGTATAAGAGGGAAAGTTTAGGGTTAAGAAATTTAATGGCAAAAACTACTAGTTATGGAAGATGCAAATGGAGGACTATTTGTAACAAAAGGATATGTTCCTACCATTGGGCGCAAAAACAAAATAACCGACAACTATGAAGGACAAAGAATGGCAGTTCTTGACAAAAATGGACTAGGAACAATACGGTTGTGCCTGGATTTGTTGATGGATTTCAATATTTCAAAAGAAAAGACAACACATGGTGTGATGAGTGCATTGTCTAAGCTCTATGAAAAACCATCAACTTCCAACAAGGTATTTCTAATGAAGCATTTATTCAAGATGAATATTTCAAAAGGTGGATATGTTGTTGACTATTTAAATGAATTTAATACGGTTACTAATCAGCTAAGTTTTGTAGAAGTGAACTTTGATGATGAGGTTAGGGCTCTTCTAATCTTGCGCTCATTACCAAAAAGTTGGAATGGATTGGTATTGGTTGTAAGTAACTCTGTCTCTGGTTTAAACACTCTTAAATTTAATGGTGTTGGTGGTGTTATTCTTAGTGAGGAAATGCGAAGAAAAAGCACAGGTGAGACATCAGGTAATGTGTTGACCATGGATAGAAGGGGAAGACAAAGGGAGAGAGGAAAGAGTTTGGGTTATCGAAACAAGTATAGAAATGGCATATCTAAGTCCATATTTGGAAAGGTAGAGTGCTGGAATTGTGGTAAGAGAGGACATTTGAAGAAAGACTACAGATCTCCAAAGAAGAAAGGAGATGGGAAACAAGAGACTACTAAGGAAGCTAATGTAGCAGGTGATGTGTTTCAATATGTTTTGATTCTTGCATTAGACAATACTAGTGATTACTGGGTAGTAGATCCAGGGGATTCATGACATGTTACACCCCATAGGAAATTCTTTCATGATTATGCTACAGGTGATTTTGGACATGTTTTATTAAGGGATGATGAACCATGTAAAATTATTGGAATGGGTAAGGTACATATTAAGTTAAATAATGGAAATGAATGGCTGCTAAGAGATGTAAGGCATATTCGTGCTATGAAAAGAAATACGATCTCAATAGGGCAGTTGGGAGATAGCAGTTGTTTGTTTATGTTTGGAAAAACATGGTGGAAGATGACTAAAGGAGCGCTGGTAATAGCAAAAGGAGACATGATAGGTACGTTGTATTTATGTCCTCATAATACTTATTATTATATATCTGCAGCTTACACATAAACAGGTACAACATTGTGGCATCATAGGCTTGGACACATGAGTGAGAAGGGGATGCATATTCTCCACTCAAGGAAATTGCTTCTAGATATGAAGTAGGTAAGTTCGGAACTCCGTGAGAACTGTGTTTATGGAGAATTGAAGAGAGTTAGATTTCTCAGGGTTGGAATACAAAAGAAGAGTGAAAAGTTAAAGGTTGTGCATATAGATGTATGGGGACCGACTCAGGTACAATCTCTTGGTGGCTCTCGTTATTATGTTACTTTTATTGATGATGCAAATAGAAAAAGTTGGGTTTATTGCATTAGACATAATCTGACGTGTTTTCTACTTTTAAGAAGTGAAAAACTTTGGTTCAGAATGAGATAGGGAGAAGATTGAAGTGTCTTAGTTATGATAATGGAGGTGGATACTACAGCAAGGAGCTTGATAGTTATTATTGATACCATGGGATTCGTAGAGAGAAGACAGTCTTAGGAACACACAAGAAAATGGTGTGTCAGAAAGGATGAATAGAACAATCATGGAGCGTGCAAGGTGTATGAGATTGCATGCAGGGTTGTCCTTACAGTTTTGGGTTGATGTTGTAGATATTGTTGTTTATTTAATAAACATAGGACTTTCAAGCGCTTTGGATGGTGGATTCCAAAGGAGGCATGGGTAGGTAAAAAGGTAAACTACTCATTTCTAAGAACTTTGGATTGTGAAGCACTTGTCCATTTGATAAAGAAAATAGAACAAAGCTTGAGGCTAACTCCAAGAAATGCACCTTTATTGGATACGAGGTTGAAGATTTTGGTTATCGCTTATGGGATTATGAAAATCACAAAATCATTAGGAGTAGAGATGTGATATTCAATGAAAAGGTTGTACAAAGTTCAATTGCAGGGAAAGAAAGATGAAAAGGAAAACACAGAGTACATAGTGCTTGATGAAATCAAAGAAAATGAAGTTCCAAAGGTACCAGAAAATCAAGAACAACAAGAGGCACCTCAAACTCCTACAAGTGTGAGAAGATCTACCCGATTAAGTAGACCCCTTGAACAATTCTCTCCTTCATTGTATTATTTATTGATGACGCATTCTAGTGAACGAGAATGTTATGAAGAAGCGATGCAGGTGGAAAATAAAAACAAGTGGAAGCAAGGCATGGATGAGGAGATGGAATCATTGGAAAGAAACCATACATGGGATTTGGTTGAGTTTCCTGCAGGTAAAAGAGCATTGCATAATAAATGGGTTTACATTTTGAAAGAAGAAGAATGAGGCAAGAAGTGGTACAAGTATAGACTTGTTGTAAAGGGGTTTGCACAAAAGAAAGGTATAGATTTTTATTAAATATTTGCTCCTATTGTTAAAATGACTTCAATGGATGACATTTGGATGTCCCGGATTGAATTTTCGCTAAAAGAAAATTTTAAATTTTCTTTGGCCCTCTGTGAAGTTGCAGCTTCTTGCCCAGTGTTGCCACGGTTTGCAGGCGTGCCCTAGTTCTTTATTTTCTTCTCAGCGTCATGTTGGTGTTGTATGCAGGAGCATTGGATTTGGTGTTGGATTCCTTTCGGTGTACGATTTCTCTACCTTACTAGAGGAACCTCTCTGCTTACAGGCACGTTGGCCTTAGAGTTGGTTTTTGCTCTAAAGTGCCACCCTTCAACGAAAGGTGTTGAAGCTTTCTCTTCTTGGCGAGATTGGAATTTTTTTCCTGCTAAGGCTGGACTTAAGTTCCTGGATCATTTTTCAGATCTCCTCTCTGGTGGTTTCAGGCCTTCTTTTGGTGTCTTTTATTGCTCTCGGGTGTTTAGACAGGGCTCTTTTTTGTTCTTTCCAGGACTGTATCCTCCTGTTAAGGTTGGAGAGTGGACTGCTTTTGTTCCTGGCTTGAATTTGAGAGCCTTATTGCTCTCTAGTGGGGTCTTCTGCCTTGCTGTCTTCTGGTGGCATGTGTCTTATGGAGTCCAGAGGGGATCCTCCATTGCCCCTTCCTCCTAATATTGATGCTTTCAAGAGATTGATTGCATCCTGTAGCAAGAGGAAAGGGGGGGCATCGTAGAAATTTGTCAAGAAAGTTGACATCCCCTCAGTGGAATTACCTTTTGAATGGACTTACCATATGACCCTAAACCTAGCTAAGCATGGGCTTATCGGGCAATTCACATGCCTCTAGCCTTCTCCAAAGGCCATTGATGGTTGGGTGTAGAGAAACTGGAGGCCATTAGTATCTGAAGGTATCTTAAATCACTTTGTTGGGAGAGGATATTATGTTTTTGTCTTTGAATCTACAAAGGACTAAGATCTTATCTTTCAAAATGGCCCATACTTCATGGGCCCCCAGGGGCTTTACTATAACAAGTGGACTCCATATTTTGATCCCACTCAAGATGTTCAATCTACTGTCCCTGTTTGGGTAAGGCTCCCTCATATTCCTTTAAATTGTTGGAACTCATGATCCCTTGAAACCATTGGGAACAATCTTGGTAAATACATTGATAGGGAAGAAAGGAAAGATCAATTCTCATGTGGAAGAATATGTGTCGAAGTCGATTTGGAGATAGGTCTGCCCGAGGAAATCAAGTTAACAGTTGCAGAATGGTCCCATATCCAGGAGTTGGAATATCAACAAATTCCATTCAAATTTAGGTTCTGCCATGGTTATGGCCATTTTTCTCGAAACTGTAAGAAAAACCAGAAGAGGAACTTGAAAATGAGAAAGACGACCAGTGGACCCAAGTCCAGAAAGGAGGTAATACCAATAAGGGCCCTACGAAGAAAGGCAAAGAAGGTAAGACCGTGAAAGGAGACTCTGCTTTTGGGAAGAATCTTCCTATTGCTCAGGCGGTTGATATCCCTAAAGTCTCTTCCAATCACTTTGTTGTTCTTAGTTCTTCTGAAGCTATCCTTGAAGAAGGTGAAATGCAACAATTCGAAGGGCAGGAGGTTGAATCTAAAGTAAATATAGTACCAATGGAAAAATTTGGTCCATCTATTTTAGAACCTCTTTGGGCAGGAGAACCCTTGCAGCAAAACAATGATTCTCCAATTGGTGTCAATTCGTCCCCTTCTGATGCAAATATAACTAGGAATAAATTGGATGATAGCTCTGGATCTTCTGATGAATATTCCATTGAGCAAATCTCCAAAAAGTTTGGCAAGAAATTTGAGAAGGAGGCTCGGGAGAAGAGGCTGAGAGGATAAAGATGCAATGTAGCCAATCCACCATTGAAATGTCATATGGGAGGAGTACGAGAACCAAACCCCCAAAGGGAGTAATTACTCCCTCTCAATTGGGTAAATAATGCAGATCGTCTCTTGGAACTATAGGGGATTGGGGAATCCAATCAAAGCTAAAGTAGTCAAAGACTTATTGAGAATGAATTTTTCTAAAATCCTCTTGCTACAAGAGACCAACATAGAGGAGGAAGCTCTCCTTCTCTTAAGTAATAAAAAATGGAAACTGAACGTCGGAAAAGCTGTTAGTGCGAGAGGCACTTGTGGGGGTTTAGAAACTCTATGGTGTGGTGAGAATTTTCAGTTAAAGAGATCATTTTCCACCCAACATTGGATTTTTATAGAGCTCTTCCATTTCTCTAATAAGATCTCCATGGCCCTCTTTAATCTCCATGTAACAATAAATTACATTGAAAAAAGAGATTGTTGGAATTCGTTATCAGTCTTCTTAGAGTCCAACTCTTCTGTAAATACAATAATAGCAGGTGATCTTTATATTACATTATCCCCGAATGAGAAAAAAAGGTGGCCTTCGAGGCAAGGATCATCTGCAGGACACGGTGGAGGAGCTGATCCAAGTCTACGATTTGATTGATTTAAAACCTAAGCTTGGTCGCTTCACGTGGTCCAATAACAAAGTGGGTGCCACAAAAATTTATGCTCAACTTGACCGGTTTCTAGTTCATAGCTCATTGATGGATGGGAATTCCATTATCTCATCAAAAAATTTATCCAAACTCATGTCAGATCACCTCCCCATATCTCTGTTGTTTGAAAAAGAAGAAGATCTTGGGCCAATCTCGTTTCAGTTCAGCTCACTCTGGATTGAGAGAGACGGGTTTTTGGACATTGTGTCTAAAGCTTGGTCACTGTATGTAGACGGATCCCCTAGTTTTGTCTGGGAACAGAAATTGAAGAACACCAAATATGCGTTGAAGAATTGGGTTTCAAAACTCCTCTTACTACTCCTACGACCAGTAGGCAAGCGAGAGTGTTTGAGTTAACTGCAATTCAATTAGGAATGGAAGAATGTGAAATTACAAATTCTCAGTTAGCACTGGAAGAAATTGTTCAATTTAAAACTTCTCGATCTTTTCGACAGGAAGAGGAGCTTCTTTGGTTTAAGTCTCGAAGTCTCTAGCTGTAGGCGGGTGATAAGAACACTGCCTTCTTCCATCGTCAATGTAGGGCTAGAGTGTCTCAAAATCATATTTCAGAAATCTCTATTGGAGAAGGGGCCTTCATTAAAGGTCAAGCTCTTCTAAAAAACGTTGCAAGTAGGCACTTTCAACTTTTGTTTCAGGATGACGGTCACTTCGATGAGGAAGTGTTTGCATAATTTTTGGACAATGTTCCTTCTCTTGTCAGGTCAGAGGATAATTTTTTGAGTTAATGAAACCTTTCTCTGAAAAGGAAATTCTAGATGTCATATGGGCAATGGAGTCGGGAAAAGCTCCTGGGCCAGATGGATTTTATTTCCATTTGTATAGAGTCTGTTGGAGCATCATCAAATCAAATCTGATCCATATGGTGACAACCTTACAGAAAAAAGCAAAAGTGGGAGGGTGTATGAATTCTACATTTCTCTCTCTTATCCCCAAGGATGTCAATCATTCTTTCTTCAACAGGTTCTATTTTATTTCACTGTGTAATGCCTCTTATAAGATTTTAGCCAAACTTCTAGCCAATAGATTCAAGCTCTTGCTAGGTAAGTTGATCTCTTCACTCCAGGGGGGATTTGTAAAAGGCGGGCATTTAGTTGATAATGTAATCCAAGTTCAAGAAGCTCTCCATTCAAGTTTCCATAGGAAGGAGAAAGGAATGTTAATTAAGTTGTATATGAAAAATGCCTTTGATCGAGTAAAGCTTCCCTTTCTCTATGATGTCCTCCTCTTTCTTGGTTTTAGTCCCAAGTTTGTGAACTTGATCAAAGCATGCACATATAGGCCTTGGATTGCGCCACTAGTCAATGGAAGACCTACTAAATTTTTCAAAGCTACAAGAGGTCTCCGGCAAGCTTGTCCGATGTCACCCTTTCTATACATCTTGATGGCTGACACTCTTAGCTGAAAAATCTTAGCTGAAAAGGAAGCTAGTTACATTCTGGGCATTAAGATTGCTAGGGGTGTGGACCTAATAAACCATGCCCTCTTCACGGATGACTCTCTCCTTCTAGGAGGAGACTCATTAAAGATTGCTCGGGCCTTTAGTGTAATCCTTCAAAAGTTCTGCCTAATTTTAGGAGCCTTGATCAACAACAATAAAAGTGTTGTTTATGGCTAGAATGTAGATCATTCGATAATTCTTCGAATAGAAAACTTCTTGGGCTTCCCTGGTCTTGACAAGTGGGAGAAGATAAAGTATTTAGGGCATCCTTTAACTCTTGGACCATCCCCTCCTCTTTGGATTGAAGTGATTGCTAAGTTAATGGGAAAAATCGCATCTTGGGGTGGTCAGTGGTTAACCAGGGCTAGACAATTGATCTTGATTAAGGCAGTTCTCTCAGCACTTCTTATTTTCCAATCCTCTTTGTTGCTTTCCCCAAGTCTATCTCGGCACAAATTTCCAAAATTTTGTGAGACTTTCTCTGGAATGGAGGTAAAGGAAGTCAGAATAAGATTCATTTGGTAAGCTGGGAAATTCTTAAAAGACCTACTTAAGAAGGTGGACTTCAAATACATGACCCTGGTCTAGCTAATATAGAGTTGGGTGGCAAACTGATTTGGTAGCTATTTGTGGACAAAAACCATCCCGTCAGCAAGATATTTTGTATGAAATATCTCAAGGGTGGCTCTTTGAGAAATATTACTTCTTCTAATACATCAACAGGCACAGTTAGCTGGAATTCTTGCAGCAGAGGTTTCAATTTTTTTAACCAACAACTATATAGAATCCTTGGCAATGGGAAGAGGATCCTTCTCTGGGAGGATAAAATCTCCGGAAAACCTTCTCTTTCCTCCGTCATCTCGTTATCAGAGATTATGAACTAGACAAATAATAAAGGTATGCTCCACTTGGTTGACATCTGCTCTTGGGACAATGTTGGCAACCGGGTTGGATGGTCTCTTCCCAAGCTTCCTGCCCGCCTTAGCTCCCAAAAATTTATGTTACTTTCCTCTCTTTCTGGTCTCACTCCTATCCACATCTCCTATAAATATTGTTGGGGTTGGGGAAATGATGGTACTTACTCTGCTGCCAAAGGTTTCAATGCATTACAAGCTTCCCATTCTTCATGCATCTCACCGACGATTTGGACAACTGTATGGAATTGTCAATGCCTTCCGAAGGTGAATTTTTTTCTTGGTTGTTATTGCATAATAAGGTGCTGACAGGGGACAATCTATTAAAACATGGCTTCAATGGCCCCTTTCGTTGCTACTTGTTAAAATCAGCCTTGGAATCGGGAGTTCATCTTCTCATTGATTGTGTTTTTTCTAAAAAGGTGTGGGAACAAGTACTCCTTGGTTATGATTGCTCTGTTCCTACTCAAAATTATGTAATTTCTTTATATCTATCGTAGCATGATCGAAGTCCTAAAAAATCAGACTCAGTAATCTATGTTGTAATCTCACATATCACAGAGGGTTACAAATAATACACATTAAAGCATACAGACATAACATAGACAAGAGACAAGAACATAGATGTAGAATAGCAGATTATATTATAGCATGAGGGTCAATACAAACACAAAACTGAACTGAGTTCTCATCTAGTGCAACAGCCTAATATATATGATTTACAAATAGTTACATATAACTCCCTGTCGGTTCGGTCAATCGACACGACCTTATGCGGCCGACCTAATCTCTAATTAGTCGTCTAATCGACTTAGTCAGCCCACCGACTAGCTCCTCCAACATCCCCCCCAGGAACAAAATCTTTCTTCGTCCCAAAGAAATAGGGAAGGTACTCAAAATCTTTTACTGTTTGAGATAGTTATTTTATTGTTTATCTTTCATGGGCTATGCAGTCGGATGGTTGGTTGCTTTTGTATGCATACTTCAACGATTGCTTCTGCTGTAATGGCCAGTTGATGTTGAAATTCTGTCCAGATTTGAAGTACTTTTTGGATGTCGATGGTCAGTGTTGCAATGCTTGATAAAGTTGACATCTTCTCCTGAATGGAAAGGTCTGTTATTCTTTCCATGTTGGGTCCCATGAACTGGTCTTTTTCTTCTGCTATCTCAAGTAGTCTTTTCATCTGTGGGAAGATGGTATCTAATTTCTCCAAGCTTGGGAGTGCTTGCTGCACCGTTAGTGTGCTTGTTTGTTGAGTCTCTGCAGTTTGGCTGTTACCATCACAATTTGATCTTGTATTTTATTTCTCCGTGCTTCTTCAATGCTCTTTCTCTTTTTGAAGTCTTGAATCTTTTCTCGAGTCTGCCGGGTCTGCCAAAATACTTTCCCGTAATAAGTAGGCCAGTCCTGGAGTACCTCTTCTGTAATGACAGACTCTTCCATTTGGTCTTGTAACACTTTGTAAGCTTCTGAGAATGCTGTGTACTGTTGCATCAATAATCTAGATGTCTCTTCTTTTGTATTTTGCATATGTACTTGTAGGGTCAACACCACACTCTCAAACAGATGATATGCCTTTTCGAGTGGCTTGTCGGTTTCGGCTTCCATCGGTCTTGGTATTATAGATTGTGCTAAGTTTTTGCCTTTTAATAGGAATTTGACTTGTTCCTTCTCAGTGTCGTTGAGCTCCTTGCGTCTTATCTGGATTTTTGTTTTTGCTTCAGTGGCTAGAGTTTCTAAAAGTTGTCCTAACTCTCCATCTTTTAGCTTGGTTGCATCGACTGTAGTGGTCAACCCAAGTTGGATAATGTGGACCATTATCGGCTGTGACTCTTTTTGGTGGTCCTTCTTTCTGTCTCTTTTCCTCTTGTGTTTATGCTGTTCTGCCTATTTTTGTGCCTGTGCATCTGCAAGGGGTAGATTCCCCTATGGTTGATTTTCTGGTTGCTGATCTGCAACGTTTGGTGTAACTTCTGGTTGGATTTCTTGGCTGAGCTCTGCAGTTGGATGCGTATCTAGGGGATTTTGTGCAGATGGTTTAGGTGCAGATTCTGGATTGGGAAGTGGTGGTGGAGATGGTCAATGGTCAAGTGTAATTGGTGTGGTAGGGATATGGTCACTTGGTGTCGGGTCCTAGACTTGTCGTGGTGAATCCACTGGGTCATTAGAGAATAGGTTGTCGATTACCCGATTGATTTCTTCCAGGTTCTCTTCTTCCACATCTCTTACTGGTTAATTGGCTAATGGGGGGTGTGGGATGTCAGCAGGGATAAAGGATGAGGTTCTACTGGCGACAACTTGAGATGTCTTGTCGGGGTTCCTCACGAGTGTCGACTTTATAATTCCCACAGACCTTGGTTTCTGGGGTATTTGTCCACATTGTGGAGGAATGAGCTGCCTTGATCCACTAGCTTCGATCAGAGCACATTTGGTGGTGATCTTCTAGACAGAGGTGAGTAGTTCAAGCAATTTCTCAATGTATGCCTGGAAATCACTGTCCTGGTCAAACCTCTCTTTTAGGGTTTCTGGCATAGGATTTTTGCATATGTCAACTAGGTTTATACTGGGTAGCTGTGGAATTTCTTCTTGTGTAATCTGAGTTGGAGAGGGGGGTGGAGGTGTAGACACTAAATCGACAACGTTTTCAGTCGTTGAAGTGTTTGTACTTTATACCTTTTTCAGCCGACCTTGCTTTGCTCCTAACTCAACAAAGAATTTGAACTATGCCTCGACTCAAACTTTGTTCACTACAACGTCTTCTATGATGTCGACAGCGGTAGCTACTAGTTCTTCTTCATCTTCTGATTCTAAAAGGATCAGCTTGCGCTTCCCCTTCCCTTTTGTCTGAGTTGCCTTTTTTCTTACGGCTGCTATTTCCTTTGCTATCTTTTTGATTTTGTCTTTGGTTATGGCATATTCAGGATTATCGAATTCAATGCCTTCCTCTAGTTCTTCCCCTCCCTCCTGCTGTTGAACTAGATTAATACTTTCTTCAGTTGGTTTGGTTACCTGCTGCTCTGTCAGTGTACTTCCCCTTTAATCGTTTGTGGTATGATTGTTAATTGTAGTCTATTGGTGTCCACTGCTGGTGTTGATGTGTAGTCGGAGTTCATAGTCTTCTTCCTCCTCCTCGTCTGTCAGTGGTTCTTCAATTGTTAGGTTTCCTTCCTTGGCCTTTGGTGGTATGGATAACTTTGTGCCGGATTGTCGAGCTAGCTCGCGGAAGATCTCTTCGACTGTTGGGTAATAGTTGAGAGGCTTTGCTTTTGGTTTTTCTCCCTGCATATACCAAATCGCGGTGTGGTCGATTTCTAGTTGGATGTGTGCTGTCTTCAACAGACTTCATCGGATGTTTTGAGGAACCCTCCATTTGGTCGTCTAGATTTTCAGGCGTTGGAACCAGTTTTCCAACAGTACTTTTCCATTTTCTAATTCTTTCAGTGTTCCAGTCTGTGCAAATGGCTTGAACCTCCACATGTGGTATTTTGTTGGCTCTTGAAACTGCTTGTCCTAGACTGGGCATAAGTGGTACATCACCATCCAGATTATCAGAGGCGGGAAACTTATAATCCCGCCCGACTGCTGGCATTTCTCACAAATAGTTTTGAGCATGTCGACGAAATACGGAGCCCATCTGTATACTTTTCCTATTTTTGCTATTGTGTCTACTGCTTCTAGCATATCCAGCTTCAGGTCGCTCCCTCGACCTGTCAGTGTGAGCCTTGTTGCTATGATCTTGGCCATGATTTGTGGCGTCCGGGCTTGTATCTGGATAATCATTAGCCCTTTTGAATTCTTCCCGGATGGTGTTCCAGTTAATAGTTCTACCAGTCATTCTCTTATGCCGACAGGGACTGGTTCGCCTTGGTTGGAGAGACCAGTCAGTTTGTATATGACTTCGCCAAAGATTTCGACTGGTCAGTTGAAGTAAAATTTCTCGTTGTGGTACCTGCTGATAATGAATTTTACTGCTATTTCTTCCGTCCCTCTAAAACTCGCCATGAATGGTGTTCATGTAGTTCATAATGGAGCTGTGGTATATCTTCTCTGCTACTTGTGTCGGTTTCTTTTCAACATAGGCCTATTCCTTGATTTTGGCCCACGTTTTCACCCAGGAGGTTTCTTGTACCTTGGTGTTCTTCATGTTTCTTAACCTTCTCATCAATGGGGTTTTAGCAGATTGCAGTTCCTTTGTCTTTGCAGTTGCGGATCTGGTTTGTTTCGGTGCCATCTTGTTGGTTTCTTGGTCGACTTTTCTTATATGTTCTCGGTTCTCACTTTTCTGATTGCTGAATTGCTCTATCTCTTTAAAATACTGTAAATGATCTTTTTTTGGTCCGGTATTTATAGGTGGAGCGGTTGACGTTTCTGTCGATGGATGTATTAATGGCGGAAGTGATGGTCCAACACGGTCTCTGGGGTTTGCGTTAATGGGGATTTTATTTTGGCGCTCCTTCTGACCGTAGTCATGAAGGCGTAATTTGACCTTCGGGGTCGTTGGTCGATGTCGATCATGTGAGGGTCGATGGTGGTATGTTGATGGGTTTGATGTCGGCTGTCGAAGCGTTGGTTTCCTGTCATCCTGGGTTATGGGTGTTGGTTCTATTTTGTTGTTTTTAATCTTTTTAGTTTTTTATAGTTTTTGTCTGATAGTTATGGTTTTTACATTTATGTTTTTTGTTTTTCTACTTCTTTTTTTTCGAACTTGTTTTAATTTTTGTACCGTTTTAGTCGGACACCATTAATAAGTTTCTGAAATACTATGCCTTGTAACACCCTTAGTCGAACTGATCCATTGGTATGAATTTCTTCGACAACGTAAGGTCCCATCCATTATGTGTGTAACTTTTTGGGTTTTCCTTTTACTCTACTGTTGTATAGTAAGGCGAGATCCCATATCGACAGATTCTTATTTTTGATATTACGATCGTTCCAAGCCTTCTGCTGTTGTTTTTGGATTTCTTGGTGTTGTAGAGCAATCAGTCGGTGTTCTTCTAGCTTGCTTAATTGCATCAGTCGATCCTTCTTGCCTTGTTCGACATTGACATGTAAAATATCTGCTATGATTGGTGTTTGCGGTCGAAAAAGTAGTGGAACAATTGCTTCTTGTCCATAGACTACTCGAAACAGTGTTTGGTCAGTTGAACGCTTGTATGTTGTTCTGTAAGCCCATAGTACCACATGTATCTTTTCATCCCAATCATCCTTGTCGGTATTACAAATTTTAGTTAGGCCCTTTGTTAATATTTTGTTAAATGCCTCGACTGCTCCATTCGACTGGGGGTGATAAGCTGTACTACGTCGGTGGTCAATTTTGAACTGGTCTGTTAGTGATTTGATGGTTTTATTAATAAAGTGTGACCCTTGGTCACTAATTAGGGTTATTGGGAATCCAAATCTGGTAATTATATTTTCGTAGATAAATTTAGCATCTATCTCACTGGAACATGTGTCGATTGGTTCTGCTTATTCCCACTTGGTTACATATTCTACTGCAGTTATTATGTACCTTGCACCTATTCTTTTTGATGGTATGGGGAATGGTCCTATGAAGTCGATGGCCCATATTTCAAATGTCAAACTTGGGTTTACTGATATCAAGGGCATTTCTATACTAGGCAAAGTTCAACCTAGTCGTTGACATTTGTCGCATTGGCTCACAAATGTTTTACAATCTTTGTATAGTGTCGGCCACCCTAGCCCTGATTGTTGAATTTTCTTGGCAGTTTTGTTTGCTTGAAAATGTCCTCTCGCCGGTCCATAGTGTGCTTCATACATGATATTATCTCTTTCATGTTCTAATACGCATCTTCTGAGGATGTCGTCCAGGCCCATTTTATATAAAAATCCATTCATGAGGCTATATGGTGCAGTTTTCATGATTAAGATTTTATTCTTTTTCGTGCTCATGCCCTCTGGTGCTTGTCCATTTTCTAGAAATTGAGCTATTTCCTCTAATTCTGCTGGGACTGCTTCTATTCAAAATAAATGTGCATCTGGTAGGTCATCTTCGACTCCTGTATCAATTTGTGACAAGTGGTCGGGTCCGACATTTAATTTTCCTGGTCTAACAATGACTTCAAATTCAAATTATTGGAATAGAAGTAGCCATCGACAAATTCTCCCATGGTGTAAGGGTTTATTTACAAGGCATTTTAATGCTTGGTGGTTGGTATAAAAGATGAAAAGGTTGGTTAGTAGGTAATGTCGATACTTTTGCAGTGCAAAGATCATTCCTAATGCTTCTCTCTCTGTTGTCGAATAGTTCCTTTCTGCTTTATTTAATTTTCTGTTGCTGTAAACTATGGGGTAGTCCATTTCATTGTCCCCTGGTTGTGTTAAAATTGCTCCTATTGCTAGGCCTGATGCGTCGAAGTGTACGTGAAATTTGGTCCACCAATTCGGGAACCTTAAAATGGGTGCTTCGACTAGATTCATTTTTAGTGTTTCAAATGATATGTTACATTCATCTGTCCAGTTGAACTCTTGATCTTCTCTTAATAGTTCTTCCAATTGAAAGGTCATATCTGAATAGTATCTTGTGAATTTTCTGTAATATCCTGTATAACCAAGTAGTACCCTGACTTGTTTTGGGTTCACCGGTGGTTTTAAGTCAAGAATAATTTTTATTTTTGCAAAGTCGACCTTGATGCCTTCTTTGCAGATAATGTGCCCTAATAGTATCCTTATAGGGGTTAGAAATATGCATTTCCTTGTGTTTAGAGATAGCTAGATTTGTCGGCATCGCTCCAACATGAGCCTTAGCCATTTGTAGTGATCTTTCAACATAGAGTATATTGTCCAATCATAGAAATATACTGCCATTTTTTTGTGTATATATTCTTGAAATGTTTTGACCACAATTCTCGAAAATACTGCAGGTGCATTCTTTAGTCCAAAAGGCATAACTCTGTAAGAAAATGAGCCAAATTCACATACGAATGTTGTCTTTTTCTGGTCTTCTTTGGCTATTGGTACTTGGTTATAACTTGAGAATCCGTCTGTAAACGAGTAGCATTCATGTCCTGCGACTTCATTTAGGATTTCATCTGCATGAGGTGTTGGAAATGGGTCTATTAAGGTGACTTTGTTTAATTCTCTGAAGTTGACACAGATCCTTAGCTTTGTCGGGTCATGTTTCTTTGGTTGAATGACCATTGGACTTGCCCATTTCGTTTGGTCAATAGGGTAGATAATTCCTGCTACAACCATATTATCAATCTCTTTCTTGAATATCTCTTTGTATTTATGAGCTAATTTATATGGCCTCTTCTTTACAGGTCGGACATCAGGTTTGATGTCAATCTTCATTTCACCCATTTCATGGACTAGACCTTTGAGATCTTTGTAGTCTCTAGCAAATACATTTTGGAATTCTTTTAGTAAGTTTATTATTTCGGTTGTTTGTTCTTCACTCCAGTAATCTCCAATTTTTGCCATTTTTGGTCGATCATCCTTTGAGATGTCGAATTCTTTAGTTTTCACTTTAGCATCTAACCATCTTGGTGCTTTGGCTTCATTGATTGGTTGGATCCCTTCTTTAAACTATGAAAATGTAGCAGGAAAGTTTACTACAGTCATTTGGTCGGTATCTTCTTTGTCAGCTGTATCAATTTTAAGTACTGTGCGAATTGGTTTTGTTGTTTCTGAATGGTATGATTTCCATCAAAAGCTTTTCCCTTCCGGATTTTCATTTTCCATTTGTAGTATTGTTGACTGTGGTGTTGTCTTGGTTTGTATGTTATTGCATTTTATTGTCGGTCGGTCATAATTTTGTGTTAGGGTGTTGTTCCCGGTTGGTTCTATAAACGCCTTGATTTGTTTTGCAGTTTCGACTCACTTTTCGTTGTGTGGTATAAAGCTGAAGTCTTTGATATAGTTCTCTCTAAGTTCATGCCATAGGAATGTTTCACCCCTTGATTCCTCCAATTTGTACCATTTTTTTGGTAAGTCGGATAACGTCGATGCAAACAGGTGTGGCCATGTACATTCCTCCTTATACCGAAGTCTTTTCCACTCTTTTTCACATGTTCTTATGTGCTCTTTTGGGTCCCACCCTTGGATGAACATAGGTATTTGACCTTTATTGGTTAGCATTTTTCCTTTGAATCTTTCTACAAAGTAAGTCGAAGCTGTTGTCCATGTCTGCAATCTTGATTGATGGGTATCCCACCATCTAGCAGCTTGTCCTGTGAAGGTTTCTACTAAGCTTTGTAGTCGGCCATGTTCACCAATGTTTTTGGATACTTGTTCTATATGCATAACTGGTGATTCTCTTTCTTTGTATCTTGGGGTTTGTTTGATACTTATATTTGTTGGTTTTAGGGTAGGGTATTCCCTGCTTTTCTTTTCAAATATTTTTTGGATGATGGAATCCAAGAAACATTGTTGGATTGGTTTCTTTTGCACTGTTTGAATGGTCCAGCAACCTCTTGCTTGTGTTTCATAGTTTTCGACTTCCCAATCATATAATTCTGCATCTGAGTTGTATCCTACTGAATCTTGGTTGCCTAAGTGAAGTTTGCCATAGACATTGGGTTCTATGTAGTATTCATTATTTTGTATTTGATATAATTGTTGGATGTCAACTTCTTCATCAATAGGTTCTATCCAAGGTTCTCCTTGGGATGGATGGATAGGTACTATGAATTTTTGTCCATTCCCTTTTAGTTTTATCCTTTCTTTATCTAAAGATATCGATGCTTTCATTTTTCTTCCCCAAGGCCGACCTACTAACTCTGGGAGGGAACTGGATCCTTCCCTAGGGTCAATAATTTCAAAGTCGACTTTGGTCGATATTCCTTTTATTGTCATATCGACATTTCTCCAAACTCCGATAGGTTCGATCAGACCTTGGTCGGCTAATTTCAGGTATATTCCCGACTCGTATAGTCGAGGTCTACCCAATTGTTCCCAAGTGTCGTGAGTCATAATGTTTACTTGTGAGCCGAAGTTGAGTACAACTTGTCAGACATGGTATCCTTCAATTTCTAAGTCGACGAGTGGGTCGGCATCACTTTTGTCCTTCTGGTTTAGATTGCAGATGTTTTTTGTTTGTTTTTCTATATTATTGTTGTGTTTCATATTATACAATAATTCAATGAATTAAGATATCGCTTTATCCTCTTGTACTAAACGTATTAATTCTTTAATTGTGCTTCGTCGACTATCATCAGCTTCCTCTTGTCGAGCAAATTCTTTAAATATATTCGTTATGTTTTTATATAATTGTTTTTGTTTATTTGGGTTAGGATAATCGTTCTTTTATTTTATTTTTCTTATGCGTGGATTATCACTCCCAATTTTTGTCCATTGTCGGGTTACTATATGCAGATTCTTTGTATTGATTACATCATGTTTTTGAACGCACGACAAGACATTTAAATTTTTCTTTTTATTGATTTTATCAAGCATAGTAGGGCAATCCTCTAATGAGTGATCCCCGACTCCATAGCTAGTACAAAATTTTAAATCGGTTCTGTCCTTGTATGGGCAGTCTACATATCGATGACCTTATTTATAGCATGTGAAACACTGGATGGGCCGACGTGGTCGGTTGTCGCAATTCCCAGAGAATTGACCTCAACCTCCATATCCTCCCCGACGGTTGTTGAACCGACGCTCATATCGACGACCTTCATATCTTTGATTATTCTATTCCTTTTGAGCATTGCTTCGCTAGTTGTTATCGTTGTTCTGTACAACTGTGTTTGTCTGGTAGACTACTTGGTAGTTTTATCGATTGTTTAAGTTTAGGTGGAAGTCGGTCGTGGCGTGACTTTTTACTTCACAGATTGCACACCAAGATGCTTTGCCATTTTTTATGTTATATGGGCAATCTTTCGTTGTGTGTTCTGCATGTTCTTGGCAGATGTCGCAGAAGCAATTTGTCTGAACAAATCGAACGTCCTGTCGGCTGATGTCTTGTCGACAATTATATTTTGTGTGTCTGGCCGTTGAACATTTTGTGCACCAGACATCCTAATTCTTAAGTTTCAGCTATTTCAATTATTTCTACATGATTTTGAGCTGTTCTTCTAGTCTAGTATCCGTGGGATATGCTGGGAAATCTTCGTCCACCTCCACTTGTAGAGTTTTAGTAAGCGCACCTTCGTATGTTTTAAATGTCTCCAAGCTTATGTGTTGTCGAATTTTCTATGATAGACCTACAAGAAACCACTGAATTAATAGTTGTTCATCAATTACATAATCCAGTTGTCTGAGGAGGTCTTTCCAACGTTTGTCATACTCTCGAACAGACTCTGTTGGCTTTTGCGATGTTGTTTTCAACTTTTTAACTGCCAGATGTTTTGCATATGGAGTTTTAAAGAATGATAAGAATTGCACTTTAATTTTTACTTTAGATTCTTGAGGGGTTCTCTCAGTAAAGGTCATGTACCACGTTAGCGCTCTTTTCCTCAAGGCACCGGCGAACTGTGCCATCTGTTGATCTTCAGCTGTAACCTGATTTGCCTCCCATGTCGACTCACAGATGAACCAATGTCATATAGGATCTTCATCACCCTCGTATAGAGGGATATGCACTAGTCCATGACCCATGTCGGACTCGCTGTCGCTATCTCCTCCATACGAACGTTGTTGGCGGGGGGGGGTGGTNAGGATCTTCATCACCCTCGTATAGAGGGATATGCACTAGTCCATGACCCATGTCGGACTCGCTGTCGCTATCTCCTCCATACGAACGTTGTTGGCGGGGGGTGGTGGTGGGGTTCATGGGATGTTTTGCTTATCTCTTTGTGGAACGTTGTTGTCGACTAAACTTTCATTCCCATCGGTTGTTTTGTTTGTCATTTCTTCTCCGACAAGCAGTCGGTTCAGGTCGACTTCTCCTGTCGATGTCCAACTGCAATTATTTGTCTACATGTCTGACTATTCTGTGTTTTCCAAAGCTGTATTTGGCAGGGGGGATGCTCCTTCATGTGTCGGGTAAAGTAAGTGGATACTTCGATTGGAAGGATATGCCTAAAGTGTGACCCAGTTTCCTTCCTCCGATCGACAGATCACTAGATGATTATCATCATTTACCTCATCGTCTAGTCGGCTCTTTATACCAAACTCACCAGCTCTTAGTCTTAGGTCTTCTTCGACAATGGCTTGCATCCTGGTACTCGGATTTGTTGGAGACAGAGGTCTTATCTCTTGGGGAACTTCAATTTGGAGAGCTTCACGCTGCTCTATCCATAATTCTTTTTCCATGGGTGATGCCTCTTCATCCACGCCTTCTTCTTGTCGGTCATGACCCGACTCTGGATTTCTTTCTTGGTCTGTCACCCTAGTATTCATTCCTCTTTGCAGTGCTATAGCCCTTTCTCTTATTTCTTCCCTTCTTTTCAGCCTCTTCTCTCTCTCTATTCTCTGTAAATCCGTTGTACCTTTGTGTGTCACTGTCCGTTCGATTTCCTTTTTAGGTTGACTTTTCATTGCTGGTGATGGTATCTCCTTTTAGTCGACTAGAATCCTCTTCACTTTACCTCGACATACGACCAGCTCCCCCCCCCATAGCCTACCCGAGGCTTTAAAAAGCTTGGATAGTTATGTTTACTTTCTTAGGAAATATTCCCACTCCCTTTCGGCAATAAATTTCTCCCACTTTTTCTGTTTCTCCGCCCAGCTAGAATTTTGTGGCAGTACGTGTAGTGACGGAGGAGGTTCGACAATATGAGCCACTCCTTTTTCTATCAGGAATTTGAATAGTAGGGTTAGTAGGGAGCATAAGAACTGCTCGGTAAGGTCTGTATAGAATTTCTTCTGAATGGTTTCCACCGAAGCTATTTCTTCTATAGCTTGCTCCTCGCAGAATTCGTCAGTGATCTTTTCAAACCACCCCGACAGGTTTGTTCTTCCCCCTCAAATCAGTTTCTCTAGTAGCTCTTGGTCCTTAGTCGCTTCCAGCTTTTTCATCTAAAAGTTTTTTCAAAAGCTGGGGTACTGATTCTACAAACTTCTGGTGAGTTTCAGTGAAGAATCTCTCCTTCATTTGAGCAGTCGCCAATCTGTTTCTCCTCACATAATTATGCAAATAATTTGATATCTTACGCTCCCACCAGTTCTTAATCTCCTGTTCTGATATCATCTGCTTATAGTCATCTTAGATATGTACTATCGGCAACGGAACCAATGTTGTAATCTCATAGATCATAGAGGGTTACCAATAATACACATTAAAGCATACATACATAATAGATACAAGAGACAAGAACATAGATGTAGAATAGTAGATTATATTATTGTATGAGGGTCCATAAAAACACAGAACTGAACCGAGTTCTCATCTGGCTCAATAGCCTAATATATATGATTTACAAATAGTTACATATAACTACCTGTCGGTTCGGTCAACTGACATGACCTTATGCGGCCGACCTAATCTCTAATTAGTCAGCTAATCAACTTAGTTGGCTCATCGACTAGCTCCTCCAACAATCTGGCATAAAAATTGGCATTCGATCCTGAAGTAAAGGTGGTGGTCTCTGTGGATTGCCAGAAACAATTACATTTTCAATGATCAAATTCTGATCTCCCAAATCATGGATTTCAAAGCCAAATTGTTCATTGTTGAATTGGTTGGACACACATTGTATTTTTATTCCCTGAAAGCTGTGCTTTCACTGTGGTTGGGCTCTTGGATTCAATTGTGATGATCTCCTATTTTTGCTTGTCTACCACCCTATTCCTAGTTTGAAGCTATATGGGATCAAGTATATTTGACTCTATTTTGTTGTATTTTGTGTTTAAATATGTATTTTCAAGGACAACAACCCAAGATGCTTTAAACAGGTAAATTGTTGACATTTTTATCACTTTATTTATCATTTTGATGGATTTCAATTCATAACTGAAACTTTAGCTTTTGATTAAATGCTGATCATTTGTCAAAATCTTGTTTCCCACGCAGTTGTTTTTCTGGTAGCTCGATCTGACACCTGTTCCGGCACTCACTGAGCATGTATTGATTGGTTTAGATATTTGGGGGATTCATTTGCCCAAAATTACGCATGGATTTTATGCTTGGCCATTTCAATATGGATTATGAGCTATTAGTCATCATTCAAATGCTCTATTTCCTCCAGAAGTCGTGGCCCTAATCTCAAGCAATCTGGAAACGGCATTCCCGTCATTAATCAGGAACCTGATTTCGGGCTCAATTTCTGAGCAATCGATGGGGAATTATTCAAAACGGTTCAAAACCCACTTCATAAGTGGCCTTGTTTACCCCTAACGATGGGAAATTTTTAGAATTTCTGAACGAATGTGGAGAAATCCTTTCCGGAACAGACATTTCTTTTTCCAGATTTTGGTGTTGGTCGTTTTCTGGGTGGTTGCACGAATTTTTGATTTTTGGGATGGATCTTATCCATCTATTCATGTATAAATAAAGCCTTAGAAGGACGAGACAAGAGATGATATCCTGTAAAACTCTGATTTCAAATTAATTAAGTGACTGCTACATTTTATTTGTTAAAGCTTCAATTTCAGATCTAAAGGCGTTGAAGGCTGGGCCCACCTTCAACTCTTGTTGTTTATGTGTAGCTTTGTTTTCTCTTCACTACTGTAAGCAAAATCATATTATTTTGTTCCGATACTATTCTTTGTATATCAATGTGTTGGTAATCTTTACAAATATTGATGCTTGCATTGGATTGGTTGACATTATTGCATGTGTGTGAACATGCTTGGGTAATTTTGGTAGATCTGATTCAGTAAGCTGTAGAGTAGTGGAATGTGCCAAATCTAAATCCTTTTTTTCTTTTATTTTCAGAACTAGACTAGTTTGCAGAGTTTGCAGAGTTTATAAAATGTATAAAGGTTTTAGAGCTTATAACGTTCATGGGATTTGTCAGATAGCACCTTCAACTCTTGTTGCCTATATGTAGTTTTGCTTCCTTTCATTGCTGTAAGCAAATTTACACCGTTTATTCTTGATACTTGATACTGTCTTTTATGTATGTGTATGCTAGTAGTTTAACAAGGTTCAGGATTGAAAATAAATGTGTGCTTATATTGGATTGGTTAGTATTATAGAATGCATGGAAACAAACCAGTTTGTGTTAATGAACATATAGAGATAGGGTATTTAGTTAGGGACAATCTCATCTTTATTTGTAGATTCGATTGAATAAACTAAAGGCTTAAAACCAATAGAAAGAGTGGCCAGGCAAGTTGGATTCGAATCCTTTTCTTTTGTCATAGTATTAAGAATCGAATTGTTAAGTCTCTGGATAGAATTTCCACAGCTTACAGGATCGTTATGGCTTACATAGTTCCCATATTTACAGAGTTCACGGGTTTTTAAAGAGTTTAAAGAATTTATAGAGCTTATGAAGTTTATAGGGTTTGTAGATTAGCATTTCCAGAGTTCGTAGGCTAGCAAGATCAGATTTGTTGTGTAAGGAATTTGAATGAATCAGTGAGAGGAAGCTACAGTTTATGGATAATTAACAGTTTGTTTTTGCCAGTATATTTTGATTCTTGTTATTCATTCCTTTATAATTGTAGATCAAATTCACAAAACTAGCGCTAAATCTTGTGAGCTGCTCGAATTGATTTAAAACAGAGTTTTATTTAAATAGTTCCAATTCATTGTTATGATCATAGGGTATTGCTTCTTGCTCAAAAGGCAAATTCATTGCAGCAAATGTTGTTTTGATAGCATTGGTACAAAGCAAGGGTCGATAATCTACAAAGTAATAAGTTTTTAATACTTGTGAAAGATCTGTTAGATGTGTGACAGATTTTCCTTTGGAGGTGAAAACAGTTTGAGAAGTCCAGCATGTATAAGCTGAGTTGTAGAAGCTATGAGTGGAGTTGAGTGAGATATTAAAGATTGATTAAATAGTGTTTCTTCTATAGACAAGTTTGAAGATCTCTTTAGCAGTAGGAATTCATTCATTGAAGATACTTGATTGCCTGGTTGTTCTTTTGGAAATAGGTTAACATTGAGCATGATTTGAAACTGCTTTTATTAGATTTGGTAAACCTTGTGATTGCAAACAGTACTTAAAGGATTGAATTATTTTCTTAAATTAGGTTTAACATCTTTAGATCTTGGTTGTTCAGTAGAATAGTTCATTTTAGGAATTACATTTGTATGTGAGTAAATTAAAATTACCTTAGGTATGAGCTTGAAACCATTTTACTTTGCACATATAGTGTAGCAGCTCAAAGCTTACGTATCCCGGTCAATAATCAATTGAAGGTAAATTAATTACTGAACATTTTACCCAACAAAGTGCTGAAAAAATCAATTTGTGCTAAACCCGTCAGTCCTCCTCCCTTGAGGTTTCATGGAAACAAGGATGCATTCAAATCATTTTGGATGAGCTCCTCTTCAATGGTAATTTTCTTTGACGGTGCATCCAAGGGGAATCCTGGGATCTCGGGTGTTGAGGGTTTGGTTTTCTTGCCTTACAGATCGACCAAATTCAGTTTTTGCAGGGGACTTGGAACCATGTCAAGCAATCGGGCTGAAAGCTACTATCTCTTCATGGCGAGTCAGTTTGCTCAGGAGAAAGGATGCAAGTTCATCCAAAATTTTGGTGATTCTAAGTTGCTGATAAAAGCATTAAATTCAGCTGTTAGCTTCAATAATTATGCCTTGAATAAGTCTCTTAGATAATTTAGGATATATTGAAAGAATTTGACACGACCAATTCTTTTCACATCCTTCAGGACCTAAATAATCTTGCAGATGCCTTGGCTAATAGTTCAGATTTCTGTACTCTCTTGTAGAATGATAAGGTTGCAACATTATAGGGAAGGCTTGACATCAGTAAGACCCCAAATCCCACTTTCATCTTTGAGGATATCTATGAAGCATCTAGTAGTACAAGAGGGAAAGCATAAATAATGAATCATGAAGAGAAGTGCATTCTACTACAAGGTATTTGGAGTGAAGGAGAGGGTGAAGTTTCCCATGAGCATAAGGAGAAATATGTTGCAGCCATGGAATACATAACTAAAATTCTTACTGATGAGGATTGTACAAGAAAAGAGCAGGGTGTTCTTTCACTTGACCCTACCACCAATGTTGTATAAAAACAATCCAGAGGGATAAGAAACACTATGGACATGATTGAAAGAGTACCTACTGATGGGTTTTTAAATTTCACTGAGACATATATGGAGGGATGTCCATATCTCTATGTTGGTGACAAAGATATTTCACTTGAATAAATTATTCCAAGATCAACTTCCACTTCACTACTAGAGTACCATGAAGCTGATACTAGAGAGAGGGAAGAAGAAGAGGTTCATCTGCAAGAACCTCATTTTCTTGCAGCGTCATTGAAGATGGGTGAGTGAAAAATAAATGATGCCCTACACACTCTCCATAGAACCTGTGCATTGATGACAAATATCTGCTGGAATCTGGAGGAGAAATCTTCCATTGAAGACATGGAGAAGTTTCAGAAGGCCATGACAAGCACCACAGATAATTTTCCGTAGTTGCTTTTTGATAGAGACAGTCCACTTGAGCTTTTGGAGTTGTTGTGTGGAGCATCCTTGAATGATGAAGAAGAGATCTACAAGCTCACATAGGAATTATTGACAACACAAGATTCCTTTAAGAGCACTCAATGTGCACTCCAAGAGAACAAGATGGAGATAGAGAAACTTCAAGAGAAGTTGCAAAGATATCATCAACCCTCCTACACACCATTCAACCATATTCACAAGGCTCATTACATTATTGAAGACATGGAGGAATCTCATGGGATGGTGGATCATGAGATGCAATTGGTTTTTCATGTGCTTGAGAATTGTGCAAACAAGCCTGATTAGAACCATTCTCTTGACCTTTTCAAGAGAGAACTGGAGATGTTTTCTGGAGAGAGTCTCTTCTCCATGGATGAGATAGATGAGCTCACCTCAGTTGGAACAACCATTGAGGAAGAAGAGGTAGCCATAATTTGAGAGGATAAGTATTGCATAGATCTGATTCACAGTTCTACCCACACTTTTATTTCAACCTCATCAAGTGGAGATGAAAATTGGGAGAAGGAATTTTCCTTGTTGGTGCAACAGGAATAGCTGGAGGCTTTCCTACGTGTTCATAATGACTTGTCAAATGCACCATTCCCCTCCCAGCAGCCATATAGTGACATATTGGTGTCACTTGATTCCCTTCATCCACATATGGATTGGATGGAAGATTACATGTGTCACATGGAGTCTTCTTGCAGAAAAATGTCTAGTCATGAGCAGTGGAAGGTAGCTGAGCAAGCAAACTACTAAGAGGAGTTGACTAGAAAAATATCTTGCATAAGGTGGTATTTGTGGAGGAAATCTAAACAGTTGGATGGATGCTTGCATCCTCTGACCAGTGGCAAAGAGTTGAGCCATTGGTATTGTGCACATGGGAAAGCAATAAAATTCCCATATGGATATGTATTGGAGTTATGCACCTTGGAGGATGTACCTTTTCCTTACCCCATGGAAGTTTCAGCAGACACATCCTACATATTCTGTGTGCAACATGGGAATCAATGGATATTGGAGGATCCCCATAATTTCCTTGGGACAAGGGACTCACACCTATGTCATTGCAGCAACATAATTGTGAGATTCAGTGTTGATGTGCATCAAGCACATAAAGAACTTTATGTTGGGTGGGGAAGTCTCAAATATTTCTGACTTTGCATTTAGAGTATTCAATTTTCAGTGCAGTGGTATGATTTCCACATCATGAATTTCATTTCCTGTGATGATAATTTTTTTATGGTGGATACAAATGTTTGGATACTTATAGTTGAGGAAATGGGATCCAAGAATAATTTTGTCTGATAGATTGTGTTGGAAGGAATTCTCACTGAAGGGGGTGCAATGCAAACAATGGGACCCCGGCATAGCTTGTTCTTGGGAAAACTTTACATGCTGGGTTGATTTACAAGGTCATCTTTTTTGCACATTATTTCATTCTCCAGTTCTCCTACATGGTGGACAAATTTGCAGCACTCTAGAGTTCTTCTGCTTGAGGACAAGTAGATTTGGGAGGGGAGGACTGTCATGTCCCCACATTTTGACCACTAAAATTGTGGACCTTGCTAAACACCTACGGGGATTAAGTGGCTTTAATTCATTAGCCTAGGGAAAATTTTCTAATAATTATTATCGAGGCATGCACTTGTTTTTTATTTATCATTATTATTTATCATACAATTTAATTATGTGGAAATAAGATTTTCATGTTAGGAGGGGGCGCACTTGGGCAAGCCAAATTGCCAAGGAGGAAAAGTGGAAACTCTATGACAAAAGCAGTCGGAGAGAAAAGGGAAAGTGCCCAAAATCTATGACAAAAGAAGTCAGATACAAAAGAGGAAACAATTGACAAAGGAGGGTGCAGTTTCCTTTTGGAGACCAATAAAATATGTCATAGGAAAAGCAATAAAAGCTTGACAAAGGAGGGTGCAGTTTCCTTTTGGAGACGCAGTCTCAAAAGCAAGGAAAAGAATAATCATTGTTAGGGATAAAAACAAAAACTCTTTGACTAAGGAGTGCGTAGTTGCTAATTCAGATGGATGACTTGGACATAGAAACATCTCCACATGGCCCCTACATTCCAATTTTGTGATTGAGGGTTCATGACTTGGATAGGGTTACGGTTTTAGGTAGATGACTTTCTCTCAGAGGTCACCTATTACCTTTACTTGCTAATAAGGTCACCCATGCACGTTCGGAGTGCATGATGATCAACCAGTGAGATCATATTAGTCATCTACTGCAGCCACTATCTCAGCTAGTCTCATGTGTGATTTTGGGCCTCTTGCCCATTGTTTTGAGCTCTAATTTGGAGTGGTCAGTCCTATACTTTGATTTTGTTATGCACCATTAAAATAACTATGATAAATATCTCTATATTACTGTCAAAATATTGTCCAATTAGTTCATATGTGACATCTTTTGTCAATGAGATCCAATCCATGCTTAAATGAGGGTTTTTGGTCAAATAAATGCAATAATAAATGAGTCAAGGATATGCGAATGATTATGATTGATGTAATATGTTGATGTCAGTTGTATTAGGATCCGTCAATTTCATTTCTCAGATGTGATTCACTTATTCCATGAATTTCATGTGTTTCTATGCACCCTAGCTAGATAGCTAGTTAAAATTGACTAGTGTAGTTGCTTCTTCATTTCCGTGAGTTCTATTCACTCAATTTCGATTCTGTAAGTTGTTATGTGTCACTGAAATACCCCTATATCCATACATATTATCATATATATAATTAGTTGAGACCGTACTTTGTCTTGGTAGCCTCCATTGCACAAGAATTCCCTAGGCAATAATTGCCTAATTTTCCGAAATTACTCCTAAACTCCCCAAAATTCTCCAGAACTGTCCATGGTTGAAAGGAACTGAACATGTCTTCCTAGTTTCATGGTTGGGTGGTCTAAAAGTGTGGGAGTAAGTTTCAACATAGCTGGCTCTGAAACCTAAATGGTTCCTGATCTAAATGTGTTAGGGAAGATTAATTCAATGTTCTAAAACTATCCTTGGTTTCTTCCCTCTGCCTTCTTCCATACTTATGAATTTCTCAACAAAGTACCTTCATTTTCCTAGTCTTAAATCTTACTGAGTGTTTGCAAGTTTTATATCAGAAATTTAATTAAAATTATAGCAATAGTAGTGATTTGTTCTATATATCAAACTTCAGATCATTACAGTGGTATCGTATCACTTTCCTGCACCCGTGTGGAAGGTAAGATATTAATGAATAAAATTTTGGAAATCACTGAATCCAGTTGCAGCTATGAGGTTGCTACCAATGATTGAAGAAGACATTGAGCAGTATGAAGAAGAATATTATGAAGAGCCCACATGCAGTAGCTCAGGTAGATTATGTAGGGATGATGTTGATGATTTATTGCCTCCAAATTATGATGAATCCATTTGGCATAAATCCACTAGTGTTGGTGGACAAGTGTTCAATGGGAATAATTCTAAGAAATATTCCCAGTATTTCATGGAATACCTTGCCTTGAAAGAAGAGATAAGGGAGGTATTATCTTTTTGAGATTTCTGTACTCTGGATATACATAAGCTATTCAAAGATCCTCATTGTGGGGAAAACATAAAAATATTGCACACATGGTTGATGAAGTGTGCCAGAAAGTGTGGACTAGTTGTTTACCACCTAGAGAAAAAACGCAAGATTCATCAAAGCCATCTACTTGCCCAAGCATTAGGAGACTGTTTAGTTTTTATTCCAACAGAGTGTCCAAAATTTGTGAGATGAGGACCACTCAAGATGAAGAATCCTAAAGTGTCTTGGAGGAGAATAGAAATTAGGTAGAGACATGGATCCATGAAGTGGAGTGCAAGTCATCGCAAGGTGGTTGCATAGGAAAAGAGAGTAAAGATGAATGCACTTTCAGTTTCTTTGTGGGTAATCTCTAGATCACTGCTCAAGATGTTGGTTCATGTATGGGTGGTGAGATATATTTTGGATGAGATCCAAAAGAGGTACATAAACCATATTTATAGTCATCTCCTTAGGCCACACCGCTTAGGTGTGAACCGGAAAATTTGGTGGAGGAGCAGGCCACCAAAGTATCTGTACAGGAAGAGGATGAGGTGAATAACATGTATGATGAAGTTTCTGATTTTTTCAGCAGCCATGTTAACCTACAACCATTTTATCCATGGGAGGATAAAATGTCTTCACTTGCATCTGAGGACTGCAAAAAGAAGGCCAATTGTGAGAGAGATAAATTCACCCCTAGTTTCTCTATTGGTGATCACAAAATGAGTGTAAAGAAGGGTGAGGTTGTCAATGACGATAAAGAATATTTTGGATCAGATCTAAAAGTAGAACATATATCATATTGAAATCATCAGTTGATCTTCCTAAGTAAGTGGAATACAAGCCCCCACTAGCTGGGTATGAACTAGGAAATCTGAATGAGAAAAATTTGATTCAAAGGGATGCACACAGTTCAGATTTCTATACTCTCTTGTAGAATGATAAGGTTGCAACCAAATCAGGGGGGAATGCTTGATATCATTAATACCCAAATCCCACTTTCATCATTGAGGGGAGCTATGAATGATCTAGTCTTGCAAGTGGGAAAGCAGAAATAAAGAATCATGATGAGAAGTGCAAGCTACTGCAAGGTATTTGCAGTGAAGGAGAGGGTGGAGTTTCCCATGAGCATAAAGATAAATATCTTGCAGCCATGGAATACATAACTAAAATCCTTACGGATGAGGATTGTGCAAGAAAAGAGCAGGGTGTTCTTGCACTTGACCCTATCACCAATGTTGTATAAGAACAATCGAGAGGGATAAGAAACACTATGGACATGATTGAAAGAGTACCTAAAGATGGGTGCTAAAATTTCACCGATGGAGGGATGTCCATATCTCTATGTTGGTGACATAAATATTTCACTTGAAGAAAAGATTCCAATATCAGCTTCCACTTCACCACTAGAGTTCCATCATAGTTCCATGAAGTTGATACTATAGAGAGGGAAGAAGAAGAGGTTCATCTGCAAGAACCTTATTTTCTTGCAGGGTCACTGAAGATGAGTGTGTGAAAAATCAAAGAGGCCCTACACACCCTCCATAGAACCTTTGCATTGATGAGAAATCTCTTGTGTAAGTTGGAGGAGAAATCTTCCATTGAAGACATGGAGAAGTTTCAGAAGGCCATGAAAACCGCCAAAGGTAATTTTCTGCAATTGCTTTCTAATAGAGACAGTCTACTTGAGCTTGTGGAGTTGCTGCATGGAGAATCCTTGAAGGATGAAGAAGAGATCTGCAAGCTCACATAGGAATTATTGACCACCCAAGAGTATTTGAAGAGCACTCAATGCACACTCCAAGAGTCCAAGATGGAGATAGAGCAACTTCAATAGAAGTTGCAAATATCTCACCTACCCTCCTACACACCATTCAACCATCTTCACAAGCCTGATTGAAATATTGAACACATGGAGGAATCTCATGGGATGGTGGATCATGAGATGCACTTGGTTTTGCATGTGCTTGAGAATTATGCAGACAAGCCTGATTAGACCCAAGCACTTGACCTTTTCCAGATAAAATTGGAGTTGTTTTCTGG
Source organism: Pseudotsuga menziesii (assembly GCA_001517045.1). NCBI lineage: Eukaryota > Viridiplantae > Streptophyta > Pinopsida > Pinales > Pinaceae > Pseudotsuga > Pseudotsuga menziesii. The sequence goes on along the minus strand of LPNX010112722.1, from coordinate 1,063,272 downwards.
AGAGAGTCTCTTCTCCATGGAAGGTACAAATCATATCACCTCAGTTGGAACAACCATTGAGGAAGAAGACTAGAAAACCATAAGTTGGGAGGATAAGTATTGCAGAGATCTGATTCATAGTTCTACCCACACTTCTATTTCAGCCTCATCAAGTGGGGATGAAAATTGGGAGAAGGATTTTTCCTTATTGGTGCAACAAGAAGAGATGGAGGCTTTACTAGGTGTTCATAATGACTTGCCGAATGCACCATTCCCCTCCCAACATCCACATAGGCACATATTTCTATCAGTTGATGGCATTCAGCCACATATGGATTGGGTGGAAGATTACATGTCACACATGGAGTCTTCTTGCAGAAAAAATTATGCTCATGACCAGTGGAAGGTAGATGAGCAAGAAAAATGCCAAGAAGAGTTGATTAGAAAAGTCTATTGCATAAGGTGGTATTTGTGGAGGAAATTCACACGGTTTGGCGGATGCTTGCATCCTTTGAACAGTGGCAAAGAGTCGAGCCATTGGCACTGTGCACATGGGAAAGAAATAAAATTCCCATATGGATCTGATATTTGGAGGATTTGTTCATCTAGGGAAAGAATGGGTAGATACTTATTGGAGTTATGAACCTTGTAGGATGTACCTTTTGCTTACACCATGGAATTTTTAGTAGATACATCCTACATCTTCTGTGAGCTACATGGGCATCAATGGATGTTGGAGGATGCCCGTAATTGTCTTGGGACAGGGGACTCACACCTATGTAATCACAACAACATAATTGTGAGATTCAGTACTGATGTGCATCAAGCACATAAAGAAATTTATATTGGGTGGGGGAGTCTCACATATTTCCGATTTTGCATTAAGAGTCTCGAATTTTCAGTGCGGTGGTATGATTTCTACATCATGAATTTCATTTCCTGTGATGATGAATTTTTATGGTGGATACAAATGTTTGGATACTTATAGTTGAGGAAATGTGATCCATGCATAATTTTGTCTGATAAGTTGTGCTGCAAGGAATTCTCACCGAAGGGGGTGAAATGCAAGCAATGGGTCCCTGTCATTGCTTGTTTTTGGGAAAACTTTACATGCTCTCTTGATTGATTAAGTCATTTTTTTGCACACTGGTTCATGCTCCAGTTCTCCTACATGGTGGACAAATTTGCAGCACTGGAGTGCTTCTACTTGAGGACTAACATATTTGGGAGGGAGGACTAACACATCCCCACATTTTGACCACCAAAAGTGTGGACCTTGCTAAACACCTAGGGGGACTAAGTGGCATTAATTCATTAGCCTAGGGAAATTTTGGTAATAATTATTATTGAGGCATGTACTTAGTTTTTATTTATCATTATTATTTATGACACAATTTAATTATGTGGAAATAATATTGCCCTGCCAAGACGGTGCACTTGGGAAAACCAATTTGCCAAGGAGGATAAGTGGAAACTCTATGACAAAAGTAGTCAGAGAGAAAAGGGAAAGTGCCCAAAAGCTACCACAAAAGAATCCAGATACAAAAGAGGAAACAATTGACAAAGGAGGGTGCAGTTTCCTTTTGGAGACTCGGTCTCAAAAGCACAGAAACGCATAAAAGTTGTCAGGGATTAAAGCAACAACTCTTTGAAAAGGAGGGTGCAGTTGCTAAGTAAGATAGATGACTTGGATAGGGGAACATCTCCACATGGCCCCTACATTCAAATTTCCTCAAGTAGGGTGCATGACTTGGCTAGGGTTAGGGTTCTAAGTGGATGAATTGCTCTCATAGGTCACCTATTGCCTCTACTTGCTAAGAAAGTCACCCAAATATTTATTAAAGCAAAATTAGAGCTCCATTTACTAGTTTTTTTGATGAATTAATTGGTTCATTCCTATGTGAGCATAGTCTTCTGAGTGAAGTACCTTAGACCCTTGGGAGATGAGCCCCAAATCTTTGCTCCCCCACTTCTACATTCCCATTCCTTTCTCATTGCAGGTGTGGAGTGCATGATGATCATCTAGTAAGACCATATCAGTCATATATTTCAACCGCCATCTCAGTAAAGTCAAGCTCCAATGAATACCAAGCTTCAACTATGCTCCGAGCTAGTCTCATGTCTGATTTTGGGTCTCTTGCCCATTGTTTTGAGGTCTAATTTGGAGAGGTTAGTCATCCACTACCATTTTTTTATGAACCAGTTGAATAAATATGATAAATATCTCTGTATTACTATCAACATACTATCCAATTAGTTCATATGTCACATATTCTGTCAATGAGCTCCAATCCATGCTTAAATGAGGGTTTTTTGTCAAATAAATGCAATAATAAATGAGTCAAGGATATGAGAATGATTCTGAGTGTGGTAAGTTGTTGATATAAGCTTTATTAGTCACTTTTAATTTCATTTCTCATATATTATGCACTTCTTCCAATAATTTCATGTGTTTCTAACCGTTTCTTCAATTACGTGAGTTCTATTCACTCAATTTTTATTATTCAAGTTAATGTGTGTCAATGGTAGACCCCTATATCCATACACACTCTTAGATAAAAAATTATTTGATTTTGTACTTTATTTTGGTAGCCTCCATTGCGCAGGACTTCCCTAGGCCAAAGTTGCCTAATTTTCCCAAATCAATCCTAAAATCCCAAAAATTATCCAGAAGTGTCTTATACTATCCTGAACCTTATTTAATGTTGTATATATGTATGACAACATCTCCGTGCCTTTCCCCAAGCCCTTGGATGAAAGGAACTGAATAAGTCTTCCTAGTTTCATGGTTGGGTGGCTAAGAAGCGTGGGAATAAGTTTCAGCATAGATGACTCTGAAACCTAAATGGTACCATATATAAATGTGTCATGGAATATGAATTCAATGTTATGAAACTATCCTTGTTTGCTTCCCTCTTCCTCCTTCCATACTTATGAATTTCTCAACAAAATACCTTCATTTTCTTAGTCTGAAATCTTACCGATTGTCTGCAAGTTTTAGACTAGAAATTTAATTAAAATTGCAGAAATATTAGTCATATGATCTGTATATAAGAATTTGGATCATTATAGTGGTATAATATCACTTTCATCCACCCCTATGGAAGGTAATCTCTTAGTGAATAAAATTTTGCAAATCACTAAATCTAGTTGCAGCTATGAGGTTGCTACAAATGATTGAAGAAGACATTTAGCAGTATGAAGATCCCACATGCAGTACTACAGGTATATTATGTAGGGATGATGTTGATGATTTATTGCCTCCATATTATGATGAATCCATTTTGAATAAATCTACTAGGGTCAGTAGACAAGTGTTGAATGGGAAGAATTTTAAGAAATCTTTTCAGTATTTCATGGAATACTGTGCCTTGAAAGAAGAGATAAGGGAGGTCTTATCTTTTTGATATTTCTGTACTCAAGAGATATAGAAGATATTTAGAGATCCCCACTGTGGGGAAAACATAAAAAATATTGCACACATGGTTGATGAAGTGTGGAAGAAGGTGGAGACTAGTTGTTTACCACCTAGAGCAAAAAGGGAAGATTCATCAAAGCCATATGCTTGCCCAAGCATTAGGAGAATGTTTGTTTTTTCTTCCAATACAATGTCCAAAAGTTGTGAGTTGAGGACCACTGAAGATGAAGAAGCCTCAAGTTTCTTGGAGGGGAATAGAAATGAGGTAGAGGCATAGATCCATGAAGTGGAGTGCAAGTAACCGCAAGGTGGTTGCATAGGAAAATAGAGTAAAGATGAACGCACTTCCAGTTTCTTTGTGGGTAATCTTCAGAACACTGCTCAAGATGTTGGTTCATGTATGGGTGGTGTGACATATTTTGGATAGTATCCAAAATAGGTACACAAACCATATTTACAGACACCTCCTGAGCCACATAATGAAGAAGAAAACAAGGCCACATCGCTTAGGTGTGAACCGAATTTTTTTGTGGAGGAACAGGCCACCAAAGTATTTGTACAGGAAGAGGATGAGGTGAAGAATATGTATGATGAAGTTTCTGATTTTTTCAGCAGTCATGTTCACCTGCAACCATATGATCCATGGGAGGATAAAATGTCTTCACTTGCATCTGAGGACTGCAAAAGGAAGGCCAACTGTAAGAGAGACAAATTCACCCCTAGTTTATTTGTTGGTGATCACAAAATCAGTGAAAGGAAGGGTGAGGTTGTCAATGATGATAAGGTATATTTTGGATCAGATAAAAAAGAAGAAAATATATCAGATTTGAAATCATCAGTTGATCTTCCCGAGGAAGTGGAAGACAAGCCCCCACCAGCTGGGTATGAACTAGGAAATATGAATGAGAAAAATCTGATTCAAAGGGATGCACACGGTTCATATTTATGTACTCTCTTGCATAATGATAAGGTTTAAACCAAATCATAGGGAATCCTTGACATCATTAAGACCCCAAATCCCACTTTCATCATTGAGGAGAGATATGAACCATCTAGTCTTGCAAGTGGGAAAGCATGATTAAAGAATCATGAAGAGAAGTGCAAGCTACTGCAAAGTTTTTGCAGTGAAGGAGTGGGTGAAGTTTCCCATGAGAATAAAGATAGTATGTTGCAGCCATGGAAGACGTAATTGAAATCCTTACCGATGAGGATTGTGCAAAAAAAAAGTAGGTTTTTCTTTCACTTGACCCTACCACCAGTGTTGTAGAAGAACAATCCAGAGGGATAAGAAACACTCTAGACATGATTGAAAGAGTACCTAATGTTGGGTGGTCAAATTTCATTGGGACATCTATAGAGGGATGTCCATCTCTCTATGTTGGTGACATAGATATTTCACTTGAAGAAAAGATTCCAAGATCAACTTCCACTTCACCACTAGAGTTCCATGAAGTTGATACTAGAGAGAGGGAAGAAGAAGAGGTTCATCTACAAGAACCTCATTTTCTTGCAGGGTCACTGAAGATGAGTGATTGCAAAATCAAAGAGGCCCTACACACTCTCCATAAAACCTTTTCATTTATGAAAAGTATCTGTTGGAAGTTGGAGTAGAAATCTTCCATTGAAGACACGGAGAAGTTTTAGAAGGCCATCCCAAGCACCAAAGGTAATTTTCTGCATTTACTTTCTAATAGAGACAGTCTACTTGAGCTTCTGGAGTTGTTGTCTGGAGCATCCTTGAAGGATGAAGAAGATATCTGTAAGCTCACACAGGAATTATTGACCACCCAATATTCCTTGAAGAGCACTCAATGTGCACTGCAAGAGTCCAAGATGGAGACAGATCAACTTCAAGAGAAGTTGCAAAGATCTCACCCACCCTCCTACACACCATTCAACAATATTCACAAGGCTAATTGCATTATTGAATATATGGAGGAATCTCATGGGATGGTGGATCATGAGATGCACTTGGTTTTGCATGTGATTGAGAATTGTGCAGACAAGCCTGATCAGAACCAAGCACTTGAATTTTTCTAGAAAAAACTAGAGCGGTTTTCTGGAGAGAGTCTCTTCTCTATGGAAGAGACAGATGAGCTCACCTTAGTTGGAACAACCATTGAGGAAGAAGAGGCAACCATAACTTGGGAGGATAATTATTGCATAGATATGATTCAAAATTCTATCCACACTTCTATTTCAGCGTCATCAAGTGGGGATGGAAATTGGAAGAAGGAATTTTCCTTGTTGGTGCAACAGGAAGAGCTGGAGGCTTTCCTAGGTGTTCATAATGCCTTATTGAATGCACCATTCCCCTTCCAGCAGCCACATAGGCACATATTGCTGGCACTTGATGCCATTCACCAACATATGGATGGGGTGGAAGATTACATGTCACACATGGAGTCTTCTTGCAGAAAATTTTTATGCTCATGAGCAGTGGAAAGTAGCTGAGCGATCAAACTACCAAGAGGAATTGATTAGAAAAATATCTTACATAAGGTGGTCTTTGTGGAGGAAATCCACATAGTTGGATGGATGCTTGCATCCTTTGACTAGTGGTAGAGAGTTGAGCCATTGGGATTGTGCACATGGGAAAGCAATAAAATTCCCACATGGATCTGATATTTGGAGGATTTGTTCATCTATGGCAGGAATGGGTAGATACTTGTTGGAGTTATGCACCTTGGAGGGTGTACCTTTTGCTTACACCATGGAATTTTCAGCAGACACATCCTACATCTTCTGTGAGCAACATGGACATCAATGGATGTTGGAAGATGCCCATAATTGTCATGGACAGGGGACTCATGTTATATTTTTAACATTAAGCTAGCATTACATTAGGATATTTAACTGAGAGAATAACAAGCACAACGATCAAACACAAGAGTCAATGAACATAAAGTTTTTCCTCGGGGAAACCATAAATGGAGAAAACCCCACAACTTCCTTAGAGATAGAATCAGCACCAAAGTAAAACCCAAAAAATAGTAAGATGATCTCCCAACAGCAGTAACCTTGTTTCTTCCTTGCCCCAGTGTCTTTCTCTTCCTCAGATATGCGCTACAATTGAGTGTGAGTGAGTGTGTGATAAATAGAGATGCTAGCTCTCTATTTATACTAATTCCCGACTTGACTAAACCCAACTAGGGATGACTTCATTAGGTGAGTCTAACAACCCTAGTGCCCTGGAACTGCGGGGACTTTAACCCTTAGACAATAGGAGGGTTACCCACCTTGACTTGACATGACTTGTTTACATTATAGAAACTCCCGATAGGAAAATCGGGGCATGACATGACTCAAGTACATTACAAATACATCCTGGAATAAACATCGGGTTACAATACATAAGAAATACAAGTGAATACATTCTGAAGTTACAATTACATCAACACTCCCTCTTAACTAGGAAGGTATTCTCTCGACACAATTTATCAGCACAAGTCTTCTTCTTTGTATCATCTGGATCATTATCGAGTCCTCATCATCTTCACCTTCAAGTCATCTTCATCTTCAAGTCATCTTCATCTTCAAGTCATCTTCATCTTTAAGTCATCTTCATCTGGATCTGGATCATCACTCGATCTGGATCATCATCACTGTATCTGGATGATCATCACTGGATCTGGATCATCACTGGATCTGGATCATTACTGATGGATCATCATCATTGGATCATCACGGGTGCTATCTCATGATTCTTCTCGTCACAAGAAGTTCTACAGCGCTAGCCCTTTTTCATGTTGGTTGTAGGCCTAGCCTCCATGTAGGTATTCTTCAGCGCTTATATTTAACCCTAAGTCAGAATGTCCCACCCAGCACTTATATCTGATCATGTAGGAATCAATCCTATAATCATATCAGAAAGGCACACCCAACACTCACATCTGACCATGTGGGAACCAATCCCACAACCCTGTCAGAAAGGCCCAGCACTCACATCTGACCATGAGAGGAACCAATCAAGCATTCATGTCAGAAAGGCTCTGCACTTACATTTGACCATGCGAGGAACCAATCCAACATACATGTCAAAAAGCTCTGCACTTACATTCGACCATGCGAGGAACCAATCCAACATACATGTTCAAAAGGGCTCTGCACTTACATCTAACCATGCGAGGAACCAATCCAGCATGCATATCAGAAGGGCTTTGCACTTACATCTTCCCATGCAAGGAACCAATCCAGCATGCATGTCAGAAGTGCTCTACACTCACATCTGATCATGTAGGAACCAATCCTATAGTCACATCAGAATGGCCCTCAGTCCCAGACTAAGCTTTCTTGGTAACTGACCAAGTGCCTCCATTCTAAGAATGTCATTGAATGCTTACTTCTGATCATGTAGGAACCAATCCTATAGTCTCATCAGAATGGCTCAGCACTCATATATGACATGGAAGGAACCAATTCTCTCACCATGACAGAATGGCTCAACGCTTACATCTAACCATGGAAGGAACCAATCCTCTCACCATGTCAGAATGGATTTGGGTCTCATCATTTACCCTTGGAGGGAACCTTGATCTAGAGAACACCAAGCTTCTCCCTGAAGTACTCAAACTTCACCCCAGCCAATGGATTTGTCAACACATCAGCTATCTGATTGTCCGTCGCAACATACTAGAGCTTCACTACTCCCCTCTTCACCATATCCCAGATATAGTGATACTTGATCTTGATATGCTTTGACTTGTCATGGAACACTAGATTCTCTGACAACTTCACGCAACTCTGGTTGTCACAATGTATACAAGTAGCATCCATTTGGAGATCAAATAAATCAAACAATAGCATTCTCAGCCATACTGCCTCACAACTAGCTAAACAAGTTGTGACATACTCTGTTTTAGCTGTACTCAGTGCCATGCAGGATTGCTTCTCGCTAAACCAAGAGATCACACCTGATCCCATACTGAAGCAACACCCTGAAGTGCTCTTCCTATCAATGGAATTGCCTGTCCAATCTGAATCAACATAATCCTCCAGGTTAATCTTCTGATTCACCTCATACTTGAGTACATAATCAACTGTACCCCTTAGGCATCTCAGAATATGCTTTGCAGCAATCAAGTGAACATGTCTCGGATCTGTCAGGAATTGGATCAAGGTGTTCATAGCAAAGAAAATGTTTGGTCTCATGTTCATCAGGTACATCAAGGACCCAATCATTTGACGATACATCATGGCATCAATCGCTTCTGATGAAGCATCACTCAATAGCTTCAGGTTCGATGCCATAGGTGTGGTCATGGCCGTGTAGTCCATCATCCCGAACCTCTTCAAGATCTCTACTGCATACTTCATTGTCCGAGGGAGATTCCATTAGTATTCTTCCACACCTCCATGCCTAGAAAATAGTGTATCATACCCAAGTCCTTCATTTCAAACTCGGCAGCAAGATTTCTCTTCGTATCAGTAATCAACCCATCCATACCTGTTACAAACATATCATCTACATATAGTAGGAGCATCACTGGGTTTCCATCTTCAACCTTGTAGTAAAGGTTGGAATTTGCTTTACTCTTGGTAAAGCCCAAACTAGATAGAAAGCTGTCAATTCTGTCGTACCATGTCTTGGGTGCCTGTTTCAAACCGTACAGGGATTTCTTCAATCTACACACATGAGACTCCCTGTCATGTGTCTCAAAACCGAGTGGCTGCTCTACATACACTTCCTCTTCCACTACACCATTCAATAAAGCAGTCTTGACATCCATTTGGTGTATCTTCCATTTCATCACTGCAGCTAGAGCAAGTACTGATCTGATGGAAGTGTATCTGGCTACAGGTGCAAAGGTTTCTTCATAATCTATTCCTTCTTTCTATGAGAAGCCATGAGCCACGAATCTTTCCTTATATTTCTCTATGCTACCATCTGCAACATGCTTGATCTTGTATTTCCATTTGGAAGTTACAACCGACTTCCCTTTTGGTCTTGGGACAACATCCCAAACATCATTCCTCATGATAGATTGGTACTCTTCGATCATAGCATCCTTCCATTCTTTCCGTTCTACCACTTCTTCATAATTGGAAGGTTCTTTATTGATAAAGTCACATAGTAAAGCTACATATCAGGAGCATGATATGGTTCTCTTTCTTTCTCTGTGATTCTCTTCTAAAGCCCCATATATTTCCACACCATGGATAACTTCTCGTACCCAAGCAGTTTTCCTCTTGTGAGGATTCTTCTCTTGAGGTGGATCTACAGGTTCTTATGGTTCTTCAAATTCTCGATCTTCTTCTTGAATCTCTTCATTCATGGTTGTATCATGAATTCTGGGTGCTTCTACTTCTTCAGGTTCTTCAGCAGGTCTCTTTCTAGATTTGTTGTAAGTTGTCCCTTCGTCAAATGTTACATCCCTGCTGATGTCGATCTTCTTGAATCCTGGGAAATATATTCTGTAAGCCTTCGAGCTTTCAGAGTATCCCACAAATATACCCTTCTTTCCTGAAGGATCTAATTTTGTTCTCTTCTCTTTTGGAATGTGTATGTACACTGGACAACCGAATATTTTGAGATGGCTGACTTCTGGTTTCTTGCTGGAAAAGACTTCTACAGGTGTCTTATTCTCGAGTACCCTATGTGGAGTACGGTTTTGTACATACATCACTGTTTTGGCAGCCTCTGCCCATAGATGCATGGGAAGATCTTGATCATGAAGCATTGCTCTTGCAGCTTCCATGATAGTTCTATTCTTCCTTTCTGCAACCCCATTCTGTTGTGGATTATATGGAGTGGATAACTCCCTCTTAATCCCTATTCTTTGCATAAGTATTTGAATTCATTTGATGTGAATTCTCCACCATTATCTTATCGAAAGGTCTTGATCTTCTTTTCTGTGTGGTTCTCAATCAAGGCTTTGAAGTCCTTGAACTTGCTGAAAACTTCATCTTTGTTCTTCATGAAGTAAATCCATGTCTTCCTAGAAAAGTCATAAATGAAAGAAACATAGTATACATACCCGCTTAGTGAACTTCATGACATTGGTCCACATACATCAGAGTGGATGATTTCCAAGATTCCTTTTGCCTTGCTTTCGCTACTTGGAAATTTCTTCTTTGTATTCTTTCCTTTCGCACATCCTTTGTAGACCCCTTCATGTTTTGCTTGAATTTTTGGAAGACATTCAACAACTTTGCTTGCAAGTGGTAGTGCTCTCTAGTGCACATGTGCAAGCCTTATGTGCCAAAGTTCATTTGGATCTACTGTGTCATGGACCAATGCTTGTTCTGGATGGCCCATCAATTTGTATAATCCTCCTTCTTGTTCTCCAATCACTATTGCATTGTCAATAGTCTTTCCTCTTGACCACATGAGGACTTGGTCATCTACAAATGCAGCTCTCATGACTTTTGCATCCAGTGCCGATATGGAGAGAAGATTCTTCTTTAGTCTTGGTACAAACAAGACATCCTTCATTTTCATAGAATTTTTAGAGTCTAACTTGTAGGAGGATTCACCACTACCTTTTATGGGATATTGGTAGTCATCCCCAAGTTTCACCTTATGGGGTGAATTATGTTCGGATAGTTTCTCGAAGGATTCCTTGAAACCTATCATGTGTTTGGAAGCCCCACTGTCAATAAGCCAATCTTTGCTTCCATGAGTGACAGTTCCCGTGAGAGCGGAGATTAGAACATATTCTTCTTCACTTTCTTGTTTTACTCTCTTTCTGGGAGGATCATCATCCTTAGCAGTGTGAGCATGATGTCTTCTTTTGGAGTTCCTCTTCTTCTTAGATCCATTCTTATTCATGGGACAATTTCTAGCAAAGTGTCCTATTTCATCGCATGTATAAGATCTAAGTTTGGATGAACCTTTCTGATGAGAATGCTTACCTTGGTGATGATGCTTTTCCCTTCTTCCTTTCTTGGAATGTACTGTGAGATATTTATCTTCACTTCCCATCTTTTCTTCTCGAGCTGCTATTCGAGCTTCTTCTTGTGAACATTCTTCCCACAGTATACTGAACTTGACTAACTTCTTCCTAGCATAGATTCCTTGGATGAAAGAATCCCATGACCTAGGGAGACCATTCAAGGTTGTCATCACAATTTCTGCATTCTCCGCTTCTTCATCTATTGGTTCCAGCCGTTCTTTGATCTGGGAGACCCTTGTGAAGTATGACTGGATGGTCTCCTCTTTCTGAATCTTGACATTCTTCAACTGGTTCCTTAGAGTCATCTTTCGATTGATGTTATTCCCTTCAAATAGTTTGGTTAGGGCATCAAACATAGATTTATGTGTCTTTAGGGAGGATACCTATGGTATGAGGTGATCCTTGATTGAATCAACAATAATCCTCTTTGCCATAACCAAATTCTTCTTATGTAAGGCATTAGCCTCATCTCCCTCTGGAACTGGAACCTCCTCACTGATATAGGAGTCCAACTCATTTTTTTCCAGGACTAGGGAGATCCTATACTTCTAGGCTCAGAAGTTATTAGCTCCCTTAAGCTTTTCATCAAACTTAGTATGATGAGACATCTTAACCGAGAACCTCAAATGGAAATACAAAAGATTTAGATCTTACCAAGTCAAGATGTCGGATCTGGATTTGGAGCTGAAATCCTGTAGTGCTGGTTCAGGAGCAGATTAGGGTTTTGCTTTTCTGGAGTTATGTCCAACAAAATGCTTTGATCTTGATCCCTAACTTCAATTTTGAGGAGGAAATCAATCCAGGCCTGGGCTCACTGAAAAATTCCTCTTCTGTGAAAAGCCCTAATTTCCGGCAGTGTGTCAGGTCCAAAACTGAAAAACCCTAATAAGTGACAGAAAGATGCGCCCTAAGGAGGAGATTTATTCCAACCTTCTTTTGCTGAAAATCTGTGGAGAGAGATCCACAAAGCAGGAATCCCTAGTTCCTGCAGCTGCATAGTGTCTTCTTCTCAGGTTAGCTCTGATACCATGTTAGATTTTTAACATTAAGCTAGCATTACATTAGGATCTTTAAATGAGAGAATAACAAGCACAACAATCAAACACAAGAGACAATGAACACAGTGTTTTTCCTCGAGGAAACCATAAATGGAGAAAACTTCGCAACTTCCTCAAAGATAGAATTAGCACCAAAGTAAAACCCAAAAAACAGTAAGATGATCTCCCGACAACAGTAACCTTCTTTCTTCCTTGCCCCAGTGTCTTCCTCTTCCTCAGGTATGCGCTACAACTGAGCGTGAGTGAGTGTGTGATAAATAGAGAGGCTAGCTCTCTATTTATACTAATTTCCAACTTGACTAAACCCAACTAGGGCCGACTTCACTAGGTGAATCTAACAACCCTAGTGCCCTGGAACTGCGGGGACTTTAACCCTTAGACAATAGGAGGGTTACCTACCTTGACTTGACATGACTTCTTTACATTATATAAACTCCCGATAGGAACATCGGGGCATGACATGACTCAAGTACATTACAAATACATCCTAGAATAAACATCGGGTTACACTACATAAGAAATACAATTGAATACATTCCAAAGTTACAATTACATCAACAAATCACACCTATGTCATCGCAACAACATAATTGTGGGATTCAGTGTTGATGTGCATCAAGCACATAAAGAACTTTATGTTGGGTGGGGAAGTCTCACAGATTTCCGATTTTGCATTGAGAGTCTCCAATTGTCAGTGCAATGGTATGATTTCCACATCATGAATTTCATTTCCTGTGATGATAAATTTTTATGGTGGATACAAATGTTTGGATACTTACAGTTGAGGAAATGGGATCCATGCATAGTTTTGTCTAATAGTTGTGTTGGAAGGAATTCTCACTGAAGGGGGAACAATGTAAGCAATGTGACCTTGGAATTGCTTGTTTTTGGGAAAACTTTACATGCTGGCTTGATGGAGCAAGTCAAGTTTTTTTTTTTTGCACATTAGTTCATGCTCTAGTTGTCCTACATGGTGGAAAAATTTGCAGCACTCTGGTTTGCTTTTGCTTGAGGACATGCATATTTGGGAGGGGAGTACTATCATGTTCCCACATTTTGACCACCAAAAGTGTGGACTTTGCTAAACACCTAGGGGGACTAAGTGGCATTAATTCATTAGCCTGGGGAAATTTTGCTAATAATGATTATTGAGGAATGTACTTGGTTTTTATTTATCATTATTATTTATGATGCATTTTAATTATGTGTAAATAATCTTTCCATGTCAAGAGGGCGTACTTGTGAAAGCCAACTTTCCAAGGAGGAAAAGTGGAAACTCAATGACAAAAGCAGTCAGAGAGAAAAGGGAAAGTGCCCAAAAGTTATGACAAAAGTAGTTAGATAAAAAAGAGGAAACAATTGACAAAGGAGGGTGCAGTTTCCTTTTGGAGACTCAAAAAAGATGTCATAGGAAAAGCAGGAAACTTTTGACAAAGGAGGGCGTAATTTCCTTTTGGAGACTTAGAAAAGCTGTCATAGGAAAACCAGGAAACTTTTGACAAAGGAGGGTGCAGTTTCCTTTTGGAGACTCGGTCTCAAAAGTAGGGAAAAGCATAACAATTGTGAGGGATAAAAGGAGCGACTCTTTGAATAAGGAGGGCACAATTTCTAATTCATATGGATGACTTGGACAGGGACATATCTCCACAAGGCCCCTACATTCCAATTTTCTCAAGGAGGGTGCATGACTTGGCTAGGGTTAGGGTTTTAGGTGGATTACTTGCTCTCATAGGTAACCTATTGCCTCTACTTGATAAGTAGGTCACCCAGATATCTATTAAAGGAGAATTAGAGATCCACTTAATGGTTTGGTTGATGAATTAATTGGTTCATTCTTATGTGAGCATAGTCTTTTGAGTGATGTACCTCAAACCCTTGGGAGATGAGCCCGAAATCCTTCCTTCCCCTCTCCTGCATTCCCATTCCTTTCTCATTGTAGGTGTGGAACACATGATGATCAGCAAGTGAGATCATATCAATAATTTATTGCAGACACCATATTATTAAAGTCGATCTCTAGTGAATCCCAAGCTTCACGCGACTCCTAGCTAGTCTCATGTCTGATTTTGGGCTTCTTGCCCACTGTTTTGAGCTCTAATTTGGAGTGGTCAGTCCTCCAATTCCATTTTTTTATGCACCAGTCAAATAAATCTGATAAATATCTCTGTATTACTTTCAAAATACTGTACCATTAGTTAATATGTCACATCTTTTGCCAATGAGCCCCAATCCATGCTTAAATGAGGGTTTTTGGTCAAATAAATGCAATAATAAACGATTCAAGGCTATGAGAGTGTTGATATCAGCTGTATTATTCTATTTTTATTTCATTTCTTAGATATTATGCACTTATTCCATGAATTTCATGTGTTTCTATGCTCCCTAGCTAGATAGCTAGTTAAAATTGACAAGTCTAGTTGTTTCTTCAATTTTGTGAGTTCTATTAACTCAATTTCAATTCTGCAAGTTTCTGTGTGTCACTGAAATACCCCTCTATCCATAAATACTCTCATATAAAAAATTAGTTCAGTCCATACTCTATTTTGGTTGACTCCATTGCCCAAGACTTCCCTAGGCCAAAATTGCCTAATTTTCCCAAATCACTCATAAACTACCCAAAATTATCCAAATCTGCCCCAAACTATCCTGAACCTTATCGAATGATTTATAAATGTATTAAAACATCTATGTGTCTTTCCCCAATCCCCTGTTCGAAAGTAACTGAATAAATCTTCCTAGTTTCACGGTTGGGTGGCCCAGAAGCATGGGAGTAAGTTTCAGCATAGCTGAATATGAACCCGAAATGGTGCTCGATATAAATGTATTAGGGAATATGAATTTAATGTTATGAAACTCTCCTTGGTTTCTTCCCTCTGCCTGCTTCCATGCTTAATAATTTCTCATCAAAATACCTTCATTTTCCTAGTGTGAAATCTTACTGAGTGTCTGCAAGTTTTAGATCAGAAATTTAATTATGATCAGATATGTATATCAGAATTCATATCATTACATATATCTCCTTTGTTAAGGAAAAATATTTCTTTCGGAGGTTTGAGAAGAAGACTTGCTGGGCAGAAAAAATAGGCCCCCCATCCAAAATTCGGTCTCAATCTTCAAGATTGAAAAAAATTATTGTGAAAAAACCTTTTGATCCCAATTGAATATCATTGTTCCCATAAGTTTTCCATGTCGTATTGATCCACCAGATTAGGTATTTCTTAGAAGGCCAAATGCCCACAAATTTTCCCATTAATGTGTGATCTTTCATATATTGAATTCTTTCCCCTAGCTTGCCAGATTTGATTTGAATGGATGGTATATGAGAAGATATTATAATAAATTGACCCAGATGCCTTCCTTTCAATCCTAGTATTATGTTAGATATAGATCCATTCAACCCTTCTCCTTCCATATATTTTGGCTGATCTTGGTCGCCATCAGTCTTGGCCCCAACATTATGGATCGAGGTGGAATGGGCTAACCCTCTACCCATGCATTCTACTATTATTTTATTTAGAATATCTGCTTCTTGTGGTCACCGTGTTCAAATTTGAAACCCCAAGGAAAGACTGTAGAAATCCTTCTTTCACATTCATATTCTAGAGCTCCTCCTTCGGTTTCCTCTGCACGGGCTTCTTCTATTTGACTTGATAGGTCGATGGCAACATTCTCAACGTCACAAATCATTTGATTGACTTGAACCTATTTTGGTGCTATAACTAAATTCAACCCATGGTCAAGCAATCTACACATGGCATCATTTAGATCTGCGTTGTAATGGTTCAATACATTGGTTATTTCTTGACAGAATTACATACTTGGCTCTTTTTTTACCTATTAAAATTCTCTTCAAGATTTGTCATAGCTTTACTTATAGATTTGTGCATATTCCAGGCTGTCACATCTTCTACCCTAAGCTAGATGTCACTTCTTAAATTATTGGCTAACCTCATGTGAAAACCAAATAGAATCTCCTATAGAAGAACAATTGACCTTCGTACATGCTTGATTTATGAATGGATCAGCGCCAGGCTCATGTTTCTGAAGATCGATATGTTTCTCATGACATTTATAAAGTGTTTAATTCCAGCAAAGTTAGGGATAATCACAACATCACAACATTTCTTTTTCTATTTCTAAAATGTTTTTGACTTGTGGCAGTGGCCTTTGGTCTAAGAAACTATGACCCAGGGGCATCTAAACCATCAAAATCACCTAGGGATCGCACCTAGACTAGGCCACACCAATCCTCAACTGAATGGATTTGGGGTGTCTCCTCCTAAATAGCTTATACCTAAGGGGAATTGAACCAAGGTCACCCTGCTGACAAGACCCACACCTTAACTGAATGAACTAGCGGAAATTGACATTCTGACATTTCTTTAGGAAAGAGAGATCAACTAGTTTATGCACCAGTTTTAGTATATTTATTTCAAATAGTTGAACCTCATTCAATATTTCCATTTCATGAAGGGATATTGTTCAATTGTTTGTCGTTTTTATGTAGTAGCAGATCATAAGGAATAAGGAAAATATGTTCAAAAAATGTTCATCCTCAACCGGTTTTGATACCCAAGATGGGATCACGTTTAGGAGGATTTAAACTCAAATAGAACTTGATCTCTCCAACCCGATATAAATATAAATAATCAATTTGAAAATGAGTTGAGTCGATGTTTAGCCGCTTGAAACAATTTTTTTAGAAATTTTCAATTGTTGGACAACTAGTTTCCAAGCGTCTTTGGTTCTAAGACAATTGTCCTGGTTAATGTTGTTTTGATTTAGCTCAATTTTAAGGGCTTCACAAACCTTCCTCTTAGTGTAATGGTCAATATTAGCTATTATTTCAGAGTTCTAAAAGCAAATAAAGTGGCCATAATATTATGAGTGCTCAGCTAGGGATGATCTCAGCTTAATTAGTCTATGCTTAATGTCCGCGCAATCCTCTTTTAGTCTATCTTATAGAGATGTATATGTTTCACTAATGTAAAATTTACCATGTGAGCAAGGAATGGTGTAAACAATTTTTTAAAGCTTTGGATCAATGGTGTCTTTTGTGCACTCCATCATGGTTTTTAAAGTGTTTGGAGCAACAAATACCACTATGAAGTTGCCTTTCTCAAGGATTTTAGAAATTCTATATGTGGTACCTTAATATAAGAGAGATTTATGATCTTACCTTCTTCTTGATTGTGAGTGTTACAGTCACCTCTATTTGCTTTGAAGACAACCTTTTTGAATTGATGCTCCTTATATCCATTGTTCTTAAGAACTGCGGCTAAGTGTTTCATTAATATGCCCTTCTATGTGATCATCATCGAAAAACTTGATAGCTCTCGTCACCATTGTGTTAATGACACCAAAATTTTAATTCTTGCAAAGGAATAATCCCAACATCACGACATTTATTTAGGAAACAAAGAACCAACAACCAAAATCACGACCATTTTTAGTTTATTCTTTTCGAACAACCAAAACCCATTGAACGTTTACCTTCCATGGAGGGATGCTATTGAGTTGTTCATCGTTTTTGCATAGGAGAAGATCATAAGGAATAAGGAAACTGCGTTAAATAAATGACCGTTCTCGACCAATTTCGATAACCTAATATAAATCTAAATAGTCAACCCAACAATGAGTTTAGCGACTTGATGTATAAAAAGTAAAAAGTAATTAAAAAGTTCATGTCGACTCAAATAATTAATAATTAGAACCAAATAAGTAATTAAAAAATCCATGTTAAACCCAAATTTACCAAGCATCAAAGGGAGCAAAATTATTGAGGTGTAAAATTTTGTAAACATGTAAAAATTTGAGATAAAAAAATTACACCTCAAGAAATTGGATCCCTCTCGGTGTTTGGTGGATCCAAATTTAAGATGAATTTATGCTGGTAAATTTTAAATTGTTGAGTAATCCGTTTCCAAGCATATTTGATTTTAAGACCCTCCTCCATGTTAATATTTTTTACATTGAGTTTGTTTTGGAGGGCTTCACAAATGTTCCTCTTAGTGTAATGGTCAATAGTAGATATAATTTTAGAGTTTTCAAAGCCAATTAAATCACCGAAATCACATGAGTTCTCGATTAGGGTTGATCTCTTATTTTGACTACGCTTAACATCTCCGTAATGCTTTTTGAATTTATATTGTCTATATGTTTCACCAATGTAACATTTACCACACGAGCAAGGAATTGTGTAAACACACTTACAAAGCTTTGGATCGATAGTGTCTTTTACGCAACCCAACATGGTTTTGAGTGTGTTTGGAGGAGAAATATGACTTCATTGTTGCTTTTCTCAATGATTTTAGCCATTCTGTCTATGGTAACTTTGATGTAAGGGAGATGAACCATCTTACCTTCTTCCTGATTGTGAGTGTTCTAGTGACTCCTAATTTCTTTGAAGACAACATTTTTTAATTGATGTTCCTTAAATATATTGTTCTTAAAAACGACATCGAAACTTACAAGAGGGTCATGTTATTTTACTCTTATATTCTTAATTTCCTTGATTACATGAGATGAGTCTTTTAGGTAGGAGCATGTCTTACCAATAAAGATCTTGAGTTTTTTAGCAAGATATTTATCTAGTATGCAGGTAGGAAATCCAATGGTATTACTATGGGTTTCAAAGGCGAGTTCTTTTTGCGAAACATTGGTAACCCATAGATTATCAGAGTTACTACACAACCTTTCGGAATTAGCTTTCTTTTACCCTCATCTTCAATAATTCTTGATTACTACTGACACTTCTTTATTGATTTTTTTTTGGGGATCATTGCTTAATTTCTTATAAGTACCACTATTTAGTAGATGGTCCAACATTTTACCCTCATAATCTAACTTGTTCATGATGACTGTTACATTCCCCTTGTTGACTTTTAGCACCATAATCTATTTATTATTCCTTAAGTTTCTTAATGCAATAGCTTCATCCTTGTCATTGTTACTCGATGGTTTGGCATTTTAATTATGGCATCACAATTATGTATTATTTATTCTGCTATTTCACTTGGAAGGTTGGGCAAGTTTACATCATCATGGAAAAGTGCCTAAATTAGTCGGTGTTGGCTTATGAGTGGTGGGTGATGGAAAAAATGGCCATGCCTTCTGCTATTCCATTTACTAGAACTTCTCGAACTTCCACTTTCGAAAACATAAATAATCCATGAATGTATATAAACGTTGATAAAATAGATATGTTATTTTACAAGATAGACTTTCCCATATATATAATTATTTAAAGGGTGTCTAATGCAACTTTTCATAAAGAGTTACACCTTTTCACTAATTAATATTATATTATTTATTATTATTATTTGTTGTTATTATTTTTATTATTTCTATTTCTCTCTCTCTCTATATATTGTATTATGTTATATTTTTTTATATAACATTGCCTTCCCCTTAAGGGAAGCTTTATCCTCAAAGCTTATTGAAGATAAGGCTTGCGTCTTATTTCTTCCATGTAATGTCATATCTTGATATTTTGTGTTAGTAAATGCAACACTTGATGAAACGAAATGATACGCGATACGAATTCCCAAGAAAAAATGTCGCATCGTTTGTGAAGTGGTCCATCTGATATCTATCTTCACTGGAGTTGTTTGTTGATGGTTTTGTTGGATGGAACTTCTTGTTTTTTGCTTAGTTTGTTGATTTTGTGTTCTTTCTGTTATGAAATAATAAATCCTTTGTTTATGTTCATTTTGACCCTATCGTTGGTCAAAATGAGTCTTATTATTTGGCCGTCGATAAGGATTTCTTATTGTTTGTTTTTTCACTAGATTGTCTTCTTATTGAACTGTGACAAGGACTAGATTTGTATTTGCTTCTTTTTCAAACGAATACTTATCATTCTTAAGGTTCCTAATCATTTCATATTGTGCTTTCTCATCATATTTAAGCTTCAGAATATGATCTATTAGATATTGTTTATGCTTCTTAAAATAATTATTCTCTTCGATATTTTCTAATAGTTTCTTCTAAAGATATTAATTCTTCTTTTCTAAATTTTGATTATATTGTGCCTTATCCTTCGTCTTATTGATTTGAACAAGCAACTTATGATTATGATCTCTTAGACGAGAGATCTCTTCTTCTTTGTCCATAATGACTTTATCAAATTCATTTTGCATCTTCTGTATTAATTGCTTATCTTCTTGTCAAAGCACCTTCAAGATGTCTTTAAAGTCTCCAGTCAAAACAACTCCTGAACTTGACTTCATTGTAACATACTAGAATGTGACTTTCTTATTTTTGTAAGGAAACGTCAAAAACTTTTTCCTTTTGTTGAACATGAAGGTACCCAATGTATCTAACCAAGCCGACTCTAGAATTATATCAACCTTGTCTTGCTCCAATGGTACCACTGTAACAATACTAAATTGAGTTAGGACCTTGTAATCATCAACATATAGTTGTAGGTTCTTAAGCTCATATTTCTCATCACAAAGAATCATGTTATTTTAAATTATATATGTCTATAAAAGCATTAATTGGTTTGCTAGGTCAACATTTATACAATTCTTCTTGGTTGTCGAGCAAATAGCAATGCGAACAAACTTCTCTTTGAATAATCCCATAAGTTTTTAATATTGGGTATGCATATTTTTTAAAATTTTGCGGGAATCTTCCTTGTTTTTCGTCATGAGACTCCATTTTATTATGGTTCTTATCCCAATATATATCAAAGAAAGACATCTGTTATCTTGTATAGTAGGCTATACTTCTCAATAATTAATTTGTTCCCCTAAATACTTCTTGTAGATTGGGTGGTTGGGAGGAATGATTGTTACCTTCCCCACCCAAGTTCAAATCTCACTTGTTTCTTAGTAGCTTGAAAAATTATTATGCACTTTTAGATTTTTTTCCCCTTAAGGCTAATGCATCCAATAAACCACTTGTTGGAAAAGAAACCATGTGTTGTTTTTAAGTGTGGTTTCTATTGTTTTTACTTTTCCCTTCATTTTTTTCTTTTGTTTCCCCCCCTTTCTTCTATTTTCCCCTTTTTTTATATTTTCTCTTTTTTCTAGTAAGGTCAAAGACCTAATTAATTAAAAAACTATGAAATAGATAACACAGTGTCCCAAAATTATAGCCAAAGGCAACATAAAATCCTAAGAAGGGGCTCTGATATGTAACAGTAAAAATCCGTTTACTGGAACTTCTCAAACTTCCAATTTCAAAAACACAGATAATCCATGAACATATATAAAAGTTGATAAAATAGATATGATATTTTACAATATATACTTTCCCGTATATATAATTATTTAAAGGGCATGTAATGCAACTCTTCATAAAGAGTTCAACATTTTCACTAATTAATATTATATTATTTATTATTATTGTTTATTGTTATTATCATTATTATTTCCATTTCTATATATATTGTATTATGTTATATTTTTTATATAACATCAAGGGCAATAGATCTATGCTTGGTGGTTTTATTGGTTTTGGGTTTCCACAGTAAAAATATTCTTCTTCATTGTGTGTGAGTGCTTATTATATTTGTTTTTGTGTTTTAATTCCTAACATCTAGATAGGTGGGATGATAATGATTTGTATATTTAACAACTACCCCTCCAAAATTTCCATGGGGGTGCATCATGGGAAACTCACTATTATGTGTGCACGTTGAAGGTAGGTTCACAACCTGTTTCTTGTCTCCTCTCCTTGCTATCTCTCCTATGAATTACCTCTAAGGTTAGTTTGTATCAAATGCCTCTGAATATGTGAGAATTTACCTCATGATAAACACACCCATTAATTGAAACACATCCTTTAGAGTGATGGGCATATCCTAATAGCCATTCAACTTGTGGTAAATACATTAATAAAAGTGACATAGAATTACTCTAGGTAGTTTAAATAATCTCACTCTCAGTAGGGTTTTCTAGTCCTCTATAAGAAGGTCTCTTTCCATCGTTATTATACAACCCACCTCATGCTCTCGATTATATAGTCAAAGAATTTGGATCAACTATAATTTCAGTATTTGTTCCTCATCTTGTTGCGGCTCCTGTTCAATCACAAAGGATTTAATCAATCAAAGTATTTAACAAATTATCATCAACTATTGGTTTTCACAATTCTTTTTCCACCTTTCATTTTCTCTCAATAGCAATGATTTTCTTCCATATCATGCATTATAGTGATATAACTCAATGTTTGAACATGTTTTACCATGACTATTTATGTGGCACATCCATTGCTATATTGTGTGTTTTCCTTTGGAACCATAAAAAATGTCTAGTACTATATATGCAATACCATAATTGAATAAGCACATAATCATGGTTTGCAAACAAATTTTATTTACAAAGGTCCATTGTTCCAAATCCATGACATTAGATGATTTTTCTCAAGGAATATTTTGCATCCCTTCACTCTTCCATCTGTGAACAAATGGAGAATATTTATGATGCCCTAATTTTTTAGGAAAAATATAAGGTATCCATGCTTTGGGTACCCTTTATATAGAATTCACTTAGTTTAAGTGGTAGTGTTCCTACCCCAACTAATTATCACATGTGTCCTCTCCTCATCATCACTTTCCATGGTCTACATGCCTTTGTTTGAATGAACACCTAGTTTTATGTGTGTTAAGAAGTGAAATATTATTACCTTTTACCCTTTTTGTTTTTACATTCCTTATTTCATAGATTTTAAAAAGATTTGATGTCCCCTTTCCCTTTTAAAAACTTGACGGTGTCAATTTTCAACAAAAATGGACACCAATTTTTTTTTGATGTTTCAAAAGTAACATCATGGGCAATTTTTGGTCACTTAATCTTCTTCTAAATGTTTTTGACTTTAAATGCATCAAAGCCTCACTCTTTTCGGACAATACAAACATAAAGGCAAGTCCTCACATTCCACACTCTCCTCATGTTAAGTTTTTAATGGTTATACAATATCTGATAACATTTAGCATTATAACATCATATCCATTTGTGAAAGGATAACTAAAAGATAGACAATTACAACCACACAAAAGAACACAAATATTTATCCTGGGAAACGCTCACGGGTAAGAAAACCTAGAAAAAATTCCTTTGTATAAGATGTATCAAAAGTACAAGACAAGACCCTAGACATGTGCGCCTTCCTATAGCATATATATATATATATATATCTCCTATGCACTATACACAAGTGAGTGTGCATTCAAATGAGGAACACAATTCCTCTATTTATACTCTTTTTGTCACTTGAATTTTACCCTAACAAGTCGACCACACTTAACTGACTAGTACGGCTTCACTTAAGAAGAATCAATACAATATTATATTCATTAGGGTACTATTGACCTGACTTACAATGGAGGCTTTAACTCATGAATCTATGATGACCAATTACAATAGTAACATCTAGATGGAGGAATAATAACATCTCCCTTGGGTTGCATCAGTAAAATACATTTAGAATATCCTTTGAAGTTACAATATTTCAACACTCCCCCTTAACGAGAAACATATTCTACTGACAAAATCATGATAGATAATAGGAGTAACGAGAGAGAGAGATAGTATCTGCAACATCATTGAGGTGATACACCTATATGTCATAGGAAGTTTTCACAATCATCAGTAACTGGAATAGTTACTCTTCAATGTCTTCAGTACTGGAACATCATATTCTACAACAATGAGTATTTTATCTTCTGTAGCACTTGATCACTTGATCCTTTTCGGTAACACTTTGATCTTCTTGATCCTTTGTAGCAACACTTTGATTGTATTGATCCTTTTCAGCATCACTTTGATCTTCTCGATCCTTTGTAGCAGCACTTTGATCTTCTCGATCCTTTGCAACAGCACTTCGATCTTCTCGATCATTTGTAGCAACACTTCAATATTCTCGATCCTTTGCAGACGCACTTTGATCTTTTAGATCCTTTGCAGCAATAATTCAATCTTCTTTATCCTTTACATCAACACTTTGATCTTCTCGATCCTTTGCAGCAGTGCTTCGATCTTCTTGATCCTTTGCAACAACACTTCAATCTTCTCGATCCTTTGTAGCAACACTTTGATCTTCTCGATACTTTGCAGCAACACTTCAATCTTCTCGATCCTTTGCAACCACACTTCGATATTTTCTATCCTTTGCAACCGCGCTTCGATATTTTCGATCCTTTGTCGACATGCTACTTGCAGTACACACGATCTCTTTGTGGGATGATCAATCCCTCTCACTTTAGGACATAGGTCCAAGGATGATGCAATCCTTCATTAACCAACTCCCCCTTAACGAGGAGGGTCCATAGTATCGAAAAACTGAATCGTTTACAACTGAATGTAGATATCAAGCACACCTAGATGCAGGCTCTGCCATCCATAAGCACTCAATGTATACCATCCTCAAATTGTCAGAGGTAGGACCACTCCCGAGTGAGTGTTATACTATGACATCTACACATACGTGTAGGCATACTCTCCATACAAGAGTATTGTTTGCAGAGCAGATCTCAAACTCATCTAGATGCCAACCCTCATCGTAGAACATCCTTGCCACTAAGGATAGGACCACTCCTAAGCTAGTGTTGTACTACAATGTCTGTGACGACTCATTATAGAGCATCCTTACCACTAAGGCTAGGCATCTACATATAAACGTAGGTATACTCTCCATGTGAGAGTAATATCTGCAAATAAGATCTCGACCGCATGTAAATTATGACCCTATCGTCCGTAAGGACTTATTGTAGAGCATCCTTACCACTAAGGTTAGGACCAATCCTGAGCGAGTGTTATTCTATGGTATCCACAAATGAATGTGGGCATTCTCCATGTGAGAGTAACGTCTACAGGGCCATCCTTAGTTAGGACCACTCTCAGGAACATAGTGTTATTTCCTACTAGACCATGTTGTCATCCACAAGTGAATGTCGGACCTTGTCAGCATATTTAGGTGAACATGACCTCTTTCATACTGGAGCTTCACTGTCATACCATCATCAATGAAATTCTTATCATCACTCCCCCTTTCCTGGGAGGATCCATATTATCAACCTGCTCCCCCTTTGTTCTAGGAGGGTTCATATCTTCAACCTGCTCTTCCTTTCTGAGGGGAGTCCATATCTTCGATTTGTTCCTCCTTTCTGAAGAGAGTCCATATCTTTGAATTTTTCTTCTTTGTGAGGAAAGTCTGTATCATCATCACTGTTCCTCCTTTCGAGGAAAGTCTGTATCATCAGCATTGTTCTTCCTTGAGAGGAAAGTCTTTTAGAACTACACCAAGATTGTCACAGAATATTGGTCAACACATCATCAACTTGCTCATCGGTACTCACATACTGGAGTTTTATATCTCCCTTCAGTAACATATCCCTTATCTAAAATATCAGATTTCTATGTGCTTTGACTTATCATAGAACACAAGATTCTGTGTCATCTTTCTACAACTCTGGTTGTCACATAGAATTACTGTGATATCCAAATCTAGATCAAATAGACCTGTCATCAATTTCCAAATCCATATGGCTTCTCAAATAACGGATCAAGTTTCTATGTACATTGCTTCAGCCGTGATGAGAGAATCACTGGATTGTTTCTTATTCAGCCATGAGATCATGGCGGATCCTAGACAATATCATCCACCTGACGTTCCCTTTCTGTCTGTGATACTTCCTGGCCAATATGAATCCATATATCCATATAATATGTAGTCATTATTTCTATCATAGTATAGTCCAAAGTATATCATACGCTTTATGTACCTCATCACATGCTTTGCAGCTATCAGGTGAACCCGTATAGGTTTAACTAGATATTGACCTTAAGGTGTTCAAAACATAGCATATCTGGCATTGTATTTGTCAGATACATCAATGACCCAATAATATGTCTATACAGAGTCATAACTACTAACTCTAATGATTCATGAAATAACAACTTCATGTTGGTGTCCATGGGTGTGGCCATGTATTTACAATCCAACATATCAAATATTTTCAAGATATCTACTGCATAATTTCCCTGGTTCATAACGATTCCTTCTCGGCTCTGCCACACTTCCAAGTTGAGGAAATAGTGCATCAATCCAATATCTTTCATCTCAAATTCTCCAGCTAGCTTCTTCTTGCTTTCTGGTCTGGGTACTATATCCAAAACATCATTCTCCATTAATGAATGGTATTCTTCCATCATTTCTTCTACCATGAGTTCATCCTGTAAGGTCATCTACATATCCAAGTCCTCCGCATTCAACCTTGAAGGTTGGAACCCACTTTACTCTGGGTAAAGCCTTAGTCCATAAGGGAGTTTCCCATCCTGCCGTACCATGTCGACCTCGGATATCTTTTGCAGTCACTTCCACTAAAGAGGAGAATCACCCTCCCTCTACATTCTGTACTGGAGTGACAGGTAGCATCCACTGCTAGTGATATTCTATGTATCCATCTCAGGTTACTAGATACCAAGATTCCTTTATCTTGAACTTTTGTTGAAAAGTTCCTCTTGCACCCATCTGTGAGCTTGTTATATTCTATAGTTTTCCATCTTGAAGCTTATAGCAAAGGTTAAGATATTCATCACTCTAGGTGATCTTCAAGATCCTTATGTAACTGGATGTGCTTATCTATGGGTGCCTTTTGAGATTGTACAAATCCTATTATGCATAGGTGGTTCTTTTCCCGATATATACTTCTACTAGAGAAGTGTGTCTGGTTAATAGAGTATGTTATGCTATAGTCTATTCTTTATGAGACAAACCATGAACCTTTCTTTGTATACTTGTTCTTGTAGATCCATATAGAATACACAACAAACTTCCCTTCAGGTCTCAAAACCATATCCTATACATCATTCCCCATGATCAATTGTTACCCTTTGATCATATCTTCTTCCATAGTTGGAAGGGACCACACAACTTGAGTGTATCTGAGGCCTCTTACTTTAGTTTGGAAGTCTTTCCATACTTTTATTCATCTTGAATTATCTCTCGTGCCCAATATGGTATTCATCTCTCGAGGTGGATCTACCTCTTTCTTATATTCTTCTGAAGCTCTTTCTTTCGTGACGGTGTCTCTGACCCTGAGAGCTTCAGGTTCATTTTCATGTATGTTTATTGGAGTGAAACTTGAATTGTCATCACTTTTTCTTTGAAACAAGTATCTTCCTTTTCTTGTAGGAGATTGTATGCGATCATTCCTAAAAGTCAAATGCACTATTTACATGGTTAGAAACATTTCATATGCATAACGATACAATCATGCAACTACTTTAGCCAATACAACATTCATCCACATCTTACGAAAACTTTTCAGATGCCTTCCATCTCTACCATAACATCATTGATATTGTGCACTAATCCAATATGTCAACAAAGAGGTTTCATTCAAGATAAGTAGCAATGGAGTATTGTATAGCACCATGGGCTACTTACCCATACCATGCATATTAGTAGTATACTGTCATTAATGCAAATATTCTATCATGCATAATACACAACATATATAGGAAAGATAATTCAAACAATTATCTTTGTTTTTTTGGTGGATTATTTCTTATGATTTGTATTGATCTCCTCCTAGATCTATAGCTTCTTCTTTTACCAATGAGATTGCTTCAATCTGATGCTTGCTTGAAATCTTTTCTGGAATGCTGCTTTTGGTGGACCTAGGAACATAGAAACCCTAATTTTTCAACTTAGGTATCTTTCAGATTTGATTGGATAGAAATACGCACCTCCTCAAGGCGATCTGAGCAACATACTCATTTTCCCAAAATTGTGATCAGAACTGCAAAATATATGATGCCCTAGTTTTCTTCAATTTCTTCTACAGAATTTCTTGATCTTGTTTCCACTGTATCTCTGAAATTACTGCTCTTCTATGTCTGAAACTTCGCACAGAGGTAGAATATTATGTATTCTTTCCAACCCCATAGGTTAAATCAGAATTTGTTTCACCAATCGGGACTTATGTGAATTTTCCCAATGTGGCTTATTTTAGGACTGTTCAGCATAGCGAAATTGTATGGACTGCCATGTGTCATTGTTTCACCACCAAGGTATGAAAATTTTACCACATAAACTAATTCTTGTGCCCTATATGAAACATCTTAAAAAAATTTGTTTGGACCTTACTATTATGAGATATAGCAATTCTCCTTAGGTCACCCATTTAAGGTTGAATCCTGGGAGAGGTTGGAACCTTGAGTTGGAGGAATCATATCTCCTATATTATAGCACATATGAGGTTGAAACATTTACACATGGTACATAGAGACTTCATATTCGACCTATATATTTTTTGTCTCCCGATCCTTATCCAATACCGAGATATAGAGAATGTACCAACATGACTAGTTTTAGTCTTCTAGGGTTTCCAAGCATGAAACCCTAATCTTCAATAGTTGTAGCTGTATTAGTGTTTCAGCTGCACAAAGAATTATTTTAGGGTATCTATGATACCATTTTAAGTTTTTAATGGTTATACAAGATTTGATAACACTTATCATTATAACATCATAACCATATGAAAAAGGATCACTGAAAGATAGACAAGTACAACCACACAAAATAACACAAAGATTTATCCTAGAAACCCTCATGGGGAAGAAAACCCAGCAAAACTTCCTATGTATAAGATGTATCGAAAGTACAAGACAAGACCCCAGACAGGTGTGCCTTCCTCCAACACACACACACACACACACACACACACACATATCATATGCGCTATACACAAGTGAGCGTGTGTTCAAATGAGGAACACTACTCCTCTATTTATACTCTTTTTGTCACTTGAATTTTACCCTAACAAGTCGGCCCCACTTAACTGACCGGGCCGGATTCACTTAGGAAGACTCAATACAATATTATATTATATTCATTAGGGTACTATTGACCTGACTTACAATGGAGGCTTTACCTCATGACTCTATGATGACCAATTACAATAGTAACATCCCAATGGAGGAATAATAACATCTCCCTTGGGTTACATCAATAAAATACATTTACAATATCCTTTGAAGTTACAATATTTCAAAACCTCATACCTCCTAGGTACTAATTTGGCTTCTCAAGTCAATTTTTATTTACCCTTAATAGTAGGGTGACACATGTCTACTTTTATGTGATCTTTGATTTTGTCAATCTCTCTTATTTATTCATTTTTCAAAGCCCAAACCATTTATGTGACCATAGTTGGGATGCTACCTACCAATGAGGTGGCACCTGTCACCTCTTCCCTTTCATGTGATCTTGCATATTTCACCTCTTATCTTTATGTCTCTTGTTTCGTTTTAAGTGGAAATCCTTGTTACTGACCTCTCTTTCCTTTATGAATTATGCGTATTAACATTTTCAATCTTATTCTCTTATGAATAAGTTCTTAACATTGTTCATTTTAAATTGTTCCTAGGTACATCATTTGATATTGATGTGTATGCAATCGTTTCTAGATCCATTGGGATCCTCGCATTAACTAGGTAACTTATTCAACACGGTCTATTGACATGGACTCTCCCGATTGCTTGTGCATCATTTGAGATGAATAAGAATGAATGGATATATATACTCATATTAAGGTCACATTCAAGTTAGGTACAATGTGTGTTATGCACTTGGTGATCATTCAAACAAATGGAGGAATCGAGGAAATCCAGGGCCTTTAAAATCCACATCAAATTGAAGGGATCAACTTAGGTTCCTTATCTCTAGCCATGTTTTTTCATAACATACGGGACTAATAGCATATTGGAATATTTGATATTCATTGGTTCTCTAATTGATTCTTTTCCCCTCATAATTGCTCAGGTTATTTTATGTTCATACTTTCTCCTATTTGTTCAACAACTTAATGGATTTTGGGCATTTTGTTGCAGTATCTTGCAGCGATTTGTTTCCTCTTCATAACAATCAATAACTTTTTTCACCTCCTATCAGATACTCCACATTCTTATAAAGTATAATGAGGAAGTATCCACTCTTTTTCCTGACATATTTGAAAGTTTTTATGCATCTTTGTCTCTCATGCTTTCTTTTCTCTTTTCCTTTAGATAGCTTCATATCGTATCATTTGTGAGGATACTTGTATATTTTCTTTGTGACTATTATCTCCCCATCATGCAACATTGCTTTGATTGTTGCCACCTTTATTATTTCCTTGCTTCTTTCTTGTCCTTCCTTTCAACTTGCTACTATTTGGTGTAGTGAATAACACCTGTAGTAAGGGGGGAAACATGTAATGTATGGATTTTTCATTTTAGTACTCACATAATCCTACCTACTTAGAGATATTGCAATGTGACATACATATATGTCGTGTCCACATGTACTTTACCCTATGTTGGATTTATTAGATATTGTCTTTCAGTGTGAATCGTCTTCTTTGCTATATCACTTTTCCTTTGAGTCACCTTGCCTCAATCTAGATCTATGACCTTTCTAGGATGTCTAATGCTTTAAGTAAGGTCCCTTATGGCCTCACGTCTTGTCATTAATTTTTTTTTATTATCAATTTGACTAAATTATACCCTTTTGTTATCAATTTGACTCAATTAGACCCTTTGGAGCACCTAATTATGAGTATGCACCCATTGTTTGGGTTTTATTTGGGGTTCCACACCCCTTATCTAGCCCATAGTTGGCTAGGATGCCCAAATTTAGGCATTAAATAATCCAATTCCATTCAATAATTTTTAATTGGGGGTCACAAAATCGATCCTTCTCTCACCCTCTTGATTTCTTCACATACCACATATATGAATTGTGGTTGTGAAATAAGGTGTGGGGTTTTAGAAAAAACACTAGAAATATAGGTTGAGAAAGAAATGATACTTAGCCAAACCTTGTGGTATTTCTCTTTTGTATGATATATTTTGTCCTTTGGCTATTCTAATGTTCACTTTCACCTTAAAGTCATTTTCTTTTGCATTTATACTGCTCCACCCATCTTTGTAAAGTATCTTTGGTTATAGGCTTCCATTTTTCAATTATATTTCATGTACACTATTGTATTAATGCCAAATTTTGATATATATCTCCTTAGCTTCTCCCATACTTTGAGGCCTCTTTTTCCTCCTCATCTTGAGGACTTCTAAGGTATCTACTGCTTTTAGTTTGGTTTCTTCTTTGAAGGTTTATTATTTTGTCATATGGCATCTCCATTAGCATAGTCCCTCCTACACCTCAAACAATTCAAGCATTCTACCTCAAGGGAGGTCCAAACACAACTAGACCAAGAGATATAATGCCTTTTTGGAGGTATTTTTTGGGTTGCCATACAACAATTCAATGTTTCATTATTTATATGGTAGATATTGGGTGTGTTATTGCATTGTATCAAAGACCGAGATCATGTTTTGTCATGTTGAATGGAAAAATGAACTTGGACAACAGTAGGGTTCATCCTCGATGAAAAGTACCAATTATACTAAGCATTGTTTGGGATAGGGCACCCATCTAGATTACAGCCTGGAAACCATTAAAGATTTGGAGTTTCACTAGTTGCAGTACAGTACACCGTTTATTGTTTTATAAACTAAATTATGAAATGCAGCTACTGTAAAGTGCAAAATGCATGCATATAGACATGATAACATTTACAAGAGATAAGCACATAACTATACATGCTCATGTCAATAACCCAAGAATTATTTCACTAAGAATAAAGGCATAAATATGGTAAAATTATTATAAAATCATTCACTACAACAAAACCCTGTGATTAGCTTCTTGTTTAGCTCCCTTTTTTTTGCTTCCACCCACCCGCTAAGAGTAAAGGCATAAATATGGTAAAATTATTGTAAAATCATTCACTACACCAAAACCCTGTGATTAGCTTCTTGTTTGGCTCCCTTTTTTGTTTGCTTCCACCCACTATTTTAATGTATTTTTATACATTTGTTGGACAAAGTCAACTCTATTCTTCGGGTGTATTTTTTCCCAATGCAATTTGAACCTTGTTTCTAAGGCCGACGTAAAAGTCAACTCTAATTAGCACCTTTAGTTGCGTCAAATTTTACGCCTCAATGTGCTTTCTTAATTAGCATCCTATTCAACTTCCAAAGCAACATATTTTGTAGCTTCCAATATAACTTGATATCTAGCTTCCAGTTTAGATTCCTTTCTTACTCCCTTATTAGCTTCCATTTTGGATTCCTTTGTAGCTTCAAATTTTGCATCCTTTTTAGCTTCAAATTTAACGCGTAATGTACATTCCAGTTTAGCTTCGTATATATCAATGATGACAATGACAATAACGATCGTGATGAGGGTGACGATGATAATGCCACTAAATGGTGACGGTGATGACCATGATGAAGAAGATGATGACCATGATGACTAGTGTGGAACAGTGGTGATGGTGATGACAAGACGACGAAGATGATGACCATGATGACTAGTGTGGAGTTGATGACGACGATGATGATGATGATGCCGTGCTTATATGAATTTGACGATTACATTCATGACGACGATGAGGATAAGGATGATGACGATGACGATGATAATGTCAATGAAAATGACAATGATGACAATGATAACAATGACGATTATGATGAAGACAATAACATTGGAAATGATTATGGCGATGACAATGAAGATTGCAATGGCATTGATGATGATGATGACGACAAGGATGATGTTCATGATTATGCTCATTGGATTCTGTATAAGAGAGAGGAAGACTACATTGAATAACTTGTTGTTCTTGACATTTCAAGCCTCATAGTAGGGCAAATCCTCAGGAGAAAAGTGTTTTAAAATCCCAGGTTCAGAGAATAACATTGTATTAATACAATTCAATAAGTTCAAAAGGATTGAGAATAAGTCAACTACTTACTTTGACAGTTTTTATGGTCAATTCTGTTAGCGATCATTAATTTTTAAGCAAAAAAATGTAGGCTTAAATATGGTTAAGTTTAGTATATAATTTATTTGTTTGTGTTAACATGTAATCTGGTTTGGGTTAGTATGGTTGGGTTAGTAATTTATTTAAGAAGTTAGGATTAATAAGTTGATTTTAGGGTTTAGTTTAGTTTTTTATTAAAAAGGCAGGGTTAGTATATTAATTATTATTAGGGTTAATATATGTTTTTATAAGTTAGGTTTAGGTAGTTGAAATTGTTAAGGTGGAATTAATTTGGAGAATAAGTTAGTTTTTCATTTAATAATAAAGATTAGTAGATTAATTTAAAAGTTATCATTAGTTTTTTAATTAGTTAGTAATGGTTAGCATTTTTATTAAATAGTTAGTATATTAATTAAAATGTAAATTTTAGTTAATTTATTAGGATTAATATTTCACTTGAGAAGTAAGGTCTAATATTTTAATTAAATTTTAAGGTTACTGAGTATAAGGTTAAGGTAATATTTGAGTATAGAATAAAGTAAAAATTCTAAAGTTAAAAAGAGTATAGGTTAGTATTTTATTCAAATTGTTTGGGTTAGTATATTAAGTTAAGATTATTATATTAATTAAAATCTAGGGTTAGTATTTTATTTAGAAATTTAGGGTTAAGATATATATTTGTAAAATATTAATTAATTTTACAATTTTCCATCGAATTTTAAGACTAAATCATTACCTTATTAGCAGGTTTGAGCATAAAACAATGACAACATTTAGTTAGTTAATTGTCATCCTTTAGAACTTATTGAATTCTATTAATCCAATGCTATTCTCTTAACTTGGGATCTTCAGACACTTTTATCAACTTGAGGATGAGCCCTACTACAAGGCTCAAAATGTCAAGAACAATAAGCTATTCAACGCAATATTCGTCTCTCATATATAGATGATGATGTTGATGGCGATGACAATCGGTTAAAGGGTATGGGTTAGGGGGTTAAGGGTTTAAGGGATTAGGGATTATGGATTAACGACATAAGGATTAAGGTTCAATGGGTTTAGGGATTTAGGGTTTTAAGGGTTTAAGGCTTAGAGGTTGGGGGTTTATGGATTAGGGGATTATGGGTATGGTGTTTAAGGGTTATGGTTTAATGGTTAAGAGTTGAGGGTTAAGGGTTTATGAGTGATGGGTTAAGGGATTAGTGATTAGAGGTTAAGGAGCTATGGTTTAATCGGTTTTCGAGGGTTAGAGATTAGGCTATTAGGGGGTAGGGGTTCAAGGGATAAGGCTTAAGGACTTAGGGGTTGAGGCATTTAGGGTTAGGGGGTTAAGAGACTAGGGTTTAGGTGAATTATGGGTTAGAGGGTTAAGTGATTAGGGATTTAGGGGTCAATGGATAACAATTTACCGTTTAAGGAAACATGCATTAGGGAGTTTCATGGTTCAGAGGATAAAGGAATATGGGGTAAGGGGAAAAGGTGTTAAAGTATTGGGGGTCAAGGGGATATATGCTGTATGGGTAAGGGGATTTAGGGGTTAAGGTATTATGTATTAGGGGCTAAGGGATTAAGGGTTAAGGTATTATGTATTAGGGGCTAAGGGATTAAGGGTTAAGGGAATAGGGGTTAGGAAATTTAAAGGTTAACACATTAGGGGTTAAAGGCTTTAGGGGTTTAAGGTTTAGGGGTAGGGTGTTTATGGATTAGGGGATTTAGGGGTTAGGGTATTAAGGGGTTATGGTTTAAGGGGTTAGATGTTAAGGGTTAAGGATTTAGGGGTTAATGGGTTAAGGATTAGCAGTCAAGGGGTTAGGGATTAGGGGATTAGGGGTTAGGCAGTTTAGGTGATAAGGGTTAAGGACTTAGGGGTTAAGGCATTTTGGGTTAGGGGGTTAAGATAACAAGGTTTAAGGGTTAGGGGGTTTAGGGGTTTAAGGCTTAGGGGGAAAAAGTTCATGGATTAGGGGCTTTGGGCGTTAGGTGTTTAAGGGATTATTTTTTAGGGGATAGGTTTTGAGGGCTAAGGGTTTAGGGTTTTATGGGTTAAGGGCTTAGGAATTAATGTGTGAGGGGTTAGGATTAAGATATTAGGGGTTAGGAGGTTTATGGGATAAGGTTTAAGGACTTAGGGTTTGAGGCATTTAAGGTTAGGGAGATAAGATAATAGGGTTTAGGGGATTTATGGGTTAGAGGGTTAAGTGCTTATGGGTTTAAGTGTAAGGGGTTAAGAGGTTACAATTTAAGGAATTATGAGTTAGGGGGTTTGAGGGTAAGGGTGAGGAAGGAATATGGGTTAAGGGGATAAGTTATTAAGGTCATGGGGGTTTAGGGGATATGGTATTTAGGCATTAGGGGATTTAGGGGATATGATATTTAGGCATTAGGGTATTTAGGGGTTAATTAGTAATTAGGGATTAAGGGTCAAGGGATTAGGGATTAGGGGCTTACAGATTGGGGTATTTAAAGGTTAATATATTAGGGAATACAAGTTAAGGGATTAAGGGTTAGGGGTTTGTGGGTTTAGGTCTTAGGGGCAGGGGGTTCATGGATTAGGGGATTTGGGGGTTAGGGTTTTAGTGGGTTATGGTTTAAGGGGATATGTGTTAAGGGTTAATGGTTTAGGGGTGAAGGGATTAGGTATTAACATTTAAGGGGTTAAGGTTTATTGGGTTACAAATTAAGGTATTATGGGTTAGGAGGTTTAGG
Organism: Pseudotsuga menziesii; assembly: GCA_001517045.1. NCBI lineage: Eukaryota > Viridiplantae > Streptophyta > Pinopsida > Pinales > Pinaceae > Pseudotsuga > Pseudotsuga menziesii. The sequence goes on along the minus strand of LPNX010112722.1, from coordinate 1,027,398 downwards.
GGATAAGGGTTAAGGACTTAGGAAATGAGGCATTTAGGGTTATTGAGTTAAAATAATATGGTGTAGGGGATTTATGGGTTATAGGATTATTTGCTTAGGAGTTTAGGGGTCAGGGGTTACGGTTCAATGAAGTTGGAATTAGGGGGTTTGAGGGTTAGGGGGATAAGGGAATATGGGTTAAGGGGTAAAAGGGATAGGGGATTTTAAGGGTTAATAAGGGATCATGGATTCTAGGTTTAGGGATAAAGGGTCAAAGGCTTAGGGGTTAGGGAATTTAAAGGTTATCAGATTAGGAATTAAGGGTTAAGGGATTAGGCGTTAAGGGGTTTAAGGGTTAAGGAATTTAGGCTTAGTGGTAGGGGGTTCATTGATTAGGTGCTTTAGGGGTTATGGTTTAAGGTGATAAGTGTCAAGGGTTAAGGGTTTAGGGGTTAAGGGCTTAGGGTTTACAGGTTTATGGGTTTAGGTATTAGGGGTTAGGGGGTTCATGAGATAAGGGTTAATGACTTAGGGGTTGAGGAATTTAGGGTTAGGTAGTCAAGAGGATATGGTTTATGGGATTTATGGGTTAGAGGGTTAAGTGCTTAGGGGTTTAGGGGTTGGGGGTTAAGGGGTTATGGTTTATGGAATTAAGAGTTAGGGGCTTTGAGAATTACAGGGATAAAGGAATATAGGTTAAGGGGTTAAGGTCATGGGGGTTAAGGGGATAAGTGATTTTGGGATTAGGGGATTTAGGGGTTAATTAAGGATTGGGGTTTAGGGATTAAGGATCAAGGGCTTAAGACTTAGGAGCACATGGGTTAGGGAATTTAAAGCTTAACATATTAGGGATTATGGGTTAGGGGCTTAGGGTTTAGGTGTTAAGGGGTCTACGGGTTGAGGGCTTTAGGGGGTTAGGGCTTAGGTATAAGGGGTTGATGGATCAAGGGATTTATGGGTTAAGGATTTAGGGGGTATGGTTTAAGGGGCTAGGCGTTAAGGGCTTAGGGGTTAAGGGATTAGTGATTAGCAGTTAAGGGGTTAGAGATTAGGGGATTAGGGGTTAAGGGGGTCAAAGGATAATGGTTAAGGACTTAGGGTTGAGGCATTTGGGAATAGGGATTTAAGAGAGTTGGTTTTAGGGGATTTATGGGTTAGAGGGTTAAGTGCTTAGGGGTTATAGTTTAAGGAATTAAGAGTTAAGGGGATAAAGAAATATGGGTTAAGGGGTTAAGGTCATGCGGGTTAAGGGGATAGGGGCTTTAAGGATTAGGATATTTAGCGTTTAATTAGAGATTAGGTATTAGGTGTTTAGGGATTAAGGGTCAAGGGATTAAGGGGTTAGGGGTGAGGATGTTTAAAGGTTAACATATAAGGGATTACAAGTTAAGGTCTTATGGGTTAGGGGGTTTAGGGGTTAAGGGATTAGGGGTAGGGAATCCACAGATTAGAAGCTTTAGAAGTTAGGTGTTTAGGGGGTTATGTTTTGAGGGGCTACATGTTAAGGGTTTAGGGGATTATAGATTAAGTATTAGCAATTAAGGGGTTAGGGATTAGGGGATTATGGGTTAGGGGGTTCAAGGATAAGGGTTAAAGGACTTAGGGTTTGATTCAGTTAGGATGAGGGAGTTAAGAGAATAGGGTTTAGGGGATTTATTTGTTATAGGGTTAAATTCTTAGGGGTTTAGGGGTTATGGTTTACATAATTAGGAGTAATGGGGTTTCAGGGTTAGGGGGATAAAGGAATACGGGTTAAGGGGTTAAGATCACGTGGGCTTACGTGATAGGATATTTACGAATTAGGGAATGTAGGGGTTAATTAGGGATTAGGGATTAAGGTTTAAGGGATTAATGCTTAGGGGCTCATGGGTTATGGCGTTTAAAGGTTAATGGATTAGGGATTACAGGTTAAGGGCTTAGCGGTTAAAGGGTTTAGGGGTTAAGGGATTTAGGTGTTTAGGGATTATGGGTAGGGTGTTCATGGATTAGGGACTTTAGGGGTTAGGGGTTTAGGACTATATAATTCTATTTGATTGTAGAGTTGTATATATTGCATAGTTAATGTTGGAAAACAAAATTTTATATAACAATATGAGAGGGTTGAGACTTAAGGTTATATAATAGACTTTCTAGTTGACAGTTAACTTGCATTACATTTTTTTTATGATCTTTACTAACATTTATCACAATTGTTGCATCTTTTACATAATTGGAATTAAATCTTAGCTATAAGTTATCTCATATTTTATTATGGTCCACTTTAATATGATGTAATATGATTATGGTTAAATTTTATATGCTATAATGTTCGCAGTATAACACAATTATGAATTATGGCATGAAATCAATACTAAATTATTTTGAATGTTTTTTTGTAGAACACTGGATTGGATACTGATCCTGCAGATGATGATCGAAATCATGCTGACAATTCTATATTAGATCTTGGAGATGATGATGAAGATATTGATGATGCAAATGGTGAAGATGACAATAAGGAGGATTCCAACTAGCATGATGATGATGATGATCATGTTGATGTTGCTAGTGATGATTATATATAATGTTGATGTTGATGTTGATGATGTTAATGATGCTCATATTGACTTCTATCATGGATTGTTGTTCTTATGACATCATGATGCCTAAATCATTTTGGCTTTTGTATATAGAATTTTGACATGTTATTGATTTAATGGTATATTTTAATTTCACTTGTTTTAATTATAGATGATGACGATGTTATAAATATTATCATGTCAATTTATAAATATTGGAAGTTGTCGATTATTTTTTTATGATTACTTACTATGTAAGATGGTTTTTCTAGTTTAGATGGATGTTGTCAATTTCTTCATAAATGTTATACTATAAATTCGAAATGTGATATCTATTTTTTATATAGATACAATTTATTTAAGAATTATGATATATTTCATCTATTTAATTGAATACTTAAATCATGATTCTTATGATATTGGTATTGACTTGTTGTTTTTACTATTTCTATAATGATGTCTATGACATGATATTGATATAATGGTATATTGAACTTTCACTTGTTATACTTATAGATGATGATGATGTCCTCATAATTATATTCTTAATTTATATGTACTGGAAGTTGGATATGTTTTTTTGATGACGACTTAATAGGTATGATGATTTTGCTAGTTTATATGGATCTTGTCCATTTCCCTAAAATTTGTTTATAAATGTTATGTTATAAATTTGAAATGCAATATTATTTTTATAGTGATATATGTTAATTAAGAACAATGATATATTTCTTTAATTTAACTGGAAATGATAAAGTGGAAACTATAAAGAAATCAACATGATGTGCTAAAATGGAAGCAAAACGTGCCTAAAAAATGGAAGCCAAACTAAGTGCTATTTGTGGATCTAAATAGGAAGCTAAATTGGGTGCTAACTAAGAAGCAAAACTTGACGCTAAATAGAAAGAAAGACCCGACACTAAAAGAAAGCAAACATTGGTGCTAAAATGGATGCAAAACTAGGTGCTAAATATGAAACAAAATTTGGTGCTAAATAAGAAGCAAAACTTGGCATCACATAGGAAGCAAGCATGAAATCTATAATGGAAGCGACACATAAGATAAAATGGAAGCTATAATGGATGCAATGATGGAAGAAAAAAATGAAGCTATAAGGGAAGCAATACTATAAACAAAAATTGAAGAAATCATGGAAGCCATATTGGATGCAACAGGGAAACAAAATTTGACGTTACAAAGGAAGCAAACCTTGGTGCTAATAAGGAAGCAAATCCCGCTACTTAAAAGAAGAAAAACTAGATGCTAAATTGGAAGAAAAATTCAGTTCCAAATAAGAAGCAAACCCTGATGTCACATAGGAATCAAACATGGAAGCTATAGTGGAAACAACACCGGAAGCCAAAATGGAATCAATGTTGGAAGCAAAGAAGGAACTATAAGGGAAGTAATAATAGAAGCAAAAAAGGAAGTAATAATGGAAGCAAAAATGGATGCAAAGCCTAGTGTTAAAAAGGAAATAAAATTTGGCACTACAAGGAAGCAAAACTCGACGACATAAAAGAAGCACCACTCGACGCTAACAAGGAAGTGAAAACAGAATACTTGCTCGACTTTATTTAAGGGGTAAAACAAGGAACAAACTCAACTCGACGCAAAATGTTGCACAAATCCAAAATATCTTATATCCTTGGATTTAGAATCCACTATTGAGGTCAAAGTTGAAAAAAAATTACACTAAAAGCTTATGAAAAAAACGATGCTTTTCTCCTGTTTTGTTGTAGTGATTAATGGTTATATACTTGTAAATTTAGACAAGCATTTTTAAGAAATGATAAATAAAAATTCAGCAAATACACATAAAAGTATTATATACTGTGAGATACATTTATAAAAAAACCCCCATGCTTAACAAATGCAACATAATATTCCACAACAAATACACATAGGGATCAAAGCTTCTCCAAAAGTGACTTGCCAAAAGCTAGCTTCTCCTCATTAAAATTTCAATAGTAGTACATAAAAACTTAGAAACCCAAAAGGCCCTTCTCATTTGATTTATTTGTATTCAAACTTTCCCCATTAGAATCTTAAAAGTTCCTTCAAGTAACTGTCAGATTGCTTCCTCTTCTAGAGACTTTTCATTTTTCCCCACTTTACTAGACTGTATTTAGATTATCTTTATTTCATATGGTAGATTCTCTCATTTTACTTGGAAATTTAATAAACAATTAAAATTTTACTTTATCTAAATGATTAACCCTCAATATTGAATGCGATATCCTCTTTTGTGATTTTCTTTTAAAATATCTCACTAGACTTCTCTTCAAACCCATCCTTCAATTTTGTTATGCAACTTCATATAATACAAGTTCTAGCTGTGTTTCTCTTGTGTTCTATGCCCCCTTTTCATCTCTTTTAAATATCATTAAAATGGATACATTTCAATTAATTACAAGTGTAATGACAGCCAATGGATTCTTTGAAAGACAAAGTGGTTGTATTGAATCTTCACATAAATTGGTGATGAACCAGTTTCCATCAAAGGATTCATTGCCAATTATTTATGATTTTCGATCAAGCTTGGCATACACATCTATTATTTTGAGACAACATCTAAGGATTTCATTAAGCCAACCAATTCTTATTATTCTTGATATGTGGACAACATAATTTGTGTAGATATTTCCTAATTCAACCATCAAATATTCATCTTCATTTTCCCCCTTGATGCTTTTCTTTTTTTTGCAACATGGAGGTAATCATTTGCATCGAAGACGTTTTGGCTTGTATTTATAATTTTCATTTTCATAATCCTATATCTCTTTAAATCCTTTGAAAATATATTCCACACCTTCTTGGATCCTGTTGATTCCTGGAAATTCGCAGGTGACAACAGTTAGGGATTTTTCCCAGTAAACGTTCCCAACTAGCCCGTTACTGTTTGATATGGGGAATTCGTCTTCTTTACGGTCCGACTACCGTAGGTCAAGTTAAGAAAATAAAAGGTTTTACCGGTTACAACTTGGTCCACTGTGTATATTTAGTTTTTTGAATTTAAGTATGATATGCAAGTGCCTATCTAAGAATGCAGATTGATAGAGAATACGAGGAGCGGTCACAATGTGATGCGTAGGTTCTTATCTCTCGTCTTAAATCACTCGCATCTAAATCACACACAAAAAGAAACTAAAACTAACTATCTAACCTATCCCTAGGGAGAAAGATTATCATTTATCAATGAGTAATGTATTTCTGCACATTCATTAAGAAAAATCACAGATAGCTATTCCTTAATTCAAAACACATGAACATTAATAGATATATGAACAACAAGATAGCTCATTGTTTATGAAAAGCCTTCATTACTCATAGTCGAAATTTCATAGAATAAACTAGAGCACATTCATAACAAGAACATAGGTTCAAAGAATTAGAACGATCTCACAGTTAATGGACACAAGCTGAAAACGAAATAGTTCACATTCAACAAATCCATAGCACATCATTTGAAATCTTCCACCAAGCTTTCTTGAACAGGAAACTTGTAATTCTTATTGCAAAAGGAAATAGTTCTTCTTACAACATAATCTCACAAATCCATCTGGGAAAAAGTCCCTTATTACATCTAACTCTCCTATATTTATACAAAACAGTAAAACCTTTGGGCTCCCCCCCAACCATTTAATCTCACAATTTTGTCTTTTAGTGAGTGCTATACAATACATTACATTAAATTAAAATTTAATAGCACTTTTATAAAGAGAGAACAACTTGGTTGCTGATGAACTTTTCCCAAGCCTGGGCCTCTGTTGCTATCGATCTGTTGAGATCTCAGACCCTTACTTTCTTCTTCTCTTTCTTCATCTCTGCTTCCTTTCTTCTGCTTTGTCTTCTAGACATATCTTCTCTACAGCAACAATCACCCCGTCATGAATAACCAAAAAACTGTATCAGTCCATTTACCTTCTCCGTATGCATTCCGTAAAATAAACTATATACAATGTTAATGCATGAAAAGAAAAAAATGACAAAACAAAGAAATCCTGCGAGTTTGTGTCTTGAAATTCGCTAAATCCATTGTCCAAACTAAAATCACAAGCTCAATAAAAAGACTGTTTACCTCAATCCAGGCCACATATGGACTAACTCGAAATCATGAAAGCATGAATCATAACAATGTAACCGCCAAATCTAAACCCTAAATTGTGCTCTTCATCTCAGAGAAACTTAGAATCGACCAAAACCCACGGAAAAATCTCGCCAACATCAAATAGAGTAAAAGCACACAAAAAGGTAGGGAAAACCTTCTCGACAAGCAGAAATACCAAGCATCGGGCGAAAACAAAACTCTCATCGGCGGGCGGAAGCATTATAGCATTGGATGATCAGTTCACTCAGCAGCCACAACGGCGGAAGACAATCAAACTACGGCTTCCGCAGAAAAATAAAACATCGGTAAAATGAAACACTAAAAGATGTCATACATGCATCGGAGATCGAAACACTACCCAATAAACACATCGGCATCGGCGAGCGGGAGGAATAACCATAATGCATCGACAAAATAGTTCACTAGAAGGTCGCAATGGTGGAAGACAAACTAACTATGGGTTCCAGGACCAATTTAAAACTTTGGCGATCGGAGGTTCTGAGGACTATGGATCGGCAAGTTAAAGCTTAACGCTGCCGCCATGTTGGCAACACAAAGGACTAGCCCTCCGATCAATCATCAACACCGCTCCGATAGCGATAACAAAAACATCACAAAGTAAAAGGTTTGATCAATAAACCCAGGCATCAGCAAAAATCAGAACAAACCATCGGTGAATGGAACAACTATATGTCGGATGGTTAGTTCACTAAGGAGCCGCAACGACGGAAAAAATTCTGACTACGCAGCCGCAACGATGGATAATCAATTGATTGAAGCTCCGATCGTGATAAAATAAAAACACCGAAAGTAAAAAGTAAAAGTTTTTTTGAAAAATAAACAAAGGAGATAAAATCCCATCGGCAAAAAACATGAATTTCCATCGGGATGTTCATAAGTTAACTTCCACAACAGAGGCTACATAGAGAACTATGACCCCGATTCACCGTTCAAATGACTTTCGACAATGAAAAAAAAATCATCACAAAGTAGAGATTTGAATGAATTGGCGAAAGTAAAACTATCCATCGGCGGCATAGAGAACTAATGCCCCGATTCATTGTTCAACTAACTTCTGACAGCGATCATCGTCAAAATCAAAACAAACGTTAAGTACTTAAATAAACCAAAATGCTTTTCAGCTGGGCGATGGAATTATTAGTTCACTTCACCTCCGAAACAGCAGTGACAAAGAGAACTAAAGCTCTGACTCAACATAGATAGACTTCCGATAGCAATGAAGGAAATCATTTAGATCAAAACAACATCATTTTCAAATCAAACTTTAAACTCCACAGTCAAAAGCATTGGCAGACAAAAAACAGTTTTCCGAAAAGCATGAAAACAGTTGACCTCAATTCAACTTCAAACAATCCAAATTTGTAGCAGAGGGAAAAAAAAGTTCAGCAACCCAGGCAAGATAAAAATTAAAAGGAGGGTCCAAAATTTGGGAAAAAGTTGCAGCTGCAGCAATTGGCGACTACCTGGTGAACCTAGATCTCTAGACAATTTCTTCCTTAAGTAACAGACTGTTTGGCAATAAAACCAACATGTTGAATTCTTCTAGATGTCTGGATTTTCCTAATGGCACATATGTACTTTAATCATTGATGATAGTCTAATTTAGGAATAATGGGAACCAATATTTAAAAGTCTAGATAACTCTTTTAAGGCCAGGAATATGAGTTTCATTTTTTACCTCTATCTTCGGGTAGCTCCCAGCTTGGACACCACATGATTGTAACATATGGTAAACATAAATATTTGTTTGTTCCTCATTCCCATGCCATTTTGCACTTTTGTACTTTTGGAATTTTTTGTCCTTTCTAAGTCCTCCTGCATGCCTTTCTTTCTGAATTTTTATTCAGGCTCCTCTATCCATAGTGTCCTTTTGTGTGAGAGATGTATTTAATTTTCAACTCACAGACGGAGAAGAACTTTGGCAACTTTGTACTCATATGGTTCAGTACTTTGTTTTGATACATATTTCTTTCTTAGGAGATTTTGACTCTTACTTTCCTTTTGGCTTTCAATTCTTGGCATGGGATCTTTTAAATATAATATACTGTTTACCTTGCTTCCTTTCCATGGGTCTTTTGTTATCACCCCCTACGACATTTTTAAATGTGAGATGGATGGAGCCTCGAAATAGTATTCCATACCTTTTGATCCTGAGTTATTTTACAAGGATTAAGTAGGACTTCAATGTGTTCATAGCCATTTAGAAAAACTGCTGAACTAGAAGAAATTCTTTCAGATAAATCAAAAGTACACAGTCTTATAATTGAGGATTTTAGTTAATCCATAATTCTGATGCTCTCCATGCAACCAAAATCTTGCTTCTTTTATTGAAATCGATCAAAATCTAAACTAAAAACAAACATAAATAAAATAGATAAAAAATAAACAACTAAATTAGTTTATTTATGTACAAGATAATCAAGAAATAAAAATCAAGAAAAATAAAGTTTGAGAACTAAACCACTAACTGGTCCGTTCTCTGCACACCCTTGTAAATCTGGCAACTTGTAAGTTGAGGGGCTAGGCTTGACTGCAAATTGAAAAAGGCCTACCCATTATCTAATTCTACTGGTCTTGAATTAAAAAATATATCTGAAACTAAATCTACTATTTTACAATCAATCTCATCAGCTCATGAAAATCAAAGGAGATCGGGCTGGGTGTCTGGTGTACTGCTAGCTTCTTTCGCTTGGTAGTTTCCCGGTTCTAGATCAATTAGATAATTTCCCAATACAGAATTCACTGGTTCATTTTTTTCTTCCAATTGAGTAACATTGTGCTTCATGTGGGGCTCTCTTAATATTTTTATCTGATTTGGAATTCCCTTATGAAGCAACCACAGATGTGACCAGTCTGATGTGAAATACCCATTTATCCTTGCTGACCAGTCTTGATTCAAAACAAGTCCATAAACATCAGGTCTAGAATATCAATGTACTGACATATCTTTTCATTTGCAGATAAGCGAATCAGAACATCTTCCATTTCCCCGACTACTTTCACATTGGTCCTGTCTAGCTGAGTAACCTACCAGGTAGTTGGTTTAGGTTGTCCATTGATCTTCTTACAGACTGAAAGTGGCATAACATTGACTGCTTCCCTTGAGTCTACTAAACAGTTGTGCACGTTATGGTTGAAAATTTCAAAAGTTAGGAGAAATGGTGGGGTTTTGCATTTAAACTTACTTCCCACACTTGCTTCACCAATTTCTTCTTCTTCAGGTTGGTTATCAGTGGGAAGCTTTTCCTCTGGTACTTCAAGTTCTTTTAATAATTTTTCTTTCTGCTGAGGCACATTACACATTTGAAATAGTGAGATATTTGCCTTAGCCATTTTAATATCTTCCACAATATTATACTCCATCTTATGTTCTTCGAGATTCTTCTTTACATTATCAATTTTCTCTTCAACAGGCTTAACAGACATGTTGATTCTCTTTGGATTTTGACTTGTAATGGTGAATTCAGGTATTTTATCAGCTGTGGTGCTCTTCTGAATTTTATGTACATTCTCTTGAAGTCTCCTAATTTTCAGGAGTACTGAGATGTCTTCTTTTATCAACCCCTGACTTCTTGTTGTCACGCTTGTTTCCGATATCTCCTCATGTTTCAAATAACCTTCTTCTTTGGTATCAAACATCGAGACACAATCCCATAAAACCAGAGCATCCTCTTCTTGTTTTTCTGTGGGATGCTTTTTTTCTTCCTCATTAGCTTCTATTAGTTTGGAATCCAATAGCTGATTCATTACTAATGTCATCGAATTTATCCATTGGGGGCAATTTTTTTTTAGAATGAGGCTACTGATGAAAGGTGCAAAAATTATCCATACCTACCTCAGTTAAATTCATTGACGTAGGACTGTGTGGAGAAGGTTTAGATTGATTGTTGTCTTCTCTCCTTTTATAGTAAGGCTTATAAGATTTTTGAGCTTCCTTTTCCTTTTCCAAATCTATTATTTTGTTGGATAGCTTCTGCATCATCTTCACCATCCCTTCAAAGTCATGTGATTGCTCATCCTTAGGCTTAGTCAGTAACAACGCTTTCTTACCAATTTTTTTTTCTCCCGACTGCTTAGGATAATCTTCTATGCTCTCTTTTTCAGCTTCTACCCTCTCAGCTTCTTCATAAGTTTCTGACAATGTAGGTTTGACTGACATCTAGGAAAACATGGCCAATTCAGGCCCTAGAGCTGAAGTATAGTATTCACTCAGAACTTTATTAGATGGTTTATCAGTTGCAGAAAAATTCTTTAGATAAGCAACAAACCTTTGAGTGAAACTATGCACTTTTTCCTTTCTTTCTTTCTTTAAAGCGCATAACCCTTTCATCAAAGCTGCATGAGTTTTTTGGACTGCATATTTACTTCTAAATATTCTTTCAAATGTATCCCAGTCTGTGATTGAGTTTGCAGGCATAGAAAAATACCATGAGGCTGCTACTCCTTTCAGGGTATGAGGGAACAATCTGCAGACTACATATTCATGTTCTCCAGCCCGTAGTCCTTTTATAGCCAAGTAAAAGCTTTGCAAATAATCATCTACCAAAATATTTTCACTTGGGTCAAACTTAGGCAACATTTTCTCAAAATCCCGAGGTAAGTCATGCAAAGGAGGTGCTAGTTTTAATGGTGATCTAGCCCTCCAAGCAGGTGGTGGATTTGGTAGGTTGGGTGGCTGATTTGCGTTTACATTTGCCATGATTTTAAGTGGAGAGTGAGGTGGTGAATGAACAGGGGAACAGTAAGGTGTATCTGGGTCCAACTGATTCAGAGGCTGAACAACTTCCTGTAAGGTTGTTTCTACTAATTCTTTAAAATATTCAACCAACACTATGTCTTTCAATATAGGGCGGTCTTTCTTCCGATATTCTCTTCCGGGTAAGGTAGGGATAATCAGTAATCCTCCGATCTTCTTCGCATAATCCCTAGTAATTATTCTCAAATCATCAACTACTTCATTATCGACAGGATACAAAAACTCTTTACCCTTCTCTTCAGGAATTGGATTGGGAAACAAACTGCTTTTAGAACTGTCACTGGTGGAATAATCTCGAGAAAATGGGTTTCCTCGGCCAGCCATGCACTGGATACCCTCCTTTTAGCGCCAAAAACTGTTGAGGCCTGGAAATTTGCAGGTGACAACAGTTAGGGATTCTCCCCAGTAAACGTTCCCAACTAGCACGTTACTGTTTGGTATGGGGAATCCGTCCGGTTTATGGTCTGGCTACCATAGGTCAAGTTAACAAAATAAAAGGTTTTACCGGTTACGGCTCGGTCCACCATGTATATTTTAGTTTTTTTAATTTAAGTATGATATGCAAGTGCCTATCTAAGAATGCAGATTGATAGAGAATACGAGGAGCGGTCACAATGTGATGCGCAGGTTCTTACCTCTCGTCTTAACTCACTCACATCTAAATCACACACAACAAGAAACAAAAACTAACTATCTAACCTATCCCTAAGGAGAAATATTATCATTTATCAATGAGTAATGTATTTCTGCACATGCATTAAGAAAAACCATAGATAGTTGTTACTTAATTCAAAACACATGAACATTAATAGATATATGAACAACAAGATAGCTCATTTTTTATGAAAATCCTTCATTACTCATAGTGGAAATTTCATAGAATAAACTAGAGCGCATTCATAACAAGAACATAGGTTGAGCATCTGATTTGTTAATAGGATGTGATATGTGCGCCTTAAAATTCCATATTGGCTGACCCAATTTCAGAAAATTTGCTTCCATTACATTGATACGCAGGGTGGCATTAACAGATCCAGCCGAAATCTAGACCTTCGAAACGAGGGAACAGAGGCCGAGTTTGCAGGAGAAACCTTCTTTTTGACGCAGAAGAGGATGCGAGGTCGAATCTCCCACTGTCCCCTAGGTAATCCGACGACTATGGGAGCAGGTTCTGCGTTCGAATGCCCGCAGGGTTTTCAAGAAATAGTGAAGAAAGAGAGTTATTCAAGTGCGAACACGGTCAACAGTGTTTTGGCTAGCAGTCCTGTAATGGAGGGCATCCCGGATCAGTTCCCCGCCGGTCTTCAACTTTTGGTGGTAGACAATGATCCGACCTGCCTCAAAATTCTGGAGAAAATGTTGCAAACTTGCCAGTATGAAGAGAAGCCAGCTCAGCGCGGAATCATGGCGGAGATTGAAACCGGTGTTTTCCATTCGCCAAGGTTTTCAATGAATGCGTCCATGCTTCATCAGACAGATTTTGCTGCGGTTTTTTGGATGGGGTTTCGGCTACAAGATCGGTGGGCTTCATCCAAGATCCGGGGTCGAGGGCTTCGGCTCTAAGAATCGAGATTGAGTGCGCGAATGGCTCATTTGACACGATTGGTGGGCTTCGGATTCAAGAATTGGGGTCGAGGGTTTGCTAACTTTTGAGGCTGCTGGATCATCTATTGCAGAGAAAGATCGCCAGCCTTATGGCGGAGGCGGTGACTGTGATATACTCTTGCGTGGCGACCCGTATTGTGTCCTTAGGGATCTCTGCGGTGACGACAACGTTTTCAGAGGTGGTGGCCTTTGCTATCGGCAGTATATCTGAGTTTTTGTGTGGTGGTGGGTCTTCTGGTGGTGCTCGTGAGATATATGATTAGTAGTGATCCATTTTTGGCTGAAGTTTTTGTAGTTACTACTTATGATTTGGGTTGTGATACCCATATTTTCCGTGATGTAGCTGATATGCTTTTACAGTTTGGGATAGTTTTGTAAATTTTTGGTTATGACAATATGAGACGGCAAATATGTGACAATGTAGGGATCATAGTGATCCTCTTACATGTGCAGATGTAATTTTGTTCCACTTTGAAATAAAATTACGAATTTTTCTGAGGAAAAAAAAAAACAAGAACATAGGTTCAAAGAGTTAGAACGATCTCACAGTTAATGGACACAAGCTGAAAATGAAATATTTCACATTCAACAAATCCATAGCATAGCATTTGAAATCTTCCACCAAGCTTTCTCCAACAGGAAACTTGTAATTCTTATTGCAAAAGGAAATAGTTCTTCTTACAACATAATCTCACAAATATATCTGGGAAAAAGTCCCGTATTACATCTAACTCTCCTATATTTATACAAAACAACAAAACCTTTGGGATGCCCCTTGTGACCTTTGGGCTCCCCCCCAACCGTTTAATCTCACAATTTTGTCTTTTAGTGAGTGCTGTACAATACATTACATTAAATTAAAATTTAATAGCACTTTTATAAAGAGAGACCAGCTTGGTTACTGATGAACTTTTCCCAAGCCTGGGCCTCTGCTACTATCGATCTGTTGAGATCTCAGACCCTTACTTTCTCTTCTCTTTCTTCATATATGCTTCCTTTCTTTTGCTTTTTCTTCTAGACATATCTTCTCTACAATAGCAATCACCCTGTCATGAATAACCAAAAAACTGTATCAGTCCATTTACCTTCTTCGTATGCATTCCGTAAAATAAACAAAATATAGTGTTAATTAATGCATGAAAAGAAAAAATGACAAAACAAAGAAATCCTGCGAGTTTGTGTCTTGAAATCCACTAAATCCATTGTCCAAAATAAAATCACAAGCTCAATAAAAAGACTGTTTACCTCAATCCAGGCCACATATGGACTAGCTCAAAATCATGAAAGCATGAATCATAACAATGTAACCGCCAAATATGAACCCTAAATTGTGCTCTTCATCTCAGAGAAACTTAGACTCGACCAAAACCCACGGAAAAACCTCGCCAACATCAAATAGAGTAAAAACACACAAAAAGGCGGGAAAAACCTTCTCGACGAGCAAAAATACTAAGCATCGGGTAAAAACAAAACTCTCATCGGCGGGCAGAAGCATTATAGTATCGAATGATCAGTTCACTCAGTAGCTGCAACGATGGAAGACAATCAGACTACGACTTCCGCAGAAAAATAAAACATCGACGAAATAAAACACTAAAAGCTATCGTACATGCATCAGAGATCGAAACAATACCCACTAAACACATCGACATCGGCGAGCAGGAGGACTAACCATAATGCGTCGGCAGAATAGTTCACTAGAAAGCCGAAACGACGGAAGAGAAACTAACTATGGGTTCCGCGACCAACTAAAAACTTCGACGATCGGAGGTTCTAAGGACTATGGATCGACGAGTTAAAGCTTAACGCTGCTGCTGTGTCGGCAACACGAAGGACTAGCCCTCCGATCAATCATCAACATCGCTTCGATAGTGAAAACAAAAACATCGCAAAGTAAAAGGTTTGATCAATAAACCCAGGCATCGGTGAAAATCAGAACAAACCATCGGCAAACGGAACAACTATATGTCAGATGGTTCGTTCACTAAGGAGCCGCAACGACAGAAAACATTTTGACTACGGCTTCCGCGACAATAGAAAACATTGGCGATCGAAAGAACTAAGGACTAAAGGTCGGCATCGGTGAGAGGAAGGACTAACCATAATGGGTCAACAGAATAGTTCACTACGCAGCCGCACCGACGAATAACCAATTGACTGAAGCTCCGACCATGATTAAACAAAAACGTCGAAAGTCAAAAAGTAAAAGTTTTTTTGAAAAATAAACAAAGGAGATAAAGGCCCATCGACGAAAAACATGAATTTCCATCGGGACGTTCATTAGTTATCTTCCGCAATGGCGACTGCGTAGAGAACTACGACCCCGATTCATTGTTCAAATGACTTCTGACAGCAAAAACAAAAAAAAATCATCACAAAGCAAAAGGTTTGAATGAATCGGTGAAAGTAAAACTATCCATCAGTGACATAGAGAACTAATGCCCCGATTTGTTGTTCAACTGACTTTCGACAACGATCATCGGCAATATCAAAACAAATGTTAAGTACTCAAATAAACTGAAATGCTTTTAAGCTGGGCGACAAAAATATTAGTTCACTTCACCTCCGAAACAACAGCGACAAAGAGAACTAAAGCTCTGACTCAACATAAATAGACTTCTGATAGCGATGAAGGAAATCATTCAGATCAAAAGGGCATCATTTTCAAATTAAACTTTAAACTCCATAGTCAAAAGCATTGGCAGACAAAAAGCAGTTTTTCGAAAAGCATGAAAATAGTTGACCTCAATTCAACTTCAAACAATCCAAATTTGTAGTAGAGGGAAAAAAAGTTCAGCAACCCAGGCAAGGTAAAAATTAAAAGGAGGGTCCAAAATTTTTGAAAAATTTGGGAAAAAGTTGCAGCTGCAACAGATCCATACCTCTATTATGTTTGGCTTCATCTCTTGAATCGACCTTTAAAATTTTGAAAACATCTCCTTTTAAGAAAAAACCTGTATTTTATGAATGATACAATATTAGTTATTATGTCCTGTGTAGCGCGACATATAGCGACGACTATGCCATATTTATCTACCCCGTACTATACTTTTAATTTTTCATGTATAAAGTTGAACATATGTTTTTTTTATTAAACTATTTTTTTATGAGAAACTATTTATCTCCAATGCAATTGGTTGTTCGTTGATGGCGTTTTTAGTGAATATTGTAGCACAAGAGGGAACATGATGTCATCAACGTCTTGTACAATGGTTTTATGCATCTTTTAATTCATCATCGATATAACTTGATGTATAATCATATTGCTTTGGAGTATATAATTATGTCGATAGGCATTTTTATTTGAGATTTGGGGTGGACTACGACTTATGCTTTTTCATCTACGGATGAGGATGGGAAAGGTGTATTGTCGAGACTGATTCTATGGTAGTCATTCAAAATTTGAAATAAACAATTATAAAGAAAAGAATATAAAAAATAGCCGGTAGTTGATGAATGGATAAATAGTCGCCATGCATGGATAACTCATAGTTGATGAATGGATAAACAATAGTTTATGACAAATAACTAGTATATATATATATAATAAATGATAATTGATAAACGGATAACATGAAGAATGTTGATGACAACATGTAGCTAGGCATGGATAACTCAAAGTTGAACCCATTTAACTAAACACATACAATTTTTTTTTTCAAACTGTGTTCCATTCCATCGCCATCTCTCAACCATTTGATCCCTATCGGCATGATCCAACCAAAAACTATATGGGTGTGCTAGTTGAATACAGGCCTTCAAGCATCCAAGCATTTGACGACTTGTGAAGGGTGTTAAGTTAGATGCTTGATTTAATCCATCGGATCTAGCTTCTCACTAAATATGATCCCTCTGGCATTCATCACTGTTAATGCATTGATTTACAAGGGTAGAAGGTTGTGTTGTCCATTCTTTCTTTACACGATGGCGCTTGCTTGCATCGTTCAAATTTTTGTGCCCATGACCATGGGGGTAAACCGCTAGGGAGTCTTTAAGTGAATTTTGTCTCATGGTTTTTGTTTAAATATTTGTCTTGCAGAGGGTTTTAATGGAAAACTTACTTGCATACACAAGTGCACACCATAACTCCATTGTTCACACCGAAATATAATCTATATTCATAGTCCTTTAACATTGTCGATAATATATGTTTATTTTCATTTTGTTATGGTTTTGATTGTATAAACATGGGTTGTTAAATATTTTTTTTTGTTTGGTAGTGTATCTATAATCCTACACTCTGTGTAATCGACACCCACCCACATGTTAGCTTAAGATACCCTTGTTCTTTTTAAATTTATATCACACTAATATTACTTATCTTAAAACAATAATATTTTTCTGGGTGTGCAAGGTGATGAATGCGGCTTTCCGGTTCCATTGTGGCACTGGGTCTTACTCCTAAAGTTCTAAGATTCCCATTACTCACTTTGTTTCTCATGGTTTTCAACCCAAGCATCTAGGTAAGAGAAAACTCTTGTCACAATTCAGGTTAGGGTATCGTCCTTCTCAGGTTTCCACCCACTGAATTTAGGTTTTTGTTTCTCATTCCCCCACTTTATTATCCAAAGCTCACTGCCAAAGCCTTATATATTTTTTACTGCTACAACCATTGGAATATCTCGAGTAGTTTTCTAACCAGAATGACTCAAGTAGAGAGGGATTTATGCTGACCTGAACGTTTTTTTATAGAGCTAAAATTGAAGAAACAAAAAAAATAGTACTTGTCATTCTTATTTACAATTTCTTCATTATTATCATTTGTTATAGAAAAAATACTACTTATTTATCTAATACTCTCTCTTTCTTCCTTACATATTTTTGGTCTTATTGATTGAATGACCTAAAGGAAACAATGGGTGAGTGAGCGTGGGAACTAATAAAATTAGATCTATAAATTGAGCAGCCAAAGCAAAACAAGATATGGATGGCAACCTTTCAATATGTCCCCCACACTATTGACTTACTTATTTATTTTGAGCTTGACCATGGGAAAAGATTTACAAAAGTAAATATAGGTTTTGGCCAAATGCTTCGACTACTGGTCATGAATTATACTCATTTAGAATAATATTATAAATATACATATATAAGAAAAGATACGTGTAATCACACTTTGTTTTTATTTCTCTGTTACAATGTTGTTGGTCATTATTTATATAGATATACTTATATCCCAATTCACTATTTTCACCTAAGGGCTTATATCATGCATGAGATTAATACTTTGAACTGGAAATAGAAAGCAATGGCACACATAATGCGAGTCAAGCGAGTCTTAAAATGATATCAACAAAATTATTGCCTTATGAGGTGATGATTGTTTATGATGGGGTTATAAATAAACTAAAAAAAATGAGGTAGGGATATTGAATAAATTGGAGCAGAAACAACAACTGGATGCCATAGTTCTTCCGAGTGAAGATACTGGCCGTAAAGTATGCAAATGTATTTCATTCTAAGTTGGTTGTTATTTCCTTACCTAGGTGCATTGTTTTTTTTAGAAATTAAATTGATTAGTTGGTGTTATGATTGTCCCCATTTTTAGTGTTATATCATTTTTTGTATGGGAGGTTAGAGGATCATTTCATGATACTTGACATGATGATCTCCATGGATCATTTTTAGATCATGTGTGTTTATGGTAGTGAACATTTTCTCCTTGGAATGATTGACATGACCTTGTCCATCAAAGATACACAGTATTTGGGAATAATGCAGTGGCACTATCATCTTGCCATGTATTTGTTCATTCTTCTCAACAACATAATTGATGGATTGCTTATCTATGCAGGACATCAACTATTATGGCATCCTTGGTTGACAGCCGCCCTTGCACATTTCTTGATACAACAATGGAGGATATGTCTGTACACGATTTTTTTTATGATCTAAGTTTTATGTGAATTTTCTTGGTTTTGGAGTTACAACATTATCCCATCAACCATTATCGCAATTGTAACATTTTGAGCTTAAATGCAAAATAATACTATGTATTTCTTTTGAATGTACATGGAGATTATTGACATTTTTTCTTTCTATTTTCTTTATATAAACGATTAGTTTTGTTATTTGGGTTTTTTATATTATGAATGTGTTCAAGAAAACAACTACTCATGTGTATTTTAACTTCATGCATACGTGTAAAACGTTTTGGTCATTGGATTTTTTCTTTTAGATTAAAGAAATCCATTGGAGTCGATCTTTGTACCTTTGTTACCTGGCATAAAGATTTTTATTTTAAATCAAACACCCATAGCGGATATGGGAAGTGAACAAAGGATTTGTGCATGTATTTCATAGTCTTAAACTGAAAAATCAAGTTTCAACTGTAATGATATTCCATAACTCATCGAAATAATTGAGAAACAACCACCCATTTTAACATTTGAGGGTATTGAAAGTTTTGTAAAGTAGACACCATTAAGAGGCCCATATGGTCTATGTGACAAGCAATGAGAAGCGTTATTCCCCTTTTCTGAGTGGAAATACCAAATATCATCACATGTGATTAAAACCATTGGGTATATTGCGATTCTTCCATTAAAATGGAAATAACAAATATATTAATCTATACGCTACAAAGTTGATTTGATTGCAATTATACTTTGTTTATTTTCTTTCATAATGGTGGTCAACTAAGTGATAAACATGTCCTGTCCTCTCAATGTCCACTCACTAAAAGTCAAACCACATTATTTTGATAGAAGAGGGAAATCAAATCAGTTGTAGATATTTCTACTAATTAATATTGTTAGGGTCAACCATAAATTAGGAGTTTGTTAGTAAGAGATACCACCCAATAGTTGTCTCATTATTATTGATTTGACACGCAACACACATAATGGGGTTGGGTAAGGTTTTAACATATGGTAGTCTCCCCATATGATGTCACACCACACACTTTACCTTCTTTATCAAACTCAACCGTAGTGTAAGGTCTCTTACTGGGTGAAAAAGGCCAGCCAAGTTGAAGTAGATCTCAGTTAGGAGATGGGATTTTGAATGAAATATAGGCCACGACCAACCCAAGATATCATTGTATTAAAATTTGAATTTGAATTTATTATATTATAATATACCACTATATGAAAATTGAATTTTGAATTTGAATTTATTATATTATAATATATCAATGTAAGGAAATCAAATTATGAATTTAAATTTATCATATTATAATACGATGATTTAAAGATGAAGTTATTTTCACCCACTTTTAAGATAGCATAAATGACTTGATTTAAGTAAATCAATGTAAAATTTTGTTATGAATAATTTATTATGTCTTACTTAGATAGCTCGATAAGTCATATTTTCTAGGTTTTCTTCAACAAATTGTTGTCATTTTTATAACAAATTTCAGTGTCCAACTAACTAATAACTCAATCTTATCTATAACTCAAAAACACATCACTAATTAACCATAATCATAATTAATCCATGATCCATATACCTAACTTATACATACTAATACCTAATAGATAAAAAATAAGATTGAATATATATATTTTCCAAACTCTTCATTTTTCAAATTTCAAAACAAATAATTCCCACTAAAGCAAGATATTTCCACAGTGTGGCTCTTGTATTATTTTATAAATCCATTCACACCTATTAATAAAAATATCATGGATTTTATAAAAAGTGATTTGTTTTTCATTAAACAAATGTGAGTGGGCTCTCCATTAATAAAAAGATAAAAAATGTAATGGCATATCTTAAATACTTTATGGTTATGCCCACTTAACTTGTCTGATCAGATTTTGCCCAAAAAAAGATTTTGCCCACTTAACATGTCTCATCAGATTTTGTCTTCGTATGCCATAAAGGCACTTTACTTCTCACATGGTAAAGACATAACATGCTCGTTTCATTTAAATTTTATTAATTTGTGGCCCCCATTAAAGCACCCTTGGAGACTTGGAGTGATGCCTCTCGGTGCTATAACTTTATCGTGGTGATTTCTAATTAGTTCCCTTAGCTACGTTTCTATAATGGGTTATTTAGTTTCAATTAGCTATATAAAAACTCTACTTTGTTATCGGGGTTTGATTTTTAAGTGACACAAACCGATGACTTGGTTTGACATGAAATGATTAATCAGATTTTTGGTACTTTCGAAGCTCGAACTTGAATTCTGTCATATGCATATGCATTAGATTTGTAACGAGGCGAATATCATAGTTTGCTTGGTTTATTGGTGAAAAATCCAATTTCATTGGCCACCAAAATTTCGTGCGAAAACATTTTTTAACAAAATTTGATGCCTTGCTCTTGCGTGTTGTTATACACCTGAGTGGCACCTCTTCGTCCGAGTGCTGATATCCCTCATGTCGGCACACAAAAGGACACTTATGGATAGAGGTTTGCCCTTAACACTATAGCTTGGCTTGTCATGAAATACATTCTACCTTCATCCAGCTAGTTACTTTGCCATTTAGCCATGTTGAGATGTATTCGCGACTCTCTTTATAGACAACTCGCGAGTCATTCGCGAGTCTCCTTCACAACAAATCGCGAATCCTTGTATTCGCGGGTTGCACTTATACAGAGAGTCATTCGCGGGTTGCTCTACTACATACCCGCGAATGTGCTTCTTAACATGAAAACACAAAATCATGTGCTAATGGGAGTTTAGTTAAGTCATTTTACTTAATCTCCCTAACTGCTATAACCTCCCTAACCTTCGAGAACTGCCTTATTTCACCCATATAAATACAGGCCTTGGGGAGGGTTGTATATACTTACACTTTTGGAGCAAAGTTATGCTGGTGGATTGTTTACAGAAGTCTTTGGAGCAGTGAAACTCAGAATCCTTTGGTGACAGAGGAGTCATTGTCTCAGACGTTTGGTTGTACTCTGAACTTTCTCATTATTGATAATAAAGAGATTACTTCTTCCACATGTGTCTCATATATCTTGGTTTGATAATTGTTTATGCTTCAGTATTTCATATTTGATTTATCTAACCTGTTAATATATATATATATGAATCACTCTGTATCTGGAAGATTGTCTATGAACAGGTGAAAGAGGAGTGAACCTTGAAGACTTTGGAAGTGGAGCAGATTGGAAGAGGACTAGCAAGGATCGAACTTCGTTTAACAAGTAAGTTCCTCTAACCCTCCTATTTCCTATTCTGCACTTTAGAAGTCAATTATCTGCAAGTGTTTGAGTATGTTGGTAACCCCAGACCTACGATTATTAGGTGCATAATCCCTTACAACAGAACTGGCGACTCTGCTGGGGAAGCCTAGACTGCTGTAGGTCATTTCTGTTATCCTGACCAGTTTTGCTTGTGAGTCTGACTGTGGTTTTTTATCCTGGCTCTTGCTTACTTCAGTGTTTGAAAGTCTTAGGGTTTTTTCTTTGCTTTTGAGAAAATTTTTATACCCATTCGCGGGTTGTCCTACTGGACAGTCGTGAGTGTAAAGTTGCATTCACGGGTTGTTATACTGCACAGTCGCGAGCATTCGCGAGTTGCACTGTTAGACAGTCGTGAATACTCCTGAAGATTTGGATTTTTAAAGAAGAGTTTGCTTGTGTCTTTTCTTGTTATAGTCCTTGTTTTCTGGGAAGACTTTCTTTAAGAATGCTGTAGAGTTTGCTTGATTGCCTCAGGTGATCACATCTTAGTGCTTTTTGAAAGCCATTGAGTCTTTTTACTTGATTTATTTACTATTTGCATCCTGAAGCATTTGGCCTGTTTGGGTTCTTGGTTAAAGTGTCTTAGTCCAGATCAGTGATCAGGGTCTTGGACTCTGTTTTTCCAGTCTGCTTTCTGACAGTTGCTGGTTTGCACTTACCTTTTTAAGTCTGCAGTGGTTTTGTATCATTGTTTGCACCCAAGATAGGTTCCTAGCCTGCTTCTCTTGCTGGTCTGTTGGTTCTGTCAGCCTGTTTGTTTCAGTTTGTAGTTTGTATACAGCTCGTAAATTTCAAGTTGACTCAAACATAGTGCATTGTAGATGCATAGTAGTTTCTTTGAGCAATTTTTAAAGTGAAAACAAAACATAGTTAGTCTTTTGCATTGTAATTTTTGCATAAGTAGTGTTTGCTTCATTTAAAAAATATATAATCTCAGAAAATTACAAAAACATAGGCTTAGTTTCTCTTATCAGTGCTTTAGTTCATCAATACATATTTGAAATAATGAAAAGAAGTTTGTTTTATAGTAGTAGTTTGCTTTGAATACACTTTACTTTCATTTATTTCTTGCTGAGTCAAAACACCATACAGTATGTCACTTCCATTTCCTCTTGAGTAAGAAACAACCCTTAAAATAAACGCATAAATTAAAATTTACTAGTAAGTTTTATTTCTAGGGGCCTTTCACCTACTAGCTTAGGCTAGACTTGTGGGCTAGGGAATGTAAACTTCCCACAAGTTATAAACTCAGACGTAGTGGACCGTTCTTTAGGTAAATCCTTGATTCTATCACTGTATCTGGGAAGCTCCTCTCAAACGGGAGTTAAGCACTAGGCCGCGTGGAGGCTTGGACAGAGGAGATAACCCTCCGAATCCTTGTCAAAACGTAACCCAAGACTTTTACGCATCTGGGGATTCTGTCCTAGACAGAGTTTCGGGCTCAGCTACCCTGCCCATGCGTACGAGTTCGGCTTGCGACTGTCCCCCCAGACAGCTGGTATTGTCAAGGTAGCCTTTAGTTTCTTGTCTCTTAGGGTTCATACCTAGGTAAACCGGAAGGTTATTTCTGGTTCACCTTGAACGAACTTGGAAGGTAACCCTTGTGGAAAGTGCAAGAGGGTGGTGGGTGATTCCTCCGCTTGTGCCTGAGAACCCCTCAAGGACGCCAAGTAATCGTTCATCAGCTTTCTTCGAGAAAGCATATCTTTATACCCTGGTTTGATTGCTTGAGACTCTAGGATCTTTTTAGTGTATGCTCTGTGGATTTGCTTGTGTTTAGTTGACCTTAGGGTGTGATTAGTCAAATTTTTTATTCTGGAGGACCAACTTGTTAGAAGGTCAAGAAGGTTGAGAAACCTTCCTCCTCTCACTGCATTGGAGCCTCCACCTTTACCCCAAAGGCGGAGATTAGGCACAGATGGTTCTTTTGAACCAGTAGGAGTAAGTGAGGTTCTCGGTGAACCGGAATTGATAGCTAACCGTTTTGATTTTGACACAGTCGAGATAGAAGAATTGCAGACTGACGAGTTTGCAAGAAATTTTAACTCCCCCTTGATTGATCTTAATGATCCTGTGATCGTCCAAGTTAGACCTTTTAGTTCACCAGTAGTAGGTGTCCCTTTGAGTAGAGTCATGTCTTCTGCGGAAGAGAGTTCTTTCGTGTTTACCTCAACCCTTCCGGTTGAAGGGGTACTACCTCCCCCGGTTAGTGCCCCTAGATCTAGTTTTCCTTCTACCCCTTTGACTCCAGCGAGCCGGGTGGTTCAACCACCGGTTCACTCCAACATAGGAGGTATTTCTGGTAACACGGTTGCTGGGATCCCCAGTATACCTACCATTCCCTCTTCCTTCCCTTACACTACTCAGAGTGGTCCGGTAGGATCCTCGGCTTATGTCCAATGATTTCCTTGGAATGGGGGGCATATCCCCCCATCCAGTCCATATGTAGGTCCAACTCCTTCATATGTAGGAGTGCAGTTTGGAGGCAACACCTCTTATGGGCAAAGCTTCCATACCCCTATTTCGGTCCCATACTCGAGCTCTCCCTTCTCTTTTTTTAGCGGAGGGATACCTGCTCCAGTCTTTCAGACTCCAGCTTTTATGGGGATGGCCCGAACCACTTACACTGCACCTCCCACCCAAAATCCTATGGCCTACGGATGGAATCCGTTTCAAAGCAACCTTCCCACTTCACAATCGGCGTCAGGGGGAAAGCCCACCTTTACCTATGGGAATTCGGGGGCTGGACCCTCTAATCCCCAAGCTGGCACATCTAGTACACCGATTAGGCCCAAACTTCCTTTTTTGGCAACTTTGAACTTGCCAGAATTATCCAAATTGATGAATGACCCGGTGAGGCATGACCCTTTGTGGCCACCTGTTCCCACCAAACTTCCCTCGGACATCTCTAAGTTCGAAGGTAAGGCTGGTGAAGATCCTGGGGCTCATGCCACCACCTTCCATTTATGGTGTTCTTCCAACTCATTGAATGAAGATTCAGTGAGATTGAGGATTTTCCAGAGGACCTTGACTGGCACTGCGGCAAAATGATACATTGAGCTGCCTTCTGCTGCTTTTAGTAGTTTCTGGGACCTAGCTAGTGCTTTCCTTAGTCACTTTCAGCTTCCGGTCCCTTACGATTTCGGAACGGATTTGTTGTCTACTTTCAGACAAAACAAGGCAACCTACATCTTGGATCATATCCAAGAGTGGAGGAGGCGAAAGAGTCTTATCAAAGCTACCATCCCTCCTGAGTTTCTATTAGAGTGGTTCCTTAAGTCATTGTTGCCATACATTTCTAAGGATGTTTCCACATCGGGAGTGACTAGTGATGAAGAAGCCATACTCAGGGCCTAGCAATTGGACTTGATTTATTCACAGTCTGGGATTCTATATGAAATTATCCCTGAGGCACAAAGGCCTTCACATGAGGCCGAGAAACCCAAGCCTGGACCCCATGCTGATGGTGTGGTTGGGTTCGTAAACTCTCCCACTGTAGAGTCTTTGACAAAACAACTTCACCAATAGTCTGTCAAACAGTCTACGGCGGAGGCAGCAAAGGCTGCCCCCTCCTCCCAAAATGCAAATGTTTTTGCACAAACCTCTTCGAAGGGCAATTAGCAGCCCGGCGGGAAGAAGAAGAAAGGTAAAAAGGGAGAGGGAAACCAAAATCAAAACAAGCCAAAGCCCGCAAACAATGCTGATGGGGGCAAAAAGGAAAAGAAGAAAGTCAAGTTCCCTTGTAAGTTGTGCCAAGGGGACCACCTTACTCATCTTTGTCCCCTCATGGAACAAGCTCAGAAGCTGTTACAAGCTCAACCGTCGGCTGTCCTGAAGGATCCATTTCCCCAAGGGCAGAATTCAGCTTCAGCTTCTACCGTAGCAGGGGGCACTCAAGCTGCCCCTGACCCCAATTATATCAACATGGTTAGATCCTCAACTTTGTTACAAACCAGGAACAAAAACTATGAGAAAGAGACCGATGAGAAGGGTAAAGCTGTAGTTGAATCTTCCAACCCTCTCACTATAGAGAAACCTGCGGAAATAATGCCAAAGATACCCAAAGGTGTCTTTAAGAAGACTTTGCATAACCCAAATGCCAGAGCCGCTTCTAAATACTCTGTGGTTGAAGATTTGGCTCAGACTCCTTGTGCAATGTCAGCTTTGGAGGTGCTACAGAGCTGTCTCGCTCAGCGGGAT